>JAQOOD010000002.1:28837493-29280263 GCA_029633175.1 Citrus glauca
CAATGTCGTTTTGGCTTGCATAAAAGTTAAAAAATAAAACAGAACCCCGATTCTTTCTTCCTCTTCATTCACTTTGCTATAGAACCCTTGATCACGCAAACATTAGTAGTTTCAACTTGGAAGAGTAATCAATAAATTAGTTAAACTTTGCTAATAATAGCCATTAATTTCCTTAAATTCAATATTTAACAAATTAGAAATCATCTAATTAACTTGTATATGTACAAAGTAGGAGAGGATAGAAGATCAAACTTTGTGCAACAACAATATTCTCTTGAAGCAAATTTTCTCAAGATTCTTTGCTGACAATTGTAATAATTGACAAAGAGTAATGATATAACTACAAATTCTTGTACAAATTTATTTTGTACAAATTGATGTGGCACGATAAGATTGGTTGAATTAAATATCATTTGGCCCACATGATTTATTTTTATTATTTTATATTTTCGTTCAATCAATGAATTAATGTTACGTCTATTTATACAAAATAAATTAGTATAAGAGTTTGTGACTGTATCATTACTCTTAACACAAACCACCCTTTTGGAATGAAAAACAAATGGGTGGCATCGTGGAGAAAAAAAAAAAAAAAAAACAATGCTTGGCAGTTTTCAGCGCTGATAGTGGGCCAGATTCCTAGGCTTGATAAATGGTAATGATGCAGAGGTTGCTACAACATTATTAACACTAATTAAAGTGAAATCTTCAATTTTTCTATACAAATCAAAATCAAATCATCAAAAGAAAAAATAGAAAATTAAAAAATGAGCTTATAAGCGATAATTGGCTCGAGGACGCCAACGATTGACGGCGTTGAAGCCAAGTGAGAATTGAGAAGAGAGCTAAGCCGCCTTTGAGACTTGCTCCAATCGAGAAACCTTTAGTCGAAGTAGTGATTACTCTTCGAAGCTTCTCAGAGTCCTTAAAAGGAGCAAGGTCTAGCCAGAGCGATGAGCAGGAATAACACGAACATGAAGAAGAAGGATCAGATCTTTTGCAATGCATGCAACCTCGATTGCCGGATCCATGATATAGTCATCGTAAGAACAACCATTCTCGACGAAGAAGCAGGAGTAGAAGCCGACGAATCTAGCGGCTGCGTCTCCAGCGGGAAGACAATCTGCAGATGGGTTGTGGTTATGCAGTTGAGTTGCAGTTGTCGGGTGAAACGTGGCTGTCTCGTGAAATGAGGAGAACGAAGGCAAAGAAGCAACTAAGTTCTGTTGATGCTTTTGCGATTTATCCAAGCCAAACGTCGTTGTTCATAGCAAATGAAAACAAAAACAAAAATTAATAGACAAAACGGCGTTGTTTCAGTCAGTTTTGGGATTTGACCCAGGCAAATATCAGCGCTGTAAATATAATGCATTATAATGTACGTTTTTCTTATCTTTTAATTTATTTTTTATTTTAAAGTAAAAGATTTTTTTATTGAAAAACTACTCATTCATGAATGTGATAGAAACCGAGAAAATATTTTTAAAAGGGAAAACAAGACCCTGCACTCAACTGTGAGGGCAGTGGTTTGAGCGACGTATGTAGAGTTTATTTATTTTTTTAATTATAGTATATAATTAAGTGAAGATAGTTTTTTTTTTTGAAATATGAGTAAAGTAGACACTCTTTAAATATTTGAGAGGGTCCGAATTATGGTAGAATAGATACCTCTCGAATATTTAAGAGGATAAAATCTAGACAATGCTATATACGAATTAATATAAATTAGTTTCAGTAATTGTATGATTATAAATATCAATTATAAATTAGGAATGACAACTTGTGGGCTTGGGTCAGATTTTTCGAAACCCAGGCCCAAGCCCATATCATTTAAACAAAGTCCAGGCCATTCAAAAGTCCATCTAATTTTAGATGGGCCAGGGTCAGGCCGGCCTAGACGGGGCCTAGGCTTTTTTTAATTAAAAAAATATTTAAATTAAAAATAATCATCTAATAGCTAATAGAATAATAGTCTAATACATAAAATATTAGTAATACAACCTAATAAAATAACAAATACTAATATAAAAAATTAAACTAAATTAATATTTTGAGTTTTTTCTTTTTTATTTAAATTAAATTTATTTTTTATTCATAAACTAAAAAAGGTCTGGACTTTTTTGTTAAGTTTTTGTCGAGGCTCAACATATGTAGGCTTTATAATTTTTGGGCCCATATTTAGGCCCATCCCTTGAGAGCGGAACTTGGGCCGGCTTGAGTTGTTTTGCCGCCCCTATTATAAATATCATATAATATAAGTTGTAATCAAGTATTAGTCTCATATAATTAAAAAAATAAGAAAAAAGGTGGTACAAAAAAAATTCATAAATTGTTTCAGCTGTTGAATATAACTTTTGTACTGTGCAGCCATGCCCAGGAGAAAACGGTAGCTTTTCCACTGGCATAATCAATAGCAATCATGTTGTCAGGAATTAGGTTTTTTATTTTTTTTTGGGTAATCAAAGGTTTGTTATTTGAAAAATTATTAGATGCTCCTCGAGTACAGTCCCTTTTTCATTTACTTCTTGATTATGTGTCTGCGGTAACCGATCATAAAAATGTTTATACACATGTCGCTGATACTTCTCTTGGTATTTATACTCTTTGCTAATTATTCCACAAATTTAAGGCTATGTTTCCGAGACGTATGGGGAAAAATAAGACTAATCATAATGATAAGAGAAAAAGAAAAAGAAGAGAATGATTTAAGCCATCATATTTGGTTCATTCTCTTGGTATTTATACTCTTTGCTAATTATTCCACAAATGTAAGGCTATGTTTCCGAGACGTATGGGGAAAAATAAGACTAATCATAATGATAAGAGAAAAAGAAAAAGAAGAGAATGATTTAAGCCATCATATTTGGTTCATTCATTTCACTGTAGCACGTAATTGCATCAATCGTTTAACATGGCAACAACTTTGATCAAACTCAGGCACAAGCATCATTCATATTTTTTAGTTGATTTCGAACCCTGTTTAAGTCCGGAGGAAATTTACTTCAAAGTTAAAGAAATAAATCCACCTAGCATAAGCTATTGAAGTTTCTTTTTCTTTTTTCTTTAAAAAAAAAACAACTCTCTTCAAAGAGAGAATAGTTTATTCTCCTCGTTCAAGAGAAACTTCTTTGTAAACCAAGATCACCAAATCCATTCCATTTTATATAGATACCAAGCATTTCTTTCCAAAGAAAGCATTTACATAATTGACTAGAGAGCTTGCATACAGGGCAGAATCCCAGTTGTTATTGCAAATGGGAATAATCCCATTTCCATAACAAAGCATTTTTCCCCTTTTAAAGACAGATTAATTTCTCTTCATGAAATTCAATTTAGGCTTATGCATAGTTCTGCTTTTGTCATGCAAATTCAGTTTTGATCTGCTGAAATTGAATGAAAAGACAAATATATATGTACATATAACAGTTATCTAGTAAAAGATTTTAAAGTATGAGAAAGTACATAAACGCTTTAAAATCGTGCAATTTTAAAGTATTATGAAATTAACATTATAAAACTATGAGTAATGATACAACCACAAACTCTTGTACAAACTTATTTTGTACAAACTGACGTGGCATTAATTCATTGGTTGAATGAAAATATAAATTAATAAAAATAAATCGTGTGAGCCAAGCGATATTTAATTCAACCAATCTTATCATGCCACAACAGTTTGTACAAAATCAATTTGTATAAGAGTTTGTGGCTGTATCATTACTCTAAAACTATAAGGTGATAAAATTTTACTGCACTTTCAAATCTTAAATTGGAAAATTTACACACACATACATATGTTTATCATACACATGTATGTATGTATGTATGTATAATTTGTTCTCTTATAATATATGTATGCATGTATGTCTGTATGTATGTATAATTTGTTCTCTTATAATATATGTATGTATATATAATTCGTTCTCTTATAATATATGTATGCATGTATGTATAATTCGTTCTCTTATAACGCTCTCATTTTTTTTTTATGCAAGCATGCTTTTAAACCGTGTTTAAGAGCATTAACTTTTTACGCTCTTAAACTGCACCTCTTAAACCATACAATTTAAGCGCATCTCCGTATTAAAAATTAAGCGGATATCTGCACTGAGAGCAATTAAACAAACGATTATTACAAAAGTTATTGCATAAAATCTCTATAGCTATGGGAATGATTATTAAAAAAGTTATTGCATAAAATCTCTGTAGCAATGGAATGATTATTACAAAAGTCTGCTGCATAAAATCTCACAAGCTATAGCAAGGTTACATATGTATCTCTAGCAAACATGACCACAAGTCGCTGCATAAAATCTCTAGCAGGGATATATATATATATCTAGCTAACTCTCAGCTCTTAAAAAATTTCTTTGATCAAACATCACGTTTCTTCCTCAATATTTGTTCCATGTACATGAACATGAACACATACAACAATCAGAAATCTGCAGGCTGGAGTGCATATAGACTAGAGGCTAGAGATGTGACCACAACAAATCATCTTCCTTCTTCTTTGTTTTATTTATTAGAAATGCTACGAAGCAACTGTTATTTGGTTTCCTCCTTCACTGATGGGCATGAAACTCACACGCTTCTGCAATCATTTCACGAACAAAAACAAGATAAAATATTGATCAGATATTTTTTTTTCCCCCAGACTAATAAGGATCAATTATGAGTACTGGAAACAACAACAACAACAGTACAATTAATTATTACTGTCTCTGTAATTAATTTTTCTTCCTCTGATGACTTTGTGTTTACAACAATTAATTAATGGTTTTGGAACTGGTGATATACGACACAGACACCACCTAACTTTGACATTTGTTTTTGTTAGCAACAATATATTTAGTCAAAAATATTCGTGCATGTTTGAAAGAAGACAACAATTTCTTAGAAAAAGGAGAATTGCATATACCTCAATACAACAAATAGTTAAAAGAAAAGGCATTAATGTACGATGTAACGTAAGTAAAAATAAAAAATAAAAAATAAAAAATCTCTTGTGTAATTCATTGCTTGCCCAAATATAAACTCTATTAAAGACTCTGTTCATCTTTAATCTGTCTCGCAACTCCTTTGTCTTCTTAACGTAATTCTAAACTAACTTTCTTCCTATTGCATGTGATCAGAGGCACCTAGGAAGAAATCTTAACAAGCTATGGTAGTTGAGATTGAACTTTTAGAATAAGCCACATGGTAGTTTAGATTTATCCATTCAGAATAACTCATTAGAGCCGTAAATCAGCTATATCCCTTTTTTGAAATCGTGAATCAGCTTTGATTAAAAGTAATAATACGTGGAGTTTGAAAGGTTGTGAATCGGAAAATTGATAAAAAGAAAGTAGCTTAAGTTCGATTGCTGAGACACGAATTACTTTACTAGATGACTCAGCTTATTTGCTTGGACATACTGCGGATGAGAGATTAAATGCAATTAATACTAAAGCCACTAATTTATAAAATTTTGGATTTGAAGTTCAATGCTATTAGAAAGAGTTCGATTGAAATTCGAGAACAATTAATGCGTTTGACTTGACACAAGCGGAAATTAATCGAAGAATCTTTACTGATTAATTAATCGATGTTTGATTAGGTCCTCAACTTAAAACCGATCTTCCCCAACTACATGTTGTCACAAAATTTAAGTCAATTCTGTTGGTCTTCCGATCCTTGAGCGTTAGGTTCACCTACTTAGCAAAAATGCCTCCTAAGCTAACACACTTTAATAAACAACCAAACAAAGAGTTAATTATAAATTAATCAAAATGTCAACCCCAAATGTACGTTCTCTTATTTTTTATGAATATAACCTTCACTCGTTATTACCCTCAAAAAGTGAACCAAAAACAAATAAATAAATAGATAATACCGAAAATTAAGAACATACGTATGGCATGAAAATAGGATCAGTGTCTAAGGAAAGGAAAATTAAACATACCTCACGTGCCTTGAATCCTTGATTTCCACCATTATTATTATTATTATTGTTCCAATGCATTTGTTTGGCCATGCAAAGCTCCCTAATCTTCTCAGCAATCTCAGCATCATTGTTACTCTCTCTCATCAACTTTTCAACTTCTGCTTTGGGAAGCTTCAGCTTCAACCTCATTGCTCCTTCCTCGGGCAAGCTGCTGCTGTTGCTGCCTACGGGTTTCAGGATGGAAAGATCAGACACCGATCTCCGAGACAGCTTGAGGCTCTCGAGCCTGTCTTTGGCACTCATGTTAATCCCCGACCGAACCCTCCTCGGAACTATCTCTTTTCTCGCAACATCAGGCAACTCTACCAAGAAGTAAAGCCTCTTTGCCTCCAAGTTTTGCTCCGCCCCCAATGGCTTTGCCCGTACCCCATAGTGCTTCACTGATTCTGATTCTAGCAACACGTGCCCTGGATAATCTTTCACTACTTCCCCAGCTTTCACCGGCGTCTTTATCTTGAATGTCTCCCCCGTTATCTTCATAACCTTTGTGGTCTTTCTGTTTTTGCCGCCCAGCCCCATGCTGTTACCCATTTTAACTTCTGGCTTCTGCAATAAGCGCTTTTAGGGTAGGGTAGGGTATCTTATCTAGTTCTGGCTGGCGCTTATAGAAACAAATTAATTACAAAGTGAAGGTCGTTATATATAGTTGATGTGAAGGGGGTCATTGGTCAACAAAGAAGGCAAAATTTGAAATTGGCATATGTTTGACAAAGTGCTACAAATAATAGTAATATAAGTACCTACGCTTTCACTATCAATCTAATTAATAACTAAAATTGTTATTTTACTTCGTTTTTTAATCTGAAAATTGCCGTCAGCTTGCTATAGAATTATGCAACTTAACAATCGCGTTCACATTCTGAATATATTGCGTCATTGCAATTCTAAGCATTACAACTCCGTAGTGAGGGGAATTAAGGAATTCGTAATGATTAGATTACATAATCATTTTAATTTTTTAATTAATGCTCACTGATATTGTTTATAGAATTACCTTCAAGTATGTTCTTTTTTTGGTGTGAGCATTCGGTTTGTCCATAATTCGATGAAAATTTATATAAGCACGTCCTAACTTTGAGATTTATCAGACGTGAAAAGTAAAAATTATAACCTTAATCAGCAAATTGTGACATTGTTGAAAGTACGGACGTGTTAATTTCTATATTGTGACTACATTTTTGTGGCGAAGGAGCTGATATTTGACTAGTAGTATATTCCCAATTAATTAAATGCACCGTTCAAGAAGATTAACCACTGTGTATTTGATATTCAACAGGAAGGACAAATTTCTTAATCTTAATTACTCACCCCGTAACAGCTGGAGGAAACTGGTTGCATATATAATTCAATTTTATTATCTTATTAATTTAACAAAGGTTAACGGTAATCACGGGGATTCCTGTTGAGATTCTATTGAAATTTTGACAAAGCTAGGCTGTGAAATTTGACTTGAGTGTTGCATTCTGGAATTATTTTCGATGCACCAAGTCATCAACCCCCTTTTTTTTTTGTTTTTCACATTCTTTCACAATTCGTGTAACAATATAATAACATACGAGCTTCCTAAAATTCTCCATTTTCAAATTTGATGGCACAACTGATTTTTTTTACGTACCTTTGAATTTGAAATTGAAACGTAAAATTAGTCCAAATTGATAGTCTGCTCAATAATCGACTTGTATATAAGGGTTGATTTTTCTAAAGTTCTGGCCCCGAGACTCAAATCCACGTATTAATTAACCAGCTTAAATTATTGTTTAAATAAAAATGCATTTTAGGTGAACAGAACCTTCGGTAGGTTCCAATATTATATTGTGAAATTATAAAAAACAGAAATGAATGGGCGAAGACAGATAGAGTAATTTATATGCAGTTTATTGCTAGTTATTTTATTTTATTTCTTATTTTAATAAAAACTTTGCTAACGGTTCTATTTTCAATTCCTAGACTCCAAATTCACTATAATCATTATTTTATTTTAAAGTTAAGAGTATTTCTCCTCTGTAATCATTTCGTCTCATCGTCATGTTTTATCCATGTCAAGTTTTATTAGTTTCTATATATACCAAGCTACAAATTCAACAAATTAGGCAAAAGAGATAATGTGTCCGGAAAAGAAATTGAATTAAACGTTTAATAATTTTCAGTATGATCACTAATTTCCCTGAGTAGTAGCGGCATGGCAAATGTGAGGAAACTGTGAAAATATATTTCAAGATTCAAGAGTCCAAATAACAAATTAAAAGGTCGTTTCCCAAAAGGAGAACGACAAAGAATTGCTTACAACACGTGGACAATAGAAATCAAACTAATGCAAAATAATTATAAGTACGTACTTGAATCCACCCGGTCCTGATCAAATTTGACGGTGTTATTTTCTCTATTCACACCAATTGATGACAATTCTATTTACTACTAGATAGAGTATACTTTCGTCTTTTAACTCTTAATGGAACCTCGATTGTTGATATTATGTTTTAATTTTGTTCAGTGTTCATATATAATCATGCCAAAGCAGTATGGAGAAAAGGCGGCATATGTATATCTATACAAATAAAAGGATTCTTATCCTACTACTTGTTCAGCTCACTTTGTGCCAATGTAAAGGCTTAAGTTCGTACTTTATCTGAAAAGAGAACCTTCCCATTTATATAGAACAAGTCAATGAAACAATGCTTGAACAAAGCTTCAAGATCAAGATCGGCTAAGAACAATGAACAAAACATATAGGGCTTCATTTGCGTTTTCAGCCCGCCAATCGTTTCACAAACATTCACTATTTTATGACATCATCACTTGGAATAGTTTAACAAGAGCGGGGGAAAAAAGAAAATATCCACCTTGAATCCCGGATGCATTTTGTTTTTTTTTCTATTTCTAATTGTAGTTTATTCGCACATGCCGAAATAAACAAATCAATTCCATGAATAAATTTTCTTTCATTCTCATTTCATATACTAATTCGCAGAATTGTGCCGCCCTTCTAGTAGCTGAGCATTATGCTTTTGCGAATCAGCCGTAGTCTGCAGCGATGATATGAACAAGTACGCTGTCGCTTGTAGAAATTTTATATTTTAAGTCTCGCTACTAATATCTATTATTTGCAGTTTAATCTAAACTGATGCATAGCAAATGCTTTCCAATCAAACCAAAAGATCATAAGGGTGAAAAACAATGTTAAAAGTTGAATTTTATAACAACCATGTCAAATGAACTTTTTACACACTCATTAGATGATGGAAATAAATACAAAAGAGCAATGAGAACGGTTTTTTTAGCTCATGCCCATTTCATCAGTTTTTGTGAACAAATAATTGGAATTTAAAAAAAAAAAAAAAAAAAAGAGGAATGAGGAATAAATTTTTCTGGTACAACGACTACACCTGTTGAAGCTGCGGCAATTTGCGAAGATGCTCCAACAGTGAGGTAGCCTTCCCCTTGGCCCTCTCTGTCCCACTCATAGTAAGTTCTGTCAAGGGTATTACAGCACCAAGCCTGCTTATACAGGCAAGATTCTCAGTGTCCCTCTTGCACAAGGAAAGTAAAATGGCAGCCGCATTCTCTTTGTTACGTGGCAGACCTGTTCTCAGAAGATCTATTAGAACAGGTATCGTGCTGGCTTTGACTATAGCGATCTTAGCCTCTGGGTTACTAGCTAGAACTGACAGTATGGTCAGAGCCTCGTCAACCATACAATTCCTTGAATCTGTAAGCATCTTCAATAATGCTGAGATAATCCCGGCTCTTACAGCCCTGCCCTTGTTTCCCATATAAATGCACAAATTGAACAATGCTGTTGCTGCGTCTTTCCTTCCTCTGGTGCTTCCGTTTTGGAGTAAATCTACCAAAGCCGGTATCGCACCAGATGCACCAATTATTATTTTGTTCTCATCCAGAAGTGACAAGCTAAAGAGTGTTGCTGCAGCATTCTCTCTAGCTTCCATGCTTCCAGCTCTAAGGATTTGAACTATAGAAGGAATGGCTCCTGCAAGCATTATGAGTCCCTTGTTATTTTCATATATAGAGAGGTTAAGAATGGCTGTCACTGCATGTTCTTGGGTCATCACATCATCTGTTGTTAAAAGGTTAACCAGAACAGGTATTGCTCTGGCTTCTGCAATTATAATTCTGTTATCAGTACTTCTTTTGGAAAGGGATCTAATTTCGGCCACAGCAGCTCTACGCTCCTCAACGGAACGGCTTGAGAGTTTGCGGACCAGTGCCTCAATGGCTACCACATCCCCGCTAACATCACGGAAAGAACCATCACTCTTCTTTATCTTCCCATTTGCTAGTCCTATAGGCTGCTCAATGTTGTGCATGGTACACCATTGAGAAATTAGACTTCTCAAAACATAATTTGGGGTGAGAGTAAGGTGTTCAAGCTTCTGCTGAGTTTTTGGACATGTTACATTGCCGCAATCTATCCATCTCTGTATGTAAGATCTCTCATACGTCTGCAGTTTCATTATTAAAATAAATCAGAAGTCCAGCATAATACGGGTGGTTGAGTGTTGATAATCTTGGATAAAACTTTATGTTAAAACATGCAAGTGTAAAATGACATTTGAGATTATGATGCTACCTGTCCTGTGGCCACAATAACAGGATCCCTCATTAGTTCTAATGATATAGGACATAGAAAATCAGCAGGAATTATGAGTGCATCAGGCTTCTTAATTTCAGCCATACTCTTAATGGCTGAATTCTCCTGTCCTTCGGCAACAACATCGTCTGATGGACAGACCTCAGACAATACGGACGAGAACCTCCTTTCCAATTTATTCATCATTTGATCTGCATCATGGCATTCCAAATCAATAGTATCTGGGACATGATTGGCCTTTGCTTTAACTTCATGATTTGTGATACTAGCTTCGTTCTCCAGTGGCTGGGATACGGCATGACAAAATTTTCTTGAATTCATAGACCCATATCTCTCCGTGGCTC
The DNA here is from genome assembly GCA_029633175.1 of Citrus glauca. Taxonomy (NCBI): domain Eukaryota; kingdom Viridiplantae; phylum Streptophyta; class Magnoliopsida; order Sapindales; family Rutaceae; genus Citrus; species Citrus glauca. Next base: position 28,848,430 of record JAQOOD010000002.1, read on the forward strand.
TTTTTAACTGGGACCTCGCCAGCACAACCTGGTAAAAGAATCTGATTAAGGCCACATTCAATCAAGATAAAAAGCGACATTACTTTTATCAATTGATTTGTCATACCTGTTCTTGAACTTCCTCGGAGATGTCAAAACGATCATATGGTATGATCCCCAAAGCTTTCTCCAGCTTCCACATCACACATTGAAATTGAAAGGAGATTTTCTTGGCAACTTCATCCTTAAATCAAGATACAGCAAATTTCAGAGATGCACCTATGAAGTTATAAATGAAAGTGCACAATCACAAGAAAATATCAGCAAGAGTAGGCCTCCAATTCCTAATATTTAGAATGATATTGACAATCGTGACAATTAAATGAGTGGGCACCATCTCTAACAATCCCCAGCATTTTAATATTGCTGTTAAAATCCATGATCACTTTTCTTTTGCAATGTTAAAATTCCTGGAAAGTTCTCATCTAGTAAACATTGTAATGATATGATTTAAAAATCAAGTGAAAAAAAACTGGCTTGAAATCATCAAATGGCACCAAACAGCAATAAGTTGATAGATGAAAATTCACGCAAATCTATCGGCGATTTTTGCTTCAAGATCCGGATAAAATCTTACAAAACTAAGTTATAACTTAAAAAGAGTTTCAAGGACCAATATGGAGATAACTTAAGGAATCTTTCCTGCTTCCAGAATTCAAATCGTGTTAAGAGATTAACATCCTCATGCTACCCATTTTCAAGATTTTCAGTACCATTTGTTTTGATAATCAAGGATTTGTATCCAAATTACACATAAAACACATGCACTCAGTATTTCGATTTATGTCACAATCTCCCAGTGTCAAGTAGCTAGCTACCGTTCACGTTCCACAGATTATTTTTCACATTTAATTAATTCAATTCAGTGGATGATCATATAAATGATACCACGATACCACATTGTTGAATTGAAACTTCAAAAAGATTCAAAATTTCATCATCCACAAGATAAAATATAAAAAAAAAAAAGGCTTACGGATGGGTCACTAGAACTGCAGCAGCAAGCAACAGCTAGAAGTCTCTTAGAAGCCTGAAGAGCCACAGCAAGATCATTCCACCAAAGCAGCGACGTCGTAGATGAAGAAGACTCGGAAGGCAACAGGTCCAACGCCCCAGAATCTCTGATCTCGTCCAACAAATGCTTCAACAAAGTGATCCTCCTCACAAGATCCATGCACTCTTTCTTAAACACCCCACGCCCATTTCCACAGCTCATCCCAGTAATCTCCCGGACCACCTCAATCACCGAGTCCGCCGTTCTTTTGCCGGCGCCGGCGAGGGTGAAACCGCCGACCATCGCCGCGTGTAAGGAGAGGAAATGATGGTGGGTGGGTGGGGGGATTAAGGGGTAGCCGGACGGTGGAAAGGGATAAAGAGCATTCGGGATCGAAGGGGTTTATTTATTTAAGAAATATGAGTGAGTGAAGGAGAAAGAGAGAGCGAGATTCGCGGGAGGAGAGAACAAGAGGATACAGTTGGACTTGGAATATTATGAAGTGTCTTTCCAACAACTGCTACTCCTTCCCAAATTCTTTCTTACAACACCCGCTCCAGCCTCTAGCACTTGCTTTCTCTGGTCTTTTTTTCCCTTCATTTCTTGGTAATTAACATATAGGCGCCTAAAATGTTAGCGTAATTAACAATTAAGGTCGATGGTAAACTTTTAAACAAATAGGTCCATCGATGAGCTGGTTTGATTTTTGAGCACATATATCATATCGTATACGTCGGCACAACTAGAAAAATGACGCTCGTAAGTTGTGCTTTGTGTGCCAGTTATATTTAATTTTGTACATTTATGTGGATCCATATGTTGGTTTATTGATATTTTATTGATGTTTTGTGCCTCTGCACACACACACACAGGTGGGGGCATAGTGGTTTATTTTCGGACACGCTTTGCGTTGGGGGGCCTGTAATTTCATTTGTAGTGCAGTGTGGACCCAAATGAGAACATTTGTAAATTATATCCTCATTTGTGATTACACTTTGGGATTTGGGTATGATCGTGAAAGCACCTGAACCTTAAATTGGTGACAGGCTGTAAAAGGCCGTTATTATTGTTATTTTTTCCCCATAATTTATATATACTTTTATTCATTTCCGGATGACGCTAGAAGGAGAACATCCAACTGGTTTTGTCTTCTTTTTCTACTAAGGAAGACAGAGGGAAAAAAAACAAAAGAAGAGAAAATTTCTTTTGAGTCTGTTTGGTCATAGGGCCACGTTAAAATACCGAGCCAGCGTTTGGCAAGAGGGGTGGCTAGTGGCTACCCTTGCATAATTGGAGAACGCCTTTAAATTGAATCTATTATTTAAGCCTCATCACCCGGGAACTCTATTAAAATGTCTTATTAATCGAAAATTTTAAGTTATTGCTCCTGTAAATTTGATGATATGAAGTTATAACTCTTATATTAAATTCATCATTAAATTGCTCCCCGTGAGTTAAATTTCTGACTGTCCCCAGCCACATTAGCTGAAAATGATTTCTTAGGTTAAAAGTGACGATGAATTGGCAAAAAGAGTTAAAATAGCAAGAACGTAAAGCGAAGTTGTTTAAGGTCAATCATGAAGAAGTTTTTTGTGCTGTCAAACACCTCCCCGTAAAGTAAGCTCAGCTTAATTTACTCGGATTGATTCATGGATTATAGTTGGCACTTTGACAAACCTTACTCTTTCCAAATGAAGAAACCAAAGCATCAGAGAAACTCCTCACCGTTTTCTTTTTGACAAAATTAAAGGTTCAAAATTTTTTCTTTGACAAAAGAAAAAAAAAAAAAGACATTTGATTTAGTACTTAGGATAATCTAAGGCAAAGTCTGTTGGTCAATTCTTGCTTATACTAAATTAAAAGAAGAATTTGAGTTTTTTAAAGAAATGTTAATATTTACCGAGACCCTTTTTTATTAGGTGTTGTGTATAATCATGTACGGTATTACTACTTAATTAAAAAATGAAATTGAAGATGATATGTGAGTTTTCCCTAACAATTTATGTTTGGATTTTCTTGTCAAAACAAGTTTTTATTTAATAATTTGAGAGCTCCGATTGTTGCGGCAAAATGAGAGATCCATAGATGGACATAATAAAAGCTGGAGGTGATGTATGAATATTACAAAGAGCAGTTAGTGATGGAGACCGACAACGTTTTCTTTCTCACGGCAACAACGAATTTAATTCCTATAATTTATTGGTTGGTGGGGTATATTTTGTAGGATCTTCTCCTTAATTTCCAAGACTCTTTTTCTTCTTAACTCTTATTTTTAAAAAAATTTTTTGGTATTTAAATATCTTGAATATATTGGTTTTATCTACCAAATCATATATATGTGTGTGTTTGTTTGTTATGTTTATATAGTCGGCCGTTTCGGCCGTAAATTAATTACCCATTCAATTTGAATATCTATCTCAATCCGTGCCACCACGTCGCATATAATTCTATGGAAATTCAGAGTTGGATTTTTTTCTTTTTTTTTTGGAAGTGATTTTGTGTTAAAACTATCGAAACATAAACGGTCACTTGTTTAGAAAGAATCTGCATTCGATTTTCTTGGTTTAGTCTTGCGGAAAGTGATGTTAATTTGTAATTTATTTGATGAAATCTTGGTTGGTTTTTCCTGGACAAATCAATTGGACAGCTGAAATTACACGGTTTCTATTGACAGGATCATCTAATTTGCATATGAACTTTTAGTCATCAGGTGATTTGGCCCCTTGTTAGCTTTGGATGCCTTTCATTTTCAGAATTATGATAAGTGGAAGCTGGAACATTAGGAGATACGGTAGCTCTACATTTGTATTGTTCGTATATATCCAAACTTACGTGGTGATCAATGCTATAATTAACACTATTTCAAATTGTTGTTAAGCAATGATCATAGTCAACGAAAATAAATATGTGGACTCTATAATTATTTTATACAATCAAATTTTTTATGTCGCCTTAGTTTATACACATTTATTTAATACAATGTGAGATACCATGACACTAACAATTAATACCTTTGCTTAAGAAAATTAACATTGTGAAATGGCATCTTAATAAATTGAATTTCTTATTGTGTTTGTACTAATATAAATATAATTACTCCATCATTGGACTCTCAATCAGATGTTTATCTTGACCGGGTTTTTTCATTGGTCGGTTCAAAAGTCAACAAGTCTTGATTGAATTTTCAGTGCAGTCCATTCATTCATTGGCAGAGAACTAGCAAAATTAATTTGGACTGGTTACAAGTCAAGTCACAAGGATAATTAATGGGGTCCGGCTATGCTGCAAACATGGAGCCCCTATGCTCTTTCTTATTTGTAAAATATATAAAAGTATTATGATACTTTCTGTTTATTTACAAATTCAAAACCCTAGCCACTCGCTACGAAAGCCGCACACAAAGCAATTTAGCTAGCCACTACCAGTACCAACATTTTTAGCTTTTACAGAATAAAATGCATGCACCCGCTATCCTTATCTAACACAAAAATTATCATGCAAACAACTAAATTTACAAGCAACTATCCTTAAATTGATAGCCAGTCAATAGCCTTTTATAAATAATTGAACCCACCAAAAGACTCATAACAAAGAGAGAGAGAGAGAGGGGAGAAAAGGATAAAAAATATATGAAACACTTGGAATTTTATTATTTTTAACAAATTTAGGGTAATTTTATCTTTTTAATACTTATTAATTAGATTGTAAATAAAATAGAGTGTAAGGTGCTCGATGAAATTTTGTAGTAACTAAGTCACAAAAGCCAAAATTGGGGTAACGTAAAACGGTTGCAACATCGTCGAACCCTAAATAATGATAATAAAGAAGGAGATTTTACAAGGTAATTTCAATCAATTATTCAACAATGGTGTCTCGTCATAATTTTGAGGTTTGCAAATTTCACTTAATTTGTTTGATTAATTTTGCAGTTCATAATTTGGTCAAGATCCTATATAGTATTGAAGTGTGGTAATTTTTAAGCTACAATTGTTATAAAAAAATTATAACTATATAAAATAAAAGTTAAGTGTAGTAAATATAATTTTTAAATAATATTTTAACAAAATTAATAAAAATATAATATTTTTTTATTATACAATTTTAAAATCAAATCAATTTAATTTCAAGCTACAGTAAATAGTATTTATTAACTGATTGCTTTTTGATAATTTGTTTGTTCTTGTATAAAAACTATTTGATATACATCAAATTTGCTTAACATGCAATATTATCAAGGTGCGATCCAACCCAAACTCATATTACTAGAACTTAAAATCGAAATTTTGATAAGACTGCTTGGAACTAACCTTGGTTTTTTATTAGGCTTGAGTTAAATAATTCAGTGTAAACTTAATAATTTGGATTTATATTCTTAATTCTCGAACTTACACGAAGAGGAATTTGAAAGGTTGTTTAGTTGGAATAGTCCGAACATAAGAGGCCGTAGTAGGATGATATATTATTATATTACAATTCTATAATAATAGAGTAATGATATAGGAGCCCCTAGGATATCTCTTCAATCCCCATTTTTTTAAAAAATCCAAAATTATTCTTATTAAAATTAAATAGAAATTATTTATTTTTAACTTTCGAAAGCTAAAGCAAACAACATAGCTAACATCATTTTTTTGGGTCCAATAATAGTACATAAATTGGGCCACCAAATTTCACTCTCTCCTGCCGCTAACAGTACGCCTTTTTCAAATTCTAATACTACCAAAATCTTGGTGTAAGTCATTGCCATTCAAGTATCAAATAATCTCAAGCTCCATGATACTCTCCTCCATGATGCTCTCCACAAGTTACGGACAGCAATCTCTTCCATTATTTTTCTTGATACTCTCATGTATAGTTTCCTTCATTTTCTCTTTATTAGTTACAAATGATGTATATAAATACATGCATTACAGTTAATGAATATGTGAAAAACACTTCAATATATATTCTGCTTTTTTTCTTTTAGTTTATACTTAATTCATTCATGAAGATAGGCATCATCCATCATTGTCACTCCCAGTCTTAACCTAGACCCCGCCACAACAGCATCTAGTGACCTTCAAACTAACCACTCCAGTCGCTAACATTTGCTTATCGCTGCTATTGATGATCCTTCTCGCCATCTTCATTCGTGAAAGTTGAGTCAAAAGCTTTTTTTCATGAGCGAAATGCCAGTTTTTGCATCAGAAGCCAATCATTTTTAAACAAAATGATGTCAAAATTGACCTCATCAAGTCTGAATTGCCTTCTTCACCACCCCCCCCCCCCCCCCCCACAAAAAAAAGGATAGACCTATGCAACAAAATGATAATGGTGGATTGTTAATGTCTAGAGAGAAGAAAAAATAAATAAATAGTTTTTGGGTGGGGCTATTTGAATCCACTAATTTACTCAATAAATATATTTTAAAAATAATTTTTTATCATTAAAATATCCCTAAATTAAATTACAGTTATGGGCACTAAAATATAATTTAAAAAAAAAACAGAATTTTTACTCTTTAAACCCATCTTTATATTCAACATAATTTTATAGAACCCTAATCAAATTTTTATTAAACCCTAATAAATTAAGAGGTGAGATTTTTCTCTCAATCCATATATATTGTTAAATAGGCACATGTGAGTTGATTCAGAGTAACAAAATTAATTGTTATTGATTTGATGGATATTGATTTTATGGAGGATTAATTGTTTAATTGTTATGATTCGTTTGGGAATGACTCTCACTCAAAAATGTTTAATTAATATTGATGGTTCGATTTTCAATTAATAATCAATTATTTTTTTCTCAAATTCTGAAAAAAATATTTTTTTCTCAAATTCCTCATATTAGATTTTCATACCATCATACAAGATTTTTCTCACCAATATAATATAACTCAAAAAAATAATTTCATGATGACAACTATTTTCTCCATTTAGAATGTTTTGATTCATTTGTCCTTAAACGAGGGTCATTCACTCAAAATTGATTATTAAATTTTCAATTAATAATCAATTTTCAATCAAATGGGTTTATAAATGAATATTATGGGTTTAATGAGTAAAATCACTATTATTATAAAAATTGAGTTTAGAAAGGGCATATATAGGTATTTTAGTGGGTTTACTGAGTAAAATTTAAAATTTTAAAATTTAAAGATAGGTTTATTTAATAAATAGATTTATTAAGTAAATTGGTAGGTTCAAATAGCCCCACCCATAGTTTTTTTCTAATTTTAATAAGGATAATTTTAGAATTTTATAAAAAATGGATGATGAAAAATATCTTGAGAGGATCAAATATCATTACTCATAATCATATTAGGAATGAGCCGAGCTATAGTCCAAACATTAAAGATGTTAGAGTAAAGACTTTCAAAATGTTACAATCAAACATGTTTCTAGAAATTATAATACTTATGCCCATTTGTTAGTAGAATTTACTTTAGAAAACAATTCATTTGTTGTCTAGGTAAACTCTATACCAATAGAGGTTCAAATTGTATTTGAAGCGTCGTTATGAATGAAATGTTTACTTTCTTCTGAAAAAAAAAAAAGATGAACTTAAATTTAGAATTGGGTCCAAAATACACACACACAAATGTATATGTGTGTATTTCAAATTCTATTTCATGCATTCCCCTTTTCTTCTAGAACATATTTTAGGTTTTCACTATATATAATATATATTTACCATTGTATTCATTTTAATTGAAAAGCCAGAACATGAAGGAACCAAAATATATGTGCAAAATTTTGGTAGTAAGGAAAAAAAAATGAGGATCAATGGTGGGATCGACAACTAAGGACCCACACAAGTGTTTCTCCTCTGATATGCACACAATTTGAAGGAGATATATATCATAAATATATATACAATTGTTATATAGTGAGGGTTTCCGTATTTCATTAAAGTGTGAAAATATGCTATATGAAGTACTAGTGTAAGAGATACTCTAAAAGACAAAAAATACATACTTCGATGTATTGTGTTTTGCTATATAATATATTATTAAAATTTTTGTTTTTTTATTTTATTTTTAACTTATTTCTTACTTTATAAGGGAACCTTACCAGATAATGACTCTCTCTCCCTTTCCCTTTACAAACACACACATAAAAAAAACACAAAAGGAGGGGTTATTTTAACTTATATCAAATTTTGAGTTAGTAACTCATGTAATCTAATAGTAGATATTGAAAGTAAAGATATCATTTAAGAATGCTAATTCATCCACCGTTGAATTATATGAGATTAACAGTTTAAATTTTATATCAAAAATTTAAATTGAAATATCTCCATTCACATATATAGATTATATATGTGAAATATCCCCTTTCACATATATGGACTGTAGTCATGCTGAAAAGGGGGGGGGGGGTTTGAATACCAAATTTTGAGACAGAGACAAAGGCCACACAATTATAAAACATTTGATATTTAAGATTGAAATATTGAATAGACGCGGGTTTTGAATACCAAATTTTGGCTCTAATTGAATAATCTAATTGAGTGATTTCGAAATACTATTTTTTTTTCTTCAGGAAAATCAATAAAAAAAAAAGGTTGCACAAGTTAAAACCTGAATTGGGCAATCACACAATTTGATTGCTTCGTACCTCCAGAGCCTGTTCCATCACCGACTTTTTCATTTACATTTAATTTGTATATAACGTACATTTCTTTCACATAAATAGTGTATGAATTCTACACATATATTAGTTACATACATTTAAGATAGCGATTATTTTTTTTAATATCTTTTTTTTATTCCTCTTTTACTCAATTCAGAAATTTCCTTATAATGCGGGTTGCTATTTAGTTGGATATGACATTCGCAACTTGAGGCCTCTACATACATCAACAGCTACCATTAAGAGCATTCGTACCACACCATACGTGTGCATGTCCGCCGGGGATCCAATTTGATTTCTTGATCATCCAAAGCTTTTCGCTGGTCATAACGTGTGCCTTCCAATTTTACTACCGTCTACCGCTATCTGTTAATGTGTTTAAGGGAGATGATCAGTTTTCTCTCTACTTAAATTAATATATATCACTAATTTTTTTTATTATTTTCATTATAGTTAATAACTTCTTTCGTAGCATAATTTTATAATACTATTTGTATTTTTCAAACACATTTTTATTCATATTTATTATAACTTAAATAAAGCATATAAATAGAAATTACAATAAAATTTTAAGAATTAAAAATAAGAAATATGTTTTTGGTGTGAATAAAAAACTAAAAATAAGATACTCTTTTTAATACTTTTGCTATTTTTTATGATAGTTTTTTTATCATAAATATTTATTTTATATTGTCAAAATCAATTACCAAGTAAATGATTCATTTAACCCCATTTTCTATTAAATTTTTTATGTCATAAAATTTTTAAACATTATAAAAATAATAAAAAAATAAGTAATATATATTAATTTTAGTAAAAGAGAAATTGACATCTCCCAATGTTTTAATCATGGCTTATTACTGGAAAATTCAGATTGCCTGATCGGAGACATATCTTCCTGAGTTGTGATGTTCATGATCGCGTACAATTTTCTCCAGTAATCAATTGTCTTGTCGCGGTAAGCTTCCTGTTTTCCATTTTGCATTCAACCCACCTGTCACCCGACCACGTTCTGGCGCTTTAATTAAATTATTTCACGAGTTTTGTCAAACTAATTAAATTTATTGATGGAGCAAAACACCATGAAGGTTTTTTTTCAAACTTGAAGAAAATAAACTTTTAGCAACCAATCAGGGGTATGAAAAAGGTTGAATTAAAAAATCTTTGCTGACAATTCCTCTTTGAAATCAACCGTCTGTAATATTATCTTTTGATATATAATCTATCTGGTCACATGGATTAATTTGTAGGATTCATAATGTCAATGAAAGACTACTAATTGAGGGCAGTTTCCATTCCAATTGATTGGTAGATGTGTAATTGAGCATCGTTCAAATCAGTAAATTGCTAAAATTACAAAATTCATTTCCATCCAACAATTAATGACATGGGTAAGCGCACGCATACACACACACAACTCACATTAGTTGGTGCCTTGACGCGCATGCATGCAGCTACTGTCGTTAATTGAATGAATACTCCTGCGTGGTGGCTAGCTTCATCTTCCAGTAGGTTTTCAAGCGCATTTCTGCTTTGAATGTTTGGTGCTTTATGGCTTAAGCTTGTAGTTTTATCTCCATCGTATATATAAAATTTCGACTTTTTTTTTAAACCTTGCCGAATTATATAATTATAAAAGAGAGAATTATATAATTATTAATGTTTGGTGCTTAAGAATTATATAATTATTAAGCCAATTGTTTTTATATAATTGGCTTAAGCTTGAAATTTCGACATAAAGTTAAAAACATTTATATCGATTCAAATAGACGTTCAATCTCCCGAAGCTGCAAGTTGTATGTATTTGATTATATTGTCGTACTAAAGCATTGTTTGATATTAATGTTAGACAACTGTAATTTAAAAATTACAGGACAAAAATATTTGATAAATATTAGTTATTATGACTTAAATGTTAAATTAATTTGATCTTACCCTTTATAATAAAATTTTATAATATCTTTATTATTTATGTCAAACTTATCATTTAAAAATTATATTTTCTGTATGTATCAACTTTTATTTTATAATTATTATAAGTGCAAAAAAATACAAGTACTTATACTGCACTACGTATCCACTAAAAACCATTAATTCAAATAATGGATATATTTTGCATTTTTCTCGGATTAAAGATGAATATAAGTACGGGTTATATTGATCCTAGATTAAAAAATTGATATAAGATATAATTATATTAACGGTGGATTGAAAATCAATATCCATCAATTGATTCATATCTGCAAAAAACTAGGAACAATTAGACCTGAAAATATTGACGATTGGCAGTACCTGATTACTCTTTTTTTCATGTATTATATTCCATGGTACATTATGCTCATATTATCCTGAAGCGCTATATATAATAATCATCGGCCTCGCTCAACAGCTTAATATCTAAATCTGAAAATGTATGAAAATTTTCAATTCATGCATGCTATAAATGCATTTCTCAGATCATGATTCTTTCTTGATCTTGGGCAACATACCGGTTTCTGATTTTTGGTTAAGTGGTTAGTAAATAAAAATGTAAAAGTAGTTACGTCTTATACAAATATCAGATACACGTGCGAAGTTCACATCACAAAGGATCCTAACTCCTAAGTCCCCTCTCTCATAATTTCAGTTCTTTCTAAATTTTGGTTAATCAGCAAAATCAGTAGTCAACGATTTAAAATCAATTACATATGCATACACAGAATTTGGAAATTACTATATATAAGCTAAACGGCGGTAAATCGACATTCACATTATATATGTGTAGGTATGTATTCTAATCATGCCAATCCACTTCCTTTACCAGTTCCAGTTATGTCAATAAATTAATGGATTTCTTCTTTCCAGCTTAAGACTTAAGAGTGACTAAAAGCTATACTTTGTCTATACATGTGTGTGTGTGTGGCGTAGGCTACTTTCAGCTGCATATGTGAGAGCCGAGCGTCTTCCCTTTATAATGCACCGCAACAATGATTGGGATGCTTAATTATTTTATGTCATCCTTAATTGTAATTGTGGAAAAAATAATCAACACGTACAAAATCAGATCCTAATCCAGTCATCTCTAATTGTACGTACTCCATGCCATACTCAGACAAATTTTGTGAAAATTGATTATTGAAAGAGAACAAGTGTTGCAGAAGAGGCCGAGAGACCTTGTTGGTTTAAGTTTGGCAGCTCACTATCATTCTTCTTCTCTGTATTTGCTTTATTAGCAAGTGATGATGATGAAGAAGGAGAAGGAATGCTCATTGTGAGATCAAGATTCAAATCAGGCAATAATCTACATGGCTCATCCTCCCAGCAACTCCCAGCATCAGATGCTTGATAAATATCGTCACCGCGGGGTTTGACTGCTGGTTCGTTCAAATCAACGAATTTCTGCCCCAAAGATGTTGCACCAGTAGAATTGTGAGGAAGGCTATGGTGCAACCGATGATTTTTCGGATCAATTCCCATATTTATAAGCTTTCTTCTTAAATGAGAGTTCCAATAATTCTTCACTTCATTAGCGGTACGGCCAGGCAATCTTCCAGCTATCAGTGACCACCTAAAACATTATAAGCACCATTGTCAAAATTTTAGTATCAATGCAAAACCCTAGACTTGTTGCAATGAGTTTATGATATATATAGTACTTGTGTAAAATGTTTTTCCTGTAATTGAGCTGAAAAGATGAAATTTTTTTTTCATATTTTTGCTTAAGAGAAAGAAAGATGACGGTTAAGTTAAAGAGGGAATCTGATCATTAGGGGTGTATCGTGCACACCTATTGCCTAAAAGTGCGTGAAGCTTGATGATGAGATCTTCTTCATCTTCAGCAAAGTTGCCTCTTTTAAGGTCAGGCCTCAGATAGTTTATCCATCTCAGCCTGCAACTTTTACCGCAGCGAAGCAGGCCTGATCAATAAAGCAAATAAAAAAGGATCAAAGAACAAATTAAATAAACCCATTTATAATATTAATTTCATCAAAGGCAAAATGAAAGAATTTAGGATGTGCGTTCTTTTCTTTTGCCTCGTTCTACATGTGCTTTATTAATTTCCACGATCACTATTTTGTAACATTATGAGATAAATTACCTGCAGCCTGAGGGAGGGTACGCCAGCAGCCTTCGCCATGTTTACGAATATAATCAATGAGCTTCTGGTCTTCTTGCTTGGACCAAGCTCCTTTGTTTGTGTCTTGCTTATCACAGCAAGGCTTCCGCATTGTGTAAGTTAAGATCACAGCCTTAAATTATTATTTTTGAGAAACCCTAGCTAGCTGATGGATAATACTATGATCGAATGAAGAAATGGAGAGAATTAAGCTGAAGAGATTTGGAGCTAAAGAAAAGAGCAATGTGGGTGGGTGGGTGGTGGGGGTATGTGTGTGTATTTATAACTGCTAGGGTAGTTTGGATATGAAGACGAAGAGAGCAAAATTAAGTTGACTTGGACCGGTGGTTTAGCCATGCTTGGGAAAGTGAAACTCTGAGAGGTTTCAAAGAGGATGAGCAGGTACACGCTGTTTGACAAATTTTGATTGTGAGTTAGTTGCCGTTAAGTATAAGTCCTTGTCTTTCACCCATAGCCACAGTTACGTTATAAATGATACCAGCATACATATCTCAATATCTCATTATGTTTTCGTGAATTCATTAACAATATTTTATGGGTTATTTACATTATTATTGTTTTTGTTTGTTTGACAAAAGAGCTTTTGTTCATGACACAAACAAAGTAATTAATATTACATTTCCAAAAGTGTTATTCCAATATTTGCTTAGTTAAATAACTGGGCAATAATTGACACATTCATTTATTGGATACTCAATTTTATAATTTATCAAATTACTTATTAATTCATCTGAAAATGAATATCGGTTTGGTTAACGAGATGTAGTAAAAAGTATTATTTAACATTATATATATAAGATCTTTAAAAGGTCGAAATGATCATGTTTCATAACCAAAAAGAGATACCTTCTCTTATATAAATTACCATTTGAATAAATAAAAATAAATAAATTCTTTGAAATAAAGAAATTTGAATCCTCGTAGTCGGATCTATCCCTATTTGACTGGGTATAACGTTTCCGTTACACTAAAAATTACAAAAATATATGAATGAATGAATAAAAAGAGAAGAAGAATAAGCAAAACAAATTGAAAACCTAAAGGAAGTTGGCAACGTCACATGTTTTTATTACTTTGACTGATGGTTTTCGATATTTATCATGTAACAGAACAAATAGTCTTGTCTGTCTTTGGCTTCCCCTACTTCCCTTCATTTCAATAAATAAATAACAATAAAAATAATGTGTGTGTGTACGCACGCGCGCGCGCGTTTGGAAAAATATATAAATTGTGCAATTTATGTACTTTAAGTTTCAAGTCTCTTAAACTCCACGGTTTCAAAAGTTTTCTGGACCTTTCCTACACTTTAAAATCTTGGACTAGCCTAACTCACTTGTGATAATCGAAATTAATAAATTTTTAAGTAAAAAAATTTCACACCATGGAGAGCTAATTAGAAGAAAATAATATCATTTTTTAATGCACAAAACTCAAACATTGAATTTTTTCCGTGTGTGTTTTTTTTTACTCTATCTGTTTTTTATTAACAAAATAAAGTTGGTGGCTTTAAAAAATATTTAAAATCTAGTTAATGAGTTATATTTTTCATTTTCAATAGTCCATTTAGCTTAATTGTTTAGGCTAAACTTTAAGGTATTTAGGTAAATTTTTACAACTATAACTTGAAAGTAAGAGTGATTTTACCCCAAACGTTTTCTATGCATAATTTGTATTATCTTTAATTATTTGAGTTATATTTACGAAATATTATTAACTTTTATTTTACACATATATATTTAATAACCCATATATATTTTACATATATAATATTTTACCATATATTTTATATTATGTATGTATATGTGCACGTATGTTTTTATATATAATTTCTAGTGAGGGCCATTAACTGACCAAAAAAAAAAAGTATCCATTAATGTATTAAAATATGTGTTTTTTTATATTTTATTAACATTCTCATTAGATAAGGATTATACATATGTATGTATATGTATTGGAGATTATTCTATATTAATTATATGGATTTAAGATAGCTAAATTTTAGATATAAATTAACCCACCGACTTATTTAATGGATTGAATCTTACGGCTGTACTACGAAGCTACTAACTAAGAGAAAGTGACCCAATTCAAAAGAAACCAATATGTGAGAAGGTTATTCATCAAATTATGTATTATCAATTGGAGAAGTATCTACCGTTTTAAGATTCATGACCGGCATGCATTAGTACTTGCAAATATTTATGACTAGACACAATTCAGCGAGAGCAATTTATACTGTGTTTGGACTTCTTGTTTGGCACATGTTTCTCGCGCTCTATGTACTGTTCAAAAGCAAGAAAGATCGGTGAGACTTTTGATGAGAATGAGAGATTGAGAGGTAAACAAAGGAGATGCCAAGTTCTTATGTATAATTAATATGTATACATCTACATTTTATTGTTTCTTGGAATATATGGCAACAGGTCAAGCAAAGATTAATTATCAATCTAACCCAAATTCAATTTTAACTGCAAGAGGTAGCTAGCTGTGGAATTGGACCATTAATGGATTGAATCAATAGATGCAGCTAAATTTTAGAATTCGATCACTTACAGTGTCTGGATATGATTTCGCATTTTGTTTAAGAATCCGATCAGTAGATTCCATGCATGCTTGCTTCAAGCATAGATTTTTAAGGCATTTCTATAAATAAATATTCAACTTCAAGCGGAGATCAACGCAAATCAAGAAAACCTAATTTCGAATGTGCCTAAGTGCTTTGCTAGCTAGCCTGTTTCCAAGAAAATGGAGGCAATTAGAAAAGTAAATAAATACCTACCGTCTTTGCAAAATAAACAAATAACACGTGCATATTCAAAATAAATAAATAAATAAATAAAACCTATCTCCCTGCCTCACAATTCACATACCTACCGTCTTTGCAACCAGAAGTCATCTGTACTATCCTTGAATAATTTTTTTTTTTTTTTTGGCGGCCTTGGCCTACAGCAGAACATTTATTGAGCTGAATTAGATTTAATTAATTAATTGGCTACCGACGGGAATAGATTTAATTAATTGAATTGACATGAGCACAAATTTAGAAAGCCTTGTTATCCAATAGTAATGCTCGAGCCATACAACAACATTGGAATTGATAGGTCAAACAACGACGTGTCGCTTCATGTGGATTAGAAAATTGACGATAAAAACTTTTACATGAATAAAAATTGATGTATGATTGAGTTAGCACAGTTATTCTGCTGGTTCGCGCTTGAATAGACTGGCAGGTGATGACTTTTTCTTTCCAACATATTTATTTTAAAAGTCATCACCTGCCAGTGATGACTTGTATCAATAAAAAAAAAAAATTGACCTGTTAATTAAAAAGAAAAAAATTGATGCAATTTGTCCACTTCAAATTATGCGATTAGTCAATTACTCTTTCATTTCTAATGGTAGTTTAGAAAATTCAATAAAATAAAAATAGAATGGAAACCTCTTTTTCAGGACATTTATAAAAAATTTTAGAATTACGTCATGATCTAATCTTATTCTTGTACTGAGAAAAAATTCAAGTGCTGATTAGTAGTTCATAAATGAAAAAAATTAAATTTTACCCATATATCAAAGGTAATACAACCAATTGTATAATTGAATTTAATATAATCGCTACTTCTATGATTTTTACTTAATATATGATTGACATGATATCTCTAAAGTATTCTAATTTTTTTTTACTAAAAGGCATATGACATAAAAATTTTAAAAACTTAAAAAAGATTAGAAGAGGTATCTAATTCATGTCATTGAAATTTGATTATAATGTTATAGACAATTAATTTACATGCATGCAATAGGAGGACATTGTAATTTACACTTATATATTGTTACTACCTAAAAAGTGGATGTTAGGCCCAAAGGCCTAGTCTAACCATAAGATACGCATTTCACGGACAACCCAAACCTTGTGCTATAGGTTCTGGTTTAGAAGGTACAAATAGATAAAAGTAAAAGCTAATTCAAATTAAATCTATGGCTAAGCCTACTTCGAGGATTTTTTAGGCTATATAAGAAAATGCCTTATAAAACGAGCTAGTAGAGAACCAATTATTCTATAAAAGAAAAGTTAAAAATATGTCCAGTTTGAACACCAAATCCTAAATCACATACATAAATTGTTGATTCATGTATCAACAATTTTTTTGCTTTTAGACTAAGAGTCAAGGAGTTAGTGGATAATTAGTGGGTAAAAAGGCTCATTTTGGTAAGAATGCATCACAATTGAACTAAGTGCATGACTGAAGCTTGCATAAGATAAAATATTGCCTAACATAAGTTTTTACCAAGCCAATTAATGGTAACAAGTTTGTATGAGGTAGATTCTCGTCTAGCCTACTAGAAATTTAAGCATTCATAATAATGTAAAAGTGGAAAGGATGGTATGGGAAATTGGTTCTCAATTAAAATTCCAAGTAGGAGAATTATTAATAGTGATGGCAGCCATTTGGTTTTGAGTTAAGTAATTTAAGAGAAAATTAAAGTGACTTGAGAGCATTTTCAAAACTCATTTTCTCCCCAAAAAAAAAAAATTCATATATTTAGATTCAGTTTGAAAATTTTTTCAAAAACTATTTATGAGAAAACATGCTTAAAATTCTTTCAAAAAAACATTTTTCGAAAAATCATTTTCAGGTTCATTTCAAGAAACATTTCCTAAGATAGTTTCCAAACACATTTTCATATTCATTTTTTTTAAATATGCAATTTTTTCACATTTTCCCTAATTACACTTTGTAGGCTATTAAAATCCTAAAACATTAAATATTAAATTACTGATTCTCCATTGTTCACTAGTATATTTCGCTCCCACACTACGGTTCACACCAAGTATCATTATTGTTTTTAAGCTCAAAACCCACCACTCAACAAAACAACGACCATAACCAAAGTTGCAATATGAAATTAATTAGGTCATGTTAATACCTAAGTATATTTTTAGATTTTACTCTTTAGACCACATATCAGAATCAAGTAAATTGCATACCACTAAATTTGAATTTTCAATTAGGCCCAATTTTATTTCAATCAAGAAGGAGCCGACCCTTGTGACACATGATCGGGTGAAATTTCTATCACAAACACATGTTACAACTTAAAATTTAGCATGCTAATAACTGCTTGTTTGGAATGAATCAAATTCGGATGCCTTTTTCTCTCCACGCACAAGCACAAGCACAACAACCCCCAACCCCACCCTCCCCACCCACACCTCCCGGCGGGGTGCCTTCTCTTGTCAGCTGTAATTTGAGGGATTCCATTTTGGCCCATCCTACTCCCCTTGCTTCTACAAATGTAGCAAATTAAGTATAATAATGGAAATAACAAACGATAAAGTTGCTTGCGGGAACTGTCATTTAGCATTTATAATTGTACATCATGTGCCACATGCTACCGACCGCAATTTATGATTGGCGAAAAGTTACAGTAAAAACTTATTCAATTAAGATTTATTTAATTGTACCTCTCCGTAAATCACAAGCTGGAATAGCTCAGTTGGTTAGAGCGTGTGGCTGTTAACCACAAGGTCGGAGGTTCAAGCCCTCCTTCTAGCGTCAGTTTTGTAATGTTTCGCCCTTTTTACTTTTTTACTTTTTGGGATGGATTTCACTTATTGTTTCTTCATCTGCATTGACATTTTTGATATGTTTGACATATTGTTTCTTCATCTACGGATCTACATTTACAAAATTATCGCAGTTTAGGTAGTTAGTCTTTTTGTAACTGAAAATTAGTGTTACATTTGCAGTTATCGATTCACTGTTATTAAGTTTACAAATCAAATTGAAACTCCGAATGAAAATCTCTAAAATTGAACACCTAATGAACAAAAAATGGTTGGCTATAAACCCAATTAAAGTGAAAAGAGACGTAAAAGTTGAAACAATATTAATTATCGTTCATTTTATTTGGTGAGGTTATGACATTTAAAATTGGGACCTCTATGTAGAGGTGTAATATTAGTACTTAGAAAATGAAAATGCTTTATTTTAAGTGACATTGACAAACATAATGTTCGAACCAATGTGTTTATTTAACTTATGCTTTCATTGAAACAATATGATAAAAGTAAAAAAGATTTACAACTTATATCTACTCTGTTGAGTATTTTAACATGTGCATCAACACTATCGACTAGCTGTTTTCTGTTTCCGTCAAAATGTATCACACAGTGTTAATGAACCAAAAGAAAGTGT
Organism: Citrus glauca; assembly: GCA_029633175.1. Taxonomy (NCBI): domain Eukaryota; kingdom Viridiplantae; phylum Streptophyta; class Magnoliopsida; order Sapindales; family Rutaceae; genus Citrus; species Citrus glauca. The sequence continues at coordinate 28,867,396 of JAQOOD010000002.1, forward strand.
TTTCAAATACCAACTAGTTTTACACTTAATATGAATTAGTCTAATTTTCAATACGCTATTATTATTTGATCAAATACTTGTGGGCTTCAAAAGGCTTTTAGACAATGGGCCGTCTTTTAGGAAGGCCCACAAGGCCCAAAAGTTGCCTCAAAATTTGCTAGCGAATCTCCTTCAAACTTCCAAATTAACATTATTCAAAAAGTACCAAAAAAAAAAACCAGAATAACATCATCGCTCTAAAGTTGACCATAATCCTTTCTTAGAGTTTCATAAAATTGTTAGAAATTTCATTGCAATGGCTTTCATTTTCTTAGATACAATGAGCATTATATATAATTATTCTCAAATATTGACGTCTATATTTTTTTTTAATGCGGACATACTTTTAAATTGTTTAATTTAAAAAATTAAAAATTAATTCTCTTAAATTTATGTTTTTAAAATATATCCGTATAAAAAATAAATAAGGGTGCCCGATCAATAAAAAGTTTTTGAGAGCATAAAGAGATCTATTTAAACTTCTCACTTGATTAACTTCAGAGGCCTCATCATCACATTGTCCTCGTGATCCAAAACCTGCATGCGTTAGAGGTTAATTTAATAACGTAAAACCATAAAACTTTGCCATTGAAAGATGGAAAGTAAACAAGAAATTAAGAATTTACTTACATGGCAATGATACACGTAACCAGGCTCGGCGGTCGGATCAAACGGATACGATGCATTAGAATGTATGTAAGAAAACCTCACCAATATTTTTGTCACGTATCCTGGCGTCATCTTGTACACGTTCTTCCACCCCTTCTCATGTTCCGACACCTCTAGTTTCTTGCCACGTGCATACTTGCTTATGTGGCACTTGATCGCGTCGTTATATTTTGTCATACAAGCTTTAAACTCTTCCAGTTTCACCAACTCCCTCTGATCCAACACCACGAACAGTCCCAGATGAATGTGTAATGGATGATTGTCCTCCGTTAGATTGATCACGTTCCACATTTCACTGGTCCCAGCCTTGGGTGTTTCAGTCACGGGTTCCTCGTATGATTTTCCATTGATGAACAGATGTGTGGGCTCATCAATGTCGCTCGTGTACTCGTACATAGCAATGTAACGTGTCCTCGATGCACTCGATAGATCAGGAGATGGGTATTTTATCAACTTCTCTGGTACGCGCCACGTGTCAAGCTCGTGATTTTTCTTTATGATAAATTTCATCACCTTACCATTTGCATCATTGACCGGGTCACCCGATGGGTAAGGATACGGTGCGTCGTTTGCTAGGATAGCAACGTCAGACTTTGATTCCGAAAAGTCAATGACCACGTCAGCAATCTCGGATGGGGCCAGAAGGGTCTCATTGGTCACTACCGGTCTTCCAAGGTATACTGAATCAGCTGCCACGTGGATGAATCTCAGACCGTTGGTGAAGAAAAATCTATAGAATCTGGCATTGCTGGCATTGATGATGCGGAATCTATATTTTCGACGTCGTACTGTCATACGCGGCCATGCTTTCCCGTTAACAATAATCGCGTCACCGAAATACTCAGGTTGCCACTGTGGGTGTATAGAGGGGTTATTTCCTGTAGAGTTCATGTATATCGAACCATCGGTGCGAAAGCTACGATCAAAGACGACCAAGGGTCGGTCGAACTCATCACCGCTGGGGAGTCTAAGTGGGGTCTCATCATCATGATGGCGAATAATGTAGGCCCCAACTAAGCCAGCCAAAAGGTTGATCCTAGTCAAGCCCATGGCATGATCATGGTACCACAAATTCCCCGGCTGTTGTATGTTGTGATAGTGGTAAGTTTTCTTAGTCCAAGTGGGTCCCGTTTCTTTAAATCCAGCGGTGAACCATGAATTTGAGTTTCCATCACTCTCGGGTTCATCAATGCCTCCATGGAGGTGCACTACAGTAGGAATTCCCTTCTTCTTGCGTGGAACGGCAGTTGGAATTGTGGGGTCCCATGGAAGTATGTGTTTTGAAGGGAGATGATTTTGCCACGTTACGTAGGTGTCAATCCCATGGAGGGCCTCGATGGTTGGACCAGGGACTGTTGCTGTGTGCTTCGATGTACCGTAGGCATACACAGGGGTTGGAGGTAGGTCTCTGTGGAATTTCTGCACTAGAAAGAAAAAAGATAAGCCAGAAATCGTTGATTAAGAATAGAATAATAATGAACTCGGGGTCCCCCACATTGACTAAACAAAATCAATGTACAGAGAAAACTAAGGCAAAAAAATTAAGGACATGTGTGGTGTGGGCTTGTGGCCTAAATAAAATGCTTGTAGATAAAGTACCCCCACCCCCCCCCCCCCCCCTTCTTTTTTTTTTTTAATTAAGGTGATTTTTCTCAACAACACGAATGCATCCTAATTCTTAAGTCACAATTGATGTCAACAAAACAGTAAGGGAAGTTAATTAAAAAGAATTTTACATACGAAATGTGAAGAAAGAGAATCTTACCAAATCCTTCATGTGCTTTAAGCACATGTTTGGTTGCGAGTTTCAATTGATACTAATACCTAATGGTTTCTACTTTATACTTTCTGTAGGTTTTTTTTTATTTTTTAATTTTGATTTAATTTTGTGCATCATTCGAGGATTAATGGGTTATTCTTTTATGGGTTATTTTCACCCCTCACCTAAATGTTTCGATATTTTTCACCCCGCACCCAATTGTTTCAACAATATCACTCCACATTCAATTCTGGTTATGTTTAACGGAACTATTTAAAATTTAAATAAATGACCGAAATACCTCTTATCTTGAATTAGAGAAGAATAAAATAAAATAAAATAAAATATTAATTTAATAATTAATATTTACATAAAAAAATTATTTAAAAGTAATTAATAATAATTCCATCTATTAAATTATTAAATAAATTTAATTTATCATCATCAAATAATATTTAAGGTATAAATTTTCAAATTTACCCTTTGACTGTTAGAATAAATGGTCAAATTAACGAAATTGGGTGTGGAGTGATATTGTTAAAACATTTGAGTGCGGGACGATAAATGTCAAAATATTTAGGTACTAGTTAAAAATAACCCTTATTTTATTGAAAAAAAAAAGAGAGAGAACTTAGGTTAAGTCTTGGAGAGAGAACTACACATTGGGAAAGAAAATTCTGAAATTTTTATGGAAATTAAATTAAGGAACTGCATAAATATACTTAGAAGCTTGACTGTTAGAATGTGAAGAGAAATAACTATTACTTAAATACTATTAGATGCGGTCTTGAAGAAGAGTCACTCGGCAACTGCCAATATTGAATATGTACCCAATGAACCGGCCGAATGGAGAAAAGATAGATAACACTGCAATCATATGTTCATATTTTATAGCAACAGATCGCCAATAAGCAATACTTAGGCCTCAATGAATTGATTGAATATTTCAAGCTTCTGAAATTAGGATTCAGGTGCAGAGATATGTTGCAAATTCATGCACGTATAACAGTAATCAGTAAACACATAGTATGTGTCGAAATTCCATGATGGAAAAAATGGCCGGCTATATCTTAATTCAATTACTTAGGTGCCCAAAAGAGTGGCCCAGAAAAGCAGTGAATCGAAAAAGCACTTTTGAGTATAAAGAAAGAAAGAAATGATTTAAATTACGCTTACCCATTTCTTTTTGAACATGCCAATCTTGAGTTTCTTTGGTTTTGGAGCACCATTTGTAGCATCTTCAAAGCATTTTATTTTAGGCATATCTGGAAGCTCATCAACAAACATCTCCAATTGTGATGGACTTATTAGCCTTTCTTCTGTCCGTGCAGCTGAGCTTATCATCACTCTCGCCGCGGCCAAAAACATCAAATAAAGAAACAAAACTCTCTCCACGATAGCCATTAGTCTCTTGGTTGCATGCAGAGAGAGTAAGAAGAGAAGAAAATAGAAATTAAAGCGAAATTGTGAATGTGTATGTTCAATAGTCGTCGATGAGAATTATTGAACGAGGATGCCTAAAATTTTTCTCTTGGTGGTGGGGTTCGATGTTTCTGAAAAAGAAAGCTAGCCTTGTGAAAGGAGCCGCCCAATTCCAGAGCGTGCATGACTTTTCGATATGGAAGTTTTATGACATCTTTTGTCTACTTCCCCTTCTAATATGTGGGCATTAATTTTTTTGCCTTGCACGGATTCTTGAAATTAACAAAAGCTTAATAAATTGTTTTGCTTATGTGGTTTGTTGGTGCTCTCATACTCTCGCACATTCTTATGATATAAGGTTGTGAAAAAGATAAGCACTCAACTCTGTCTAGTTAGCACCTACATAAAATTTTGGTTTTATTTGGAGTTGAATTAACAGCTACAGATTAATTCACAATCGGCAAATAGGGATACTCATAATTTATAATTATTTATCAATAACCTTTGACATAAATAAGTTGTATCGAACGAATATCTTACTGGGCATATATTCTATTATCATTGCCCTCCACTTTATGAAAAGATTATTCTTTGTCCTTTCTCATATGCTTTGGAATATTGAGTATTGACATTATTCTCCAAGTAAATAATTCTAGTTTTAAAATCCACTTTTCTCAATGGCTTTCCCTATAAAATACATAAATTAAAGTAAGTTAAAGCAAATGATTCTCGACCTAATTGGTGGCCATTTTTTTTGCTGGATGTATTATAATTGTATATATTAAGTTCAAGAGCACTATGTTAGTGAGATTACAGGTTGGCCCATAAAAATAAGGATTAAAATTATAAAAAAAGAAGGTGAAGGATAAAATAAACAAATCAAGAAAATGACATGGTAATTCTATCATTAAGTTCGATAATGAATGCATACCCAGGTAATAAATATAATTGGTAAAATGTTAATGCTAGAAGGGCAGTCAAATTTTATGAATGTTATGGCTGTTATAGTTACCACAACCAACTGACTCCGAATCCACACTGTCCAAAAAATGTTGCTAATTTATGTTGAAAATATGTATGGATTAATCGTTTCTTGAAGTCAAACGTAGTAAACTTAATATGGAAATTACAAAATTGATTAAATATTAGTTGTTTTATAATAATTAGTTGTCAGTGGGCGGAACCCGTGGAAGCATGCAAGAAAGCAAGTAATTAAAATTTTGATTGTTATTTTATTTTATCTTCTTCTTCTTCTTTTTTCAGGTTATCTTTTCTCCCCGTTGTTGTGAACAAAATGGACCATATACTTCAAATCATAAACATAAAATTTAGTTAATAATAATAATTTAAAAAAAGACGGAAGACCATTTGATAGAATATATTCATGTCTGGCTTCCGGCTTCGGCCCGAAAACATCGACATGATCAGTGAAGAGAGACCACATGTCTGATCAAATAAAATTCCAAAAAAGGGTCCATCTTTTGGCCCCAGCTTTTTTGCAAGGAATCAACTCTTCACAGAAGCACTTTTGTTTCTTCCGTCTGTCCTTATTTTCATTTATTGGACCAATTTTGGTTCTTTTTAAATTTTAATTTAATTTAATTCTTGGCAAGAATTGGATTCGACAAGACAACATTAGTACTCCACCTCCATATTTGCAATTTTGCAGAATGAATTTCAAACACCAACTCACCAAGCAGCAATTTCTTTTCTTCTTTTTTTTTTTTAATTCGGTTCACCATAATGAAAATTTAATGCGGTAATTCTTTGCTTTTCTTGTCCGAATTCCATAGATAGAGAATGACTTAGGGATTAAAAAGAAAAAAGAAAAAAAAATCCATCCGTCAAATCCAGTTATCATCAGTCATCATTGCAAAGTGTAATTTTCCAGTTCTGCTTGTTAGTGCTGTCTCTGTTAGAGGTCATGATGAACTATGATTGATGCCATCTTTTCAGGTGATCAGCGAAGAAGCACTTTCAAATCTTGTCCCGGATTATAAATTTATTTGCTTCTTTCGCTGCCTTTGTGGATCTGCCAAGTGTAAAGCACCTTCACACATATATAAATATATATATATTGGTTTAGGCATTACCTACTTTGTTTTTTTATTTTTTTACTTTTGATTGCCCGTTAGTTCAATACATTTGATAACCTTGACAATTAATGTTCGTGACAATTAATGTTCGTGCAGGGGATAGTAATTGGATAGTTTCATAATAGATATTAATTTAAAAATTTATTTAATTAGATCGAATAATATTAATTTAAAAATTTTTAGATATTGAAATGAATATTTTAAAATTATATCTAGGTGAATATAGATAATTATTTTTATCTAATAGATATCCGTTTAACCCAACATAAGTTTAAAAAATTTTAATTTTATAAAATTAAAATAAAAAATATAATAAACAAGTAATTGTAAAATATTATATTAACTAATAAAAAATTTAAATTCCTCTTATATTAAAAGTTAAAATTTTCAAAATTATTCTTTAATTTTTTAACTTATTTAATACTATTAATAATTATTATTTTATTTTATTAATTTAATATTATAAATAGACTTTCACCGAAAAGTCGCTGGACCACCAACGAATCTCGTCGGACCACCACCGGAAGTTCGCCGGACCACCGTCGGCTTCGCCGGAAGGTCGCCAGAATTCACCGAAAAGTTGCCGGACCACTACCACCAACCACAGGACCACTATTTTATTTTATATATGTATTAATATAAATAATTTAATAAATAAATTTAATATTAAAATTTTAACTATTTTATATTTTATTTTTATATAATAAAAATAAAATATTTATGGATATCTATGGATCTCCGTAGTTTTATGGATAAAATTTATATCCATATCTAATATTAAATACTGGATATGGATATGAATATATCCATTATGAATAATTATGAATTTATATTTTAATAGATATTATCTATCCATAATTGAATATTTATCATCCCTAGTAGTAATATAATCATAATCCTAAATTTTTAAATAATTTACTTATGGTGCTACAAGATTTCTTGTACCTCAGTTGAGTGAGGTGTCAGCTCCTCCCCTTGTTTGTAACTAGGAGGTGAGATGAATTGTACTGTGAACAACAGTCAAATTAATCTCATAAAATGAAGATTAAATAAGTAAGAACGATTTATTTGTATTGGTGGGTGTGAAAATTATAACAAAAGGGCAAAATGGAAATAGAGTGGGTGTATTGAGAACTTAAAATCAAGAAATTAAACGATGGATACTTTAGAAATGGGGTATATTGAGATAAAAGCGTGGGTCTACTTGTGATAAACTTTAGGCATATAGCATTCGCTGGGACCCGACAACGGAAAGGGCACCTAATTGTCGAACCCATTATTAATCCAGCTCGACCCGAGCCCATTTCGGTCGCCCGCCAACTCGTTCAAAAATCCTCCCTCAATTCCCGGCCAATTCAGAGCTTCATCCTTCTTCTTAACATAACTAACCAAAGCTAACTCAAAATCCAAAACCCAAAATCAACAAATTTCAACAATGGCCAAAGTCCATCTCTCAGAAACCTACGCATGCGCGCCATCCACCGAGCGCGGCCGCGGAATTCTGATCTCCGGCAATCCGAACACAGACACCATTCTCTACTGCAACGGGCGGTCCGTTTTGATCCGCTACTTGGACAAGCCGCTCCACGTGGAGGTCTACGGGGAGCACGGGTACCCGGTCACCGTGGCCCGTTACTCGCCCAATGGCGAGTGGATCGCGTCTGCTGACGTGTCGGGGTCCGTTAGGATTTGGGGGACCCACAATGGATTCGTGCTTAAGAATGAGTTTAAGGTTTTGTCGGGTCGGATCGATGATTTACAGTGGTCACCTGATGGGCTGAGGATTGTTGCGTGTGGTGATGGCAAGGGAAAGTCGTTCGTTCGCGCCTTTATGTGAGTTTTGTTAATTATTATTAATATTTCTAAGAAAAAAAACACATGCACAGACACTTGAAAAAAAAGGGAAGCACTTTTTAACAAGTTAAGTTTGGGTAAGAAAAACATTTGAATTGCTTTTTTAAATGTTTTAAGAGAAATTGCGGCTGCAATAGACAAAATCGCTTACGGGGAAAAAGAAAAAAAAAATTACAGAGCGACGGATTTCAGTTTCACACTTCGGAGTGAAATGATTTTGCCACCATCAACTACTAAAAATATTGACCCTATCGCTTTCTTGATATTAGTGAATTAGATGAAGTGACTCCTGAAAAAGCATCAACAGAAATATTCGGTGCAAATGCTTTTAGTGCTTCGAATTGTTGTATATTAACGCAATATTTGCATGTGTTGATGTAGGTGGGATTCAGGCACTACGGTGGGAGACTTTGATGGCCACTCGAGGCGTGTCCTGAGCTGTGAATTTAAACCAACAAGGCCATTTCGTATCGCCACATGTGGGGAGGATTTCTTGGTGAATTTTTATGAAGGTCCACCATTTAAGTTCAAGCTGTCTCACAGGTTACTAACTTTTAAACTGATGTTGTTCCTTTAATGCTTTCATGGTTTTACAAAATTCAAAAGAGATCCTGACATGGAACCTCAACTACGGTCCTAATTCTTTGTGAAGCTGTGAATGGGCTAAAATGAGAGACCTTATGAGTACATGTTACATAGTGAGATAGTCACTTGTAGAGTTATTCTTTAATGTTTCTTACTATATAATGTTTCTGCGCTGGATCTGCAGGGAGCACTCAAACTTTGTCAACTGTATTAGATTCTCACCAGATGGAAGCAAATTAATTAGTGTAAGCTCAGATAGGAAGGGTTTAATATACGATGGGAAGAGTGGGGAAAAGATTGGAGAGTTGTCCTCCGAAGATGGTCACCATGGCAGTATATATGCAGTTAGTTGGAGTCCTGATGGTAAAAAGGTAAGCTTCGTGTTTTGTTTGATTCGGCTGCTTGAAAGTTCATGTCTTGTAAGGAGATTTGCATTTATTAATTTCTCAGGACTGGGGTTTTTTGATAAATTTTCCCACACCACCGGGTTGTATGATTGCAAGGTTGCTTGCCTGCTACATGTTTGGGTACATTCTAATGTTTGTATTGAACAAACTCAGGTTCTCACTGTGTCTGCTGACAAGTCTGCCAAAGTTTGGGAGATTCTTGAAGATGGTAGTGGGGGAAGGGTAATTAAAACATTTGCTAGTTCCACATCTAATGCAGTGGAGGACATGCTTGTTGGATGCCTTTGGCAGAATGATCATCTCATCACTGTTTCCCTTGGTGGAATAATTAGCATTTTTTCCGCAAGCAATCTTGATAAAGCTCCTCTATCATTTTCTGGACACGTGAAGAATGTCAGTACATTAACTGCTCTTAAAAACAGCCAACAGACAATCCTGTCCAGCAGCTATGACGGTGTGATCATTAAATGGATCCGAGGTGTTGGGTACAGTAGTAAATTGGAGAAGAAATATGATGCTAAGATTAAATGTTTAGCAGCAGTTGAAGAAGTGATTTTTACAGCTGGGTTTGATAACAAGGTGCCTATAGGGGAGAACATATATTAATTATTAGTCTTGTTTATGTTGACATAAAAGGATAAAGGGGGTTCGTGTTTTTATCTTCTAAAAGAATTCATTACAGTAAACCTCATAACATTCATTTATCTTTCATTGCATATTGGAGTCAATCATGTATTAACTCCTTGATTCAAAAAGTAAATCCTAGTTGAGAAGATAACATCATATGTATTCTGACTTGTGTGCTGTACACTTGTATTAAAATTTTCGAGTGTGTTTTGGCTTAACTTGCATCATTAATAATTGATCATTACTTTTCTTAATTGACAGTGATTAACTTTTACCGAATTTTCAGGTATGGAGAGTTTCCCTGTGCGAAGGGGAATGTGGAGATGCAGAGCATATTGATATTGGTAGTCAGCCTTTGGACCTGAGCCTTGCCCTTAGTTCCCCTGAACTGGCTTTGGTTTCAACTGAATCTGGAGTTATCCTGCTTGATAGTTTGAAAGTGATGTCAAAGATTGATCTTGGGTTTACTGTAACAGCATGTGCAATTTCACCTGATGGAAGTGAAGCCATTGTGGGTGGTCAGAATGGGAAGTTGCACATATATTCCATCTCAGGAAATACTCTTACAGAAGAAATGGTTCTTGAGAAGCATAGAGGTGCAATTACTGTGATACAATATTCACCAGATGTGTCCATGTTTGCTTCAGCTGATGGCAATCGTGAAGCCATTGTTTGGGACCGTGTGTCCAAAGAGGTAAGTTAGTTGGCTCAAATGAAAGGATTTCAATTCATGTGATGTAAAAGACGGCTTTCTCATTGTTGGATTTATGCAGTTTGTTTGTTACTAAAAGTCTACCACCGTCTCTGATCAAGTCTAAGGCTCCCTCTTAAATGTCATGCATTCCTTTCTTAAGCTGTTAAATGTTTCTGATATTTATTTTCTTGCAGGTGAAGCTTAATAACATGTTGTTTCACACTGCTCGCATCAATTGCCTAGCTTGGTCTCCCAGTAGCACTATGGTGGCTACTGGTTCGATTGACACTTGTGTCATCATTTATGAAATTGGGAAACCTGCTTCGAGTCGCATAACGATAAAGAATGCTCATTTGGGTGGAGTCTATGGCGTGGCTTTTATGGATGACTTTAACATGGTGAGTTCAGGAGAGGATGCTTGTATACGTGTGTGGAGATTAGCAACGGAATAAGAGGAAAGACTACTGCCTCCTACATGCCTAATGCAGGTTTGTGATAGGAAGGTTTTGTAAATGAAGTATTCATGAGATTTCTTTTGGTGGCATTGCATAAAGGAAATAGTAGCACAAGAAGTAAGAAAATAAAACAAAACAAAAGGTCATGCTTGTTCGATATTGTAAGTTCATTTCTAAAATTCTTGTATATAGTCAATTTGATCCAGGAAAGGAAAGGAATTTGTGGATAGGTTTTTGTTGTAAAGACTATGTGACTCTCAGTAAGCTAGGAATTTTATTTATTTATTGTTGTTTACCTATGACATTTAATAAGTGCAAGTTTTACATGATTTTGCATACAAGTTGCATTAATAACGCAGCTCATGCATATTAGGGGCATTTAGGAATTTGGTCGAATATATTGTTGAGTTAGCAGGTAGTTACTGAGAAAGAAACTTGGTAAATGAGCATTCATGAACAAACTACAGAGTTCACTCAAAGGAAGAAAATTATCTATGTTCGTTTCTCTCGTCGTCATTGGTAAAAAATTCTCTTTTACATGATGCGACTAGACTGAACTCTATTTGTTCCAAACGAAATGTTTGAAATAATGGCTTTTCCAGTTATACTTGAGAAAAATTTTGTAATTGTAATTTCTTTCAGATAATGTAAGATGTTGGAAAATAAGGAGGTAAAGCACAAGACTAAAATTCATAGGTTGGCCAAATGCTCAAAGATAAATGTAAAACTGTAAAGGGTTACATCTTTTTCATTGACGTCAATGACTGGTCCATCAAATCACCTATTGATACTGCATAAATGAATTCAATTAATGGCTTGAATGCGTGGAATGTTAAAAGAGAGGTAGAAATGTCACAAAATCAAATATTTTATTCTATAGAAGATAGAAAATCTCATAGACCCTCAAATCCTGGTCAACTTTGCAACTTTAATTTCACAAGTTTTTTTTTTTTTTTGGCTGCATAAAGAAAAGCTTGTTTTTATGATACCTTTCAGTATATTAAAACGATCTATTATAATTCCCATGTTGCAGGTAGGAAGGTTGCATCTTAAATTATTCCATTGTCAAAACATATAGTTGTGGCATGTACTTGTGGTGGGTAATATTGCAGTTTTTAAACCCCAATCCATTATTGCCACAAACTTAAAGTGCTTGCTTGCTGCAGCTTGGGACTTGATTTGTATAGCAGGCTTTGCAGCCAATGGATCTGGAGAGATTGATCCTAGTAATATTTGCTTTGCTCTTTATCAATTATCACGTACATTTATCCAAATCCAATTAATTTGATATGAAAAGCAAACCGCAAGAGTGCACAGAGGATCACAGCCAGGGAGCTATTGCGAGCACAAGCCTCTTCAGAGGAAGTTCTGGCAGACTAACAGAATAAAACGACACTTTAAGATGATAAAGGTGATTTTGTGTTTCCCTTCTCTTATAGCATGTTTACATTTTTTTGGTTCCTTGGACAAAGAAATTTGTTCAATGTTTGTGATAGTAGCACTTTCATGTATCTGTTATACAAGGTTACCACTCTAGTCCTCTGAGTTTGTTTGTCAATTTCTTTTCACTTACATGAGCTTTGTGTGTTACATTAATCTTTGGGTAACAATTACAGATATGTTGTTTGCTTTGTATTTTATTCTCTTTGCAAAGTCACATGGCTTTCTAATCATATAAAACGGATTGATATTAAGACTTATAAAGTGAGTAGTAGGCCTCATCTTTCTTAATTCCATGTTGGATTTTTCTACTCGCAATTCATTTTGCACCAAAGTTACTTTTTATTAGTAAATACTTTTGTGCATACCATCATGCCTGTATCACTACGCCGATGCTTGGCAATATTTTCATTTCCCATAGTTGAGCCACTCACAGTTTGTTTATTTTATTTTACAGTCCTCTTGTCGGTGACAGGTATCACTGTCAACTACACAAATAATGCACGGAAATAACACGTGCACATCCACCTAACGTGCACATAATTTCGATACATTGTCAACCCAGCCGTTCCTACCCTCTGCACGAAGTATCATCATGTGATTCATGTCTCTGTTCATACTACAGTAACCAAGGTCACCTTGTCTGCTCTTGGAATATAATAAAGGAGAGCCTTTAAATTGAGCACGGAATAGTCCTCAAATTCAAAAACCGCACACCAAGATTTATGTTCATATAGTTATTAGATATCAATCGCCAATTCTGATTGTTAATTATTAGTATTATTAGTTCATCATATTCCTTAGATCAAAACCAGTCCTCAAGCAAAGACAAACCAAAGCAGATAGAGCTGGAATTAGATAAAGTAAAGACATCATCATGTTAACAACTACACAAGCACACTGATAAGAGAATCACTAGGACATCAACACTAGTCCAAATACAGTCAAAAAGCAACTGCCACTTGCTTTACCGAGAGAGAATTTTCAAGTCAAACAAACAACATTCTCACCCTTTTACATATATCTATTTTTCTATTCATTACATTATGGAGCAGCTACTTGTGTTCTCGTCGCTGAACATATGGGTTGTTGCTGCTGCTACAGAGTGGTCACCGCTGTAATTAGGTTGTTCAGGATAGGAGTGTGGAGCTGGGCTATAATTATAGCAGTATCCAGTGTTTGGAGGAACAAAAGGGGACCTATGATACATCATCTGGGGTTGTTGCATGGCATGCCTGTTTTGCATGTTCATGTTCATCATCATTTGTGATGGATGGTTCATTCCATTCATGTTCATGAGCATGGCTGATGGGGGGTATTGACCTGTACCATTTGGAAATCCTGCTGCTGCAGTGGAATTCTGAAAACCATTGTTGGGTTGAACCGCTCGAAACCCATTCAAGCCATTGGCACTGCCTCCTAAAGCAGTAGCAGCGGTCGGAATATTAGCACCATTTCCATGAAATCCAGCAAGATTCATCATAGCATTTATATCATTTCCCCTTTTGACATCCCCACCACCATCACCAGCATTGATGTTTCCAACATTCAAAACATTGTTCATTTTCAGAGCTTCCATGGTTTTCTGATCAATCCCATTAGGATTAATGACCTTCATTCCCACATTCTGATTTGGGTTCCCTTTCTTTCCGGCATTTCCATTTCCCACATTGTTGTTCATTTTATTATTACTGTTGGAGGCTGCAGCAGCAGCCATGGCCCCAACAGCTTTCTTTGCATTATTTGCATCCATAGTTTGCGGCCTGAGTAAACCAAGTTGACCCAGTTGGTTTGCTTTGAGAAACGACAGTTCATCTTCATAGTCTTCTTCATCATCATCAAAATAATCATCGTCGTCCTCAGAGATGAATGTGGGGAACTTCTGCTGGTTTCTGAGGGGCTCAAAGCCCTTCATCAAACCCTGCTTTTGGCCTTTGTTGTTGTTCTTGTCATCTTTGATGCAGTTGTTCTTTTGATTCTGGTTTTGGTTGGATTTCTGAGACCAAAGCTCAGCATGCTTCCCTGCTCTAACCAGTTTCTTGATCAATGTTGCAGAATCAACACTTCCTGAAACTGTCACTTTCTGCTGCTCTGCATCTATATTTACTTGGTAAACTCCTGTAACAAAGGAGACAAATACAAATGCAAATAAATTAGACATGCATAAAGACAAATTATTAAGACTTGTGTTTAGGACATTCCACAAACCTATGTCCTATTACCTCTAGTGAAGAACAAGAAGCAGATCATTAATTTCTGGGTTATCACTTATCAAGACTTCCAAAGGTGCCAGTACTCGTTACGAATTAAGGTTAAAAAATTGGTCAAACCAGACCATCAATGAATTTCATCATACTTCACATAAATAATTCACAAAGAGAAGTCTTTCTTATTATCTAAATCCTAGAGAGTGAGATGATTCAAGGCAATAGTGGCAGGAAATGATGGCAGAACTACACAACCAGTAGTAAGCCATGGCCATGAAAGTACAGCAACCAACTAGGGAAACACACCTCCCTAAGGTCAAGGTAAAAGTGTTAGGTTCAGTTAATAGGTATTTTTCTATCATGCAGAACCATATTTCCCAGTAATTTTTCATACATTTTCTCGGTAACCAAACACCACTTCAGAAAAGTAATTATACTAAATACCAAAAAGCAGGCAAAACATTCCACAAATAGGTCTCACACAAAGAACAAAAGTGTAACACTTGTTTAGAGGGAAAAAAGAAAGAAAGAAAGAAACCGATAAGAAAGCGAGCACCTTCAATTCTCTGAAGCAATTTCTTGACTTTCTGCTTACAGCCATCACAGTGGATGTTCACTTTGAGGACGCAGGTCTGCGGACAAAGCAAACAACAAAAACCATGAAGAAAGATTCTTGAGGAAAAGACGTTATCCACTTTGCTAGGACAAAAAGAAATACAATAAAGAAGAAGAGACTTTTAAAAAATAAATAAACAAGATAAAAAGATAATGTGGTTAGGAGAGAGACCTGGATCTTGAGAAGCTTAAAGTCTTCTTCTTTAGTCATTTCTTCACTTCAGGGTGCTAGCCGTTTGTACTGTGAATGAAAGCCTACAAAGCAAAATAAGGAAAAGTTTAAAACACTCACCTAAAAGCTAGTGGGGTTTGTTAGCTCTAAAACAATAGAAAATAGATTCCACTTTCTTTACTTTGCTGCAATCTCTTCTTGTAGTTGTTGTTCAAAAGCAAACAAAAGAAATGCACATGGGCTTTGGTGCTTCAGAGATAAAAATTATATTGACATTAGCAGCAGAAGCAAAGAGAGACAAAAGTAATGATAGAAATGAGAGTTGGAAGAAGGATATATAAGTAAAGTGAAAAAAGAAGGAGAGAGAGAGAGAGAGGTAGAACGGTGGTAGCTAGTGGCTAACTGAGTACCGAAATGATGTGATTTTACTTTAAATACTGAGCGAAAAAACGATAAAAGAAGAACAGCGACTTGACAGGCCAACTTCCAATCCCCGTCCCTGCTGCTTTGCTTGTCACAGTTAAGTAAGTAAAAGCGTTTTTCTTCTTCTTTTTTTAACTTCTTGAAATCGAGAAAAAGTTGATTAATGTGTTTGAGCTTTGTTTGCGAACAGTGCATTGGTTGTTTCAAACTTCGGACTTATTTCTTTTACGGTAGTCAGTTCATTGATTCTTGAGCCCAACGGGCTTGTCTAACTAAGTCTTAATTCTCGCTCTAACACGTTGTTTGATTGGGATCATAATATTTACTTTCCTCTGGGCAGTTCGTTGGACACCAATCCATAATGAGTCTAATTTTTTTTTTTAAGTCAATTAGTTCAAATGGATAAAGATTTTCGTTTTGTATGAATTTTTATGAATTTTTAAAGATTTTATATCATATATTTTTAAATAATAACATATAAATATAATTTTAATTTTTTATTTATTAATTACTAATCACCCACATATATTTTTACTTAAGAAAAATAAGATCACGAAATAATCTAACCCAGTTTAATTATTAACATCATAAAGCCACAAATGATTGTGTAAATAATGTTGCATAAATTGACATGAAAAATATTAATAAAAATTAATCATTTAGGTTTTATCATATTTTTTTATTCAACCAATAATAATATGCCGAATTTTTTTGTATAACATTTCCTGTACAAAATTATTTGTAGATGCATCATTAATATATTAAACATGGGAAGATGATTTGGTGAGTACTAGTTCCCACGTTTGCACACATCGTAAATTTTTGTGATACCTAGTGATTAGCACTGAGGTTATATATTAACTAAATAATATCATGAGAAGAACCACAATCCATTAAATCTTATTGATTGAATGTGTTTAATCGATTAGAATATATTGGAAATGTTTGGTCAAATATTCAGATTTCCCCAATCCTATGTCTATACGAAGTACTGATGAAGTTCAATTGATCACTTATTAGTAATCTAATTACAACCTACAAGTTAGGGACGAGAGTGAGATATTTTTTTTATCCCAATTACATATGCGGACAGGAGTGGGATTGACAAATTCAGTCCCATCCCGTTTCATTACCGATTAAAAATAAAATTTTTTCAATTGAGATGAGAGTGGGACATATTTTTATCCCAAAAAAAATATAGGGACGGGACTGTGATGTTTTTTCATTCCATTTGCATATACGGGATAGGACTGAGATTGATAAATCTCATCCCATCCCATCCCATTGCCAACCTTACTATAAGTAACTTCAACATTTCTTGCGAGTGATTCAAACGCGACGATGAAAAAAAAATTATAAAAGTAATCAAATAATGACTTTTAACTATTATACGATTGACATAAATGTATCATAAATTTTCTCTCTTTATAAGATTAATCCAATATTTTCTCATTTAAGAGAAAATCTTGATAATTACATTGAAATTTGTTCAATGAAATCATGACATTTATCGTAAGGGTTTGGTTATATTAGAGTTATTATACAGTAAAACACATTTTCATAATCACACAATTAAAATTATAATAAGTTTTTTACTATTTATTATTTTACTTGTGTGGTTGAAATTGTATTCCATTATAAATCTGCTCTAATATAACTATAGTCTTATCATAAAATTCATTTCTTCTCACTTTACAATTGATTAATATTAAAAAATAAATGTAAAATAATATGATGATATAAGAATTCAAAAGAAGAAAGAAGATGATATAAAAAAAAATTGCACAATTCAAATTTGCGAAATCACGTCAGAGCTTCGAAAATTAGCTTTAAATCACAAATTTTGAATGCATTGGATGGAGGTTGATCAAATAACCGGTCAATTAATACAATTAATCATGTGGGCCTGGCCCAGTTAAGACCATTTTGCTAAGTTGTGCTTCCCGTGATAAATTGATGGTCATGATAAATTGCTAATAACGTAACGTAACGTAACACGATATTATGATTATATCACATATCTGACGATGTCCCCGTGACTCGTGGGTCCAGTGGTGTGTGCACGACAATTCGGGTGTCAGTTACGAGGAAAAGTTTTTCTTCAGTTGAAGTCATTTTCATTTACACCCTTCGAATTAGTATTATTTCTTCATGCTCCCTCATAATTTCATTTTCTGTCCATTCATTCAATACCTTATTGGTTTTAATCCCCGTGAGGGTACAAACATGCATCTAGGATTTTGATTTTGATTTTTTCGTTTTGGAGTTTGGAGACCATGTTTGATGGTCCACTGAAAGCAAAATTAGAGTTAAAACTTTTTCATTCGCTTGTAATCATTATGTCATTTACACTCCTCACTTTACTAATTCTTATAATTAACTTTGCAAATTTATATAGCTTCTAGGGTCTGAGCAAGTGGTATTGAAGTAGTTTTATTAATTAACTAATTGAAATTAAATTTTTGAGAGAAGTAAGAGAATAAAAAATTAAAAATTTGACTTTATCCACCCCTCAACTTAAAAAGAAAAAAATTTATAAATTCATAATTTTTAAAATAGATTATGATATTTTTTTTTAATATGAACTTTTTTATCTTGTAGGTGACATCGTCAATAAATGTTTTAGAGTATCAAAATGAGTTAGGGAAAGCTAAAATTCAAATGTTTTGTATTTAGAAAATTAATGATCCATTCATAAGCGATTAGTTATTTAACGATGTTTTAATAACATCTTAAATTATATAAACAAACTAAAAAAAATGAACACGTAGTTCATTTATTGAAAATTCTAAAATCCTTACCAAAATAATCACTTATTTCCTCCCATAAATGCTTCTTGCAAAAGCTGCTTTTCGCCAAGAATTTGGACATTTGATACTCTGCGCAGATGTTTGCCTATGTCTATTACATGCATGGCCCATACAAGATTCTTATTGGGTTCTGCACTTTACCCTCTTAACTACTCGGTATTGATGACGATGGAGACATGGAGTTCCACCGGCCAGAGTAAAAAATATCCCTCCGATAAAATTAAACCAAACTTAAAGGACTCAACCATGCAAAGGAGAGAAAATTCAACAACTTCTTAAACAAAATTTCACCATTCTTGATGATCCTGAAAAGTCTGCAAGCTGAATGTGAGATTAAACTAGAAAAGACCAAAAGCAAAGGAGAAAAAGTCGACTTTTTAAACACTTTCTTTTGTTCACAATTCCCAAACAAAACTTGTATGGGGGATTGTTGTTTCTTGTTTCGTTGCTTGCTTGCTTTTTTGAGTTTTGGTCCTCGCGTATTTAGGCTTAGTCTTTGTTTATTTCTTTTTCAGAAGCCAGGAGCCAGAGGCAGGCAAAAGCAAACATCACGCAATCACACAAATGCTCTAACCCAACAAAAAAAGAAAGGCCCTACTAGGGTTTTAATATTTAGCCTGTGTTGGGTTCCATCATTACTTGCTCCCTAACGCCTGCAACAATCTGCATGCTGTCCGAAGAAATATTACTGAAAAAATAATAAAGAAAAGCCCTTTTAAATTCTCTTCTCTATCTTTTCTTTAATTACTCCCCCTCACCTTTGCTTCTGAATCAAGTCTGTCTGATTTCTTGGGCTCACATTATTTTTGCTTTAACTGCCACTGACCTCTTGAGAAGCCCGTCTGATACCATCCTGAGGAGGTGCGGTAGTTTGAAGTGTTTTATGTTGTGGAAAAAATATAGGCTTAAAAATTAAACTATTAATAAGTTAATATTAAAAAAACTGGTGGATTGCACTAGAATCCTCTATTCCGTTGCAGGATAGTATCATAGTGTATTAATGAACTGTACAATAAAATCTTGTACTCTGTTATACAATAGAATATTAATGGCTGTCCGTGTTAAGGAGTTAGAATTTAGATCAGTTTCTCACGAGTTTTCTTTATCTTTTTGGGAGTTCTTTCCGAAAGGGAGGTTCTTCTGAGGAAAACTAAAAGAGGGTATGAAACAATCTTAATGTGAAATATTAAGTAAGATCTTCATCAAGATATGTCATGGATCCCATGCGATGGAGGTATGATATATATGATCTACACTCTTTTTGTCTGGGTCCCATCTTTGATCTTCTTTGGATACTGATATCGTCACACAAAAACACAGTAGTTGCCTTATTGGTCTTTGGACTGTGATACGTAAGTAGCGTCATCAGAAGGCGTTCTGCTTACCACTTTTTTATACGAAATGTCAAAATGCTCAAGTTTAGTGTTTTATATAGGGTAAATGAATAAGGTAATAGGAAAAAATCATCACTCAGTCTAATTCCAGCAATTTATTCATTGCCCATTTACAATATAATCTGATATTAAAATAATAAGACAAACTAAAGTTAGAAAGTCCACAATAGATGATATATGTGGTACAAATGTAATAACTTTCACATGTTATATGTCATTTTAATTAGGTGCTATAAAACGAGGAAAACCTATAGGCATAAAAGAGAGGGGACAGAAAAAATAGGGTGGCTTTTGAGTTTTGACCGAGCAGCATGAAGTTTTTAAGAAGCCTGCTGTGAACAGCAACAGCTACCCTACTACGACTTGCATGGTCTTGGAAGAAAGTGCACTTTATAATTGCATGCCAAACTTTACCATCTTTGGGAATGTATATGACAATTTGATAGATGCCAAAGACATGGTCCACTCTGCCTTTGTAACGTTAATTCATTAATTATTTGATCCAAGCGTAGCCCCACTGTGAACTATCTATTGATGTCCATTGATGGGCTCTGTTGGTAAGATTTTTGAAATTCTTACGAAACTGTAACTTTTGCTAGGTAGGGTGATAAAATGTTAGAAAGTAAAAATTATATGGTTGGTTGAAGACTTGTAAAAAGTAAGAAAAATGTGTAGCAGAAATTATCCAACTCCCAGGTGAATAAATGTTCAGTATTTTGCAGGGTAGAAGTTGACATGTATGAACTACTTTTTAACCCACTACAGCCTATAAGGGCTACAGGTAGCAAATGAATGAAGCATAAAAGAAAGGGGCTTTAGTGACAGACTCGCAGTTTTGAAACTCACAAAGAATGGACACAGAAGTTGTAATTTTGTATTTGTCTTGAAAGATGAAAGAGACAATTGAAAATAGAATGTTGTTAGCTTACTTAATTACTTAAGGTATAATGGTATATAACTCTTCCACAATCTTCTGATAAAAATCTAATAATTATAAAAATAATATAATTTTATTATCTTATATTTTTATATTTGTTAAATTTTCATAAAAAATTGTCGAAGAATTATGTAACTTACTTAATTATATAAAGTAATTAAACCCTTGAAAATAAACAAGAGTCAACAGAGACTTTGTTCTTCGTTTCAGGTTCACTACAAGAAATTGAGAATAAGAATACCATCAACCAGACAACCAGTTAAGAGAGAGAAAGGGGGGGGGGGTCGTCTGGGGCTAGGGCTGTGCATCATAGCTTGTACGCATATAAGTCCTAAATGATTCTAAATACACCACAACTAGTTAGTGGCAAATTGTCAGAGATCTTTTTAACAAAGCTAGGGTCATTTGGAGCGTTACATTAGTTCTCCATCGGCTCAGATCCAAGGCAATTTTTGAGGTAGATGAATAATTGTGGGCCGAGCCTAAATTTGGAAATGATTCAACAGGGAGCATTAAAATGAGTTGGGCCAAGTTGGAGTCTGTTAGCTTAAAGCTGATCGCGTAAGATCTTTTCATACGCACTTAACTATTTTAATTCAGGGGAAAAAATGCGAAAAAGAGGGAAGAGAGAGAGAGAGTGTGTAATTTGGGTGCTTTCTGAAAAGTGGATGTTTAAATCGAAGGCTAAAAAGCGTCATTAGAGGCTTTGTATATGCTCTGAAAGCTGGCGTTGCTCATTAGAATCAACCAATTACTCAAGGTCTTTGATGCTCTATTATCTCTTTTCAAAAGATGGTATAACTTATCAAGTTGATGAACAATGTCTTTTGTGTTGTAGTAAAGCCACGTTATCAAAAGATTCGTAGCTTCACCGAAAAACAATTAATTTTTTTGTAATTATTAAGATATGAAATTACACAAGTTGAGCCTCTCTTAATTGTGATCGAACGGATTACACCTTTTTTTTTTTTAACCTAAGTACATTAATATCAACATGCAGATAGTAATTTAAATAAAATGGAAATGAATATATATAAATCTTAACAAACATGCTGTCTATAGATGCTAAAATACATGGCATGCCAAGAAATCATTCAATGATTAATTTTAGATAACTTGTTATTAGAAAGGAATTTTGACTCCTACGACTTAACCAATATAGGAAGAACAAGATTGTTAAAAATGGCATTATCTTCGGTGTATGTACGATTATCATTGCGGTCTATATATTTACAACACAAATGGAACATTTTACGTGAATTTGATAGTTTATTTCGACAATCTATGAATGCACTCCTGATTATCGATCAAGCTAACAAGCTTATGTCATTGCCTTTCCTTAATGTTGGATTAGCAGGCCCTTAACTAATGCACATTAATTGACAAGACTTTACGACAAAAGCATTGACAAATGAAACCACTTCTTGGTTAACTTGAGCTTCACTTTGAGGAGAATATATTTGTCTTCCTCTTTCAGCAGGAATAATGAGAGCATCTTTGGCCTTTGTTCCTTTTCCCCTTTTTATTAGAATTTCCTAAAAGCCGACCAATTAGTGAAAACTTAACGAGTCTCTGGCTCTTTGCCGGAATCTCTCTAAAAAATTTTAAGCTTCAATTCTTTATTTTCTCCATAATTCCCTTGTATATATTCTGATTTTTCTTTCCATAGAAGATTAAATGCGTTCTAAAGTTTCCCTTTAATCTCCACTTTTTTTAATTCTGTTATACACAAGATTGTTATTGATATTTCATTAAATAAATTAATTTTTACAATTATATTAATATTGTTTACGTTCTTTAAATCCCTTCTCAAATATTTAAGAGAGCACATTTTACATTTCGTAAAAGAGAAATTATCTACACTCAATTATAAATAATTGAAGAAAAATCGAAACTAACTCCTAAAAATTTTTTATGGATGATTGAATCTTTACTTTTATCATTGTAATTATAAGAGCTCTCTCACTGGACCAAAACCCTCTAATCTCCACTTTATTCACCGCAAACACATATCTTGTAAGCACTTTATGAGAGCCTTAGTAAAAGCACTTTTTCCAGCTGGACTATGTTTAAAATTTTGAGTCAAGAGGGAATCTATGGACTTAGAACCATACTTCTTTTATTTTACTCTTCTTCCGAGCTTATAATGGAAGCGAACGGTGGGGCTGATGTAATAAAAAATAGTTAAGCTAAGGAGATACGAGGATTTATAGTATTTTCTTGAAGAATGACCTATCACATACTATATTATTTTAAAAAATTTAATTAATTTTAAGTTGAGTAGTGTTATTGAGATATTTGAAGGTGCGTCTATAGAAAATTGGTATCTCAAAAGGTAAGCTACCAAAACAACAGTAGTCTTCATTGATTTTTATATATGTATATTTATTTTAATCCAACTCTCTTTCAGGAGACGACACGAGAGACGACGACCATTAAATTAGCTTCAAGGGTTTCATAATTCCAATCATTTCCATCATCGTTGTGTTAATCAACAAAACCTTTGCTACATTTATCTTGTGGACCCATGTCCATATAGCTAGACAGAGATTAGTTGAAGACAGAAACATAACCACGTGTCAGAAGTGCATGCCTACTGCCTAGCCCCGGAGCCTTCTTGCGGTAACAATCAAATGATCTCTTAAGATTAACAAGGTGTTGCGGCACTACCAAACAGAAACATTGCCTGATCGTCGTCTCTTGATTAATGATACCTCTCAGGAAAATTTTAATAAAGGCTCGCTATCTGGAAATCAACGTAAGGCTTGTTTCTGCAAAGAGATGAGGTTCCGAGCTTGATAGTTCTGAAACTTTGATTGTTTTGAAATAATAATTAATTACAAGTTCCGATAACAACACTATTCATTTCTGCTATTGTGGCTGCTTCTTTTACCACTAGTATTGGTTTAGCAAATCATACATTAAAATTGCTAATATTTCAATTTTCTTTTTCTTTTCTTTTTTAGTTCCAGGAAGTTTATCGATCATTATGTTCATCATCCCATTATTCTAAGTTGGGTTTCAAAGCCATGCTTATTAGATTTTAAGTTTGTGTTGGATGTTTTAAGTTTTGCTGTTGTGAAGAGTTTTAGGATTTCAAAAATTTGTGTTGACTTTTCAAGTTTTCTGCTTTTTTTTTTTTTTTGAATTCAAGTTTTCTGCTGTTGTTTATAATCTTTAAATATATGTTGAACATATGCATACGTACAATTAGTAGTAGTGGGTTTATATGGCTTCAGGCATATAGTTTTTAAACTATGCTCCATACATTTTGGAGCAGCTACTAGTTTATAATTTATAAGGATGGAATTTTTTGAACTTAAATTTTTTACTTAAAATTATGACCTAACTTTTCATTTATTAGATTTATTCAATTCAATTTAATAATAAGTGAGTGATAATTTAATTATTAAAAAATGTGGGATATTAAAATTCCAGGCAGGTGGCCACTGGCCCACTGGCCACCAATAAATGTTTAATGCGGATTTATCAAATTAGTCGTTCATCTTTTTATTCAACTATCGACATCACGGGGAAATCATATGTGCGCCAAACTTCTTCATCTACAAAGAGGGTGAGATATGTATGATCCATTAAAGGTAGAATAATTAAAATATGATTGTAATATAAAAAGACAAAATGTGAAGAATCAATTACCAATCTTTTTTTTTTACTTATTGGCTTTATTAATAAGGAATATAAAATTGTATGATAAGTTTCTTAGTTCTTACCAATGTGTTCTCCTTATGGCAGGTACCGGTGCCCACATATAACCTCATCCTCATGACTCGATAATAAAATACAAATAAAAGATCACACCTAACCAGATTGACATGAACTCATATTATTTGCTTCTAAATATTGGTAACCTATATATGAATAAATTCTTTATTTACAAATAAAGTTCCTGATAAATTTTCTATATTATACTAGATTCTAAGTTATGGTTTCATTTCAAATCAGTGCACTACACATATTTCCTGAAAACAAAAAAGAGAAATATATCCCTTATCTGCTACTAGCATATATTACATGGCGTGCTGCAATTAACTTTGGATCAAAATATAAGAATTAGAAGACTCAAATAAACCGATCACAAGTAGATGAAGCTTCTCTCCAGATTCTCGACGTTCAAAGCTGATCTAATTGGTTTTTTTTTTTTTTGGAGTGAAAATTACATGAAAATTATCTTCAAAGTTCAAAATCGGTGCTTATTGACTTTTAGAGTTACCCTAGCATCTAGCAGCTGTGTATTTGAGGACACGTGTTGAAGACCCAAGAAGCTGGAAGCTCCTTGCTTTGAATAATAAAGTTGGAGTCAATTAATCACTGCCACCAAGTAAAGCCGTTGTATGTATAAATTTGGTTTGCAGAGGCAGAAAAATCTAAATCGTGAAATCAGTGCTATTGCGGACAGCTGGTGAAGCAATTGCAGTTGAGTGGCTGTCACTTTCTTATATGTTTGGTTTCGGCAAGGCAAATGCAAACAACAAGGATTAAAAGATAATGATTGTCTGTTCATACGACACCGCCTAATTAGCAATTAATTTTATTGGCTTGGTTAATTGCTCTGTTGGGTCACATTACAAACCAAATTTGCTTTTTATTTTTATTTTTATTCAACATTGAAAGATAAAAATAAAATTACATTTGGCTACTTACAAAATGGTTTTAGCAATTAGAAGTGTCATAAACTCTAAGGTCTCTTTTTTTTTCTTTTTGATAAAATATACTCCTAAGGTCTTAATCGATCTTAAAGTTTAAGATTATTTTTTTTTAAATTAAGGCCACGAGAAAGTGCCTGCTTTTGAAAGAAGCTTCTGTTTGCTAAGAGCCCATCTCCTACCAACAATTATTCTTTAACTTTTATGAGACATAGACTACACCAATGCTTTTTCTATAATTAATATTTATTTATTTTACTTTCTTGTCTCCTTAATGCTGATTATTAAAATAATCTCAGCATGAAGTGACAAAAAACATATCTTGGTTTGCTTAATCTTGTTATCTTTGTGCCTTTGATTATCACTGTACTTTATCGGCCTTCCAGAAATCGAGGTCCAATAATTTATTATTATAAGTTAATACCCCTTCTTTTTGTATCTTTCCAAATTATCCCTAAATTGCAGGGATACCTTGTAAGATACGGTGACATCATTTGGTTACCAAATAAGAAAAACTTGACTCTACATAGGTGTCCCAGAAAATTCTTTATCCAAGTAAAATGACTTTGTAATTATCCTTGTACTCAGATATGTTGGTTTTGATCAATTCATAGTTAAATACTGAAATTATAAAATCCTCTGTTTGAAACAAATTATGTGAGAGTTTTTTCTTTTTTATTAACGTGGAGGACGTATTTACTCAAATAATGTAAGATAATAAGATTATCTCCCAACTTTATAATAAAACTATCTTTGAAATTCCACACCTAACAAAACAATATTGAAAGGTAATCGGATTTTATTCTAGTTCAAGATTCCATATATAATTCGGTTAAAAGCTCCAATTAACTTGTATGAGTCTAAACTGTGGTTGCGTTCGCCTTCAAAATGAAATTTAAATCAACAAAAGATCAAACATATCTAAATGTATCGTCTAAAAAAAATACTTGGTTGAAAAAAATCTTGTGTGGGAGCCATTAATTGATTTTGCTTTGTGTTCATATGTTGTAAAAAGTAGAAAAAGGAGTTCTTTTGGAAATAAAGAAAAAAAAATACCATGGGTAACGTGTACAAGAAACAGTAAGTATAATAATTGCAGGGATGACTGATTAAAGACCACTATATTAATTGCACAAGAAGATAATCTACATAAATAATTGATCGAAAAGCATGTGTATCTCAAATTATGCAGTATAACTAACCGAACAATCTTACCCTACATGAAACCATAAAAGCCGAAAGGGTCCTAATTAATTAACAATAACAACACAATATTTATGACTAGAGAAATCTAAAGTATGCACATACAATTTACATAATGGAACATGCATTTGGATTTTCATCGCTGAAGAGGGAAACGAGCTTCTCGTCGGCTGCATTAGGACTGGGTAGTGCTTGAGCCACGTTCCTAACATAACCAGGTGGTGCTTTCTTGTCGTAAGCCTGAGCCACATATGGATACGCCACCAAATTGTATGGCACATAAGGCCAAAAGTCAGCTCTCTTGCCTGTACTTCTCACTTTCCGTAAGACCTTGTTTGGGTCAACATGGCCTGTCACTGTTACCCGGCTTTGCTTCCTGTTCACTTCCACTGATTTTGCACCTGCTCATTGTATGATTTTGAGTTAATTAAAGCATCTAAGAAATTTAAGCTTTTGAGTTAAAGCCCTGTTTGGTTTGCTTTTGTGGGATGTGATCTAGCCGGGGCTGAGGGAGTAGTAATGAATGCCTTTATAGAAACTTGGCTCTTGGTCCAGTGTAATAAATGAGAAACTAACGTACCACCCAGGACAGCCAAATATTTGGATGAAAATAGTAAAAAGCGTATCTAAAAAAATAGCTTTTTGCGTGTAATATGTACCATAATTCTACTTGAAAGCTCAGACAAATTAATTGCTTAAAAGATTTGTTGAGATTTGCAAAAGAATATTGGAGTGGAGTTAAACCAAGGCCTCCATCATGTTCGATATCGAGATTCATGCACAAGAAAAGAAAATCAAATCGGAACAAAAGCATTTGGCTTTTGTTTGCCTTGTACCTTACATGAAACACAAAAGGGCTTGTAAAGGAAAGAAACAAGATCAGAGGGAGAGAGTGAGTATGGCGTAATTTATAGTCAGCTTAAGTTACTTGTATGTATATATATATATATACACGCACCTTTCATGGAGGAAACGGCATGTCTAACTCTTCTTTCACAGCCATCACAGTCCATTTTCACCTTGATTTCAACTGTCTGTAAAAAGAATTAATAAAGTCACCAACGCTCAGTTTTTATAATATGAAAATTAAAGAACAAAGAGAGAGAGAGAGAGAGAGAGAGAGAGAGAGTTTTAAAGAGTTTTAGTGCGTGACTACATGCCTGCCACGGCTTTCGTCTCTTCCTTCTTGGTGTTATTTCAAACAAATCAAAAAGATGATCAAGTACTCCCATTTCACTTCTCTTTAATTTGCTAAAGGCAAAACCAAAGGAATGAGTTTAAAATTAGAGAGAGAGAGAGAGAGAGAGAGAGAGAGAGAGAGAGAGAGAGAGAGAGAGAGAGAGAGAGAGAGGGCTTTTGGAGGTGCAAATGTGTTGTAGCTTGCTTGGTTATTTATAAGGAGAGAATTAATTGCGGTTCAGAGGGTAAAACAATTGGGCATATGTAGATAAGATTGATTATGGGGCAAGTTAATGATTATATATAATAAGTTAAAATGATAATTAAATTTTACTTGTGTCCCTAAATCATGCAGACCATTTCTCAAAAAATAGCATGGCTGAAAACTTGTCATTTGGGATAAATCTGATTGGTCCTATTAATTAATTGATTAATTAATTAAAAATTTTAATTTTGGTCTTAGTGGTTTGCTTGTATGACAGCTGAACTTATGCATGAAAGTTGTTGTTGCTAATTGACATTGTCTGCTGATTCCTTCCGTGGCCAAAATACTGTTGTAAACTGCTGCGGTGTTTCCTCTTATTTCCTTCACGAAATTACAACCCCAGTGAAGGTAAGTCGAAAGGCCCCAGCCCCAGGCTTTTGTTTCATTTCAAATCAATCAAATTAATATCCTTTCGTTGTTTTAAAATTTTGTGTTCCAATTAACTAATAACAAAATTCATACGTCCTTATTAATAATTTTCTAGTACTTGGGAAAAAAAATGATATATATGCACTAGACTATTAAAAAATATTTGACGCGTGTCAAATATGTATTTTAATTATACGTTATCTTTTATCTTTCAAATAAAGTTAATAACTTTTTTTTAAATTGTGTATCTATTAACTGATAACGAAATTCATATATCATTATTAATTACTTTCTAGTACTTGCAAATATATATATATATATATATATATATATATACACATATATATATATATGATGCGTGTCACATTTATATCTTCATGTGTGTGTAATTATACGTTACATTTTATCTTTCAAATCAAGTTAATATCTATTCCTTATTTTAAATTTTGTGTACCTATTAACTGATAACAAAATTCATCTGTCGTTATTAATTACTTTCTAGTACCTATGAAAAGAATTATTTATATGCACTAGATTAACATACACATGTTTGATGTGTTACGCACACATACACACGTTGTATTTTGTCTTTTAAATTATGATAATATCTTTTCATTATTTCTAATTTTGTGTACCTATTTAGTGATAACAAAATCTACCTATTATTATTAATTGTTTTCTAGTAGCTGCGGAAAGAATGATATACATGTACTAAATTACCATAACATGTTTGATGTGTCATTTTATAATTTAAATAGATGTTATGTTTTGCCTTAAAGCAATATAAAATTTCAGTCTAGACTGGATACATAGTTTAATCGAAGCCACGCTGAATTTATTTATGATTACTCCGCGTATGAGTATTGTCCGTAACAGCTCAAATCCAACCACGCACGAGATTTGATAGTGATAGATGTAACACAAGACACTTTTATGAAGATAAAACTTTTAGTCTGCCCTGATTTTGTTTCTAAAATTTCAGATTCAATGCCGTTGACTTCAAAATCGCTCAAGTGTTTGGAAAGGACCCGGCCCATCTTTAGATTGTAGATGACCCAATTGCGTCACAAGCTTGATTCAATCGTAATTAAGGTTCTCTCATCAATGCCCAAAGTCAAAAACCTTCATTTGTATATAGCTGGAAAATTTACACTTTTTTTTTAAGTTCTATGAAGTCAGATAAAAGAATTTCTTTTATAAATGTCCATGCCTATCTTAATATATAATTAGGGTGGAATCACCACCTTATTAAAGTTTGTTATCCTATAACTAAGATGTTAATAATGGATTGAAAATTATCATCCTCGATCCCACCACAAAAATAAATTTAGTCCTATTTGATATTCAGGTTAGCCAACTCTATTTTAAAGGTTATAATAAAAAAGTGTTTCATAAACATTAGGGCGGCTGTAGTTTAAAAATATAATAATAAAGTATTTGGTAAATACTAATTGTTAAGTCTTATAAGTTAAATTGATTTGATCTCATTTTTGTGTGATGACAATTTTATAATTTCTTTACTATTTTTAACAAATTTATTATTTAAGAATCATATTCACTATGCATTATCAATTATTATTTCATAGTTGCAATTTATTTTTCACATCAATGGTGATTTTAAAAATTATAGCATCTTAGCACTAAATAGGGCCTCAGAAAAGTGAAAAGCTTGCAAACACAATCTGATTGATGGTAGATTAAACCTTTCTACACCCCTCAAAATTTCTTATAAAATCCTTTCTAAATGAAATTAATAAAGTAACCAAAGACCATTTAATTCATTTTTTTCAATAAAAATTCATTTAACACTTAAAAATGTTAATCTTTTAACAAAATTTTTACATCCACGTCATTCATTATTTATATTTATATTTTTAAATTGAGAAAATTATGAGAGTTTATAGTTATGAAGATAAAAATATATATAACACAAAAAAAATAATTTAGCATTTTGAATTTCTAAGCATTTTATAAATAAAAGCTTTATAAGTTTTGAATAAGGTGAAATTTTATTGGGTGATGATTAATTTCAATGTATGGGACGTTGTGTTTATAAGTAAAAAAACAAGGTATTTTAAGAAATAAAATTCAAAAAGAGTGTTATAAAGATTTTAGGGAGCTGTTAAAAGCTCCACTGTTTTTGTATTCATGAAGAATTTTGCAATCCCTTCTTAATTGTTAACTCCAATATCAATTCAAACCTAATTTATTCAAAGTTTCAAGAAAATTGTTGGGGGGGGGGGGGGGGAATTGGAAAATGAATTTCTCAAAACTCGATATTTGAGAAATTGGAAATATAGAAACATTAAATTTGAGTTTAAATACTATAAATCAGAGAAGAAAACTTCTGTAATCAAGCTTTTGGTTTTGGAAGGAGCTTCTCTAGTCTCTACCAAGAAGTAGCCCTTATCCTACCAACGATTACTGTTTCGCCTATGTCTTTATGAACGGGAATGTGGTAATTTAATTATCTCTTCGGCTAGCTAATTAATCATTAATTTCATCCTTTTGGCTTTGATTACCGAAACATTAACTAATGACTTGTTTATTTATTTGGTCATGGCCGAAATCGACTGCTGATAATGCAATATTAATATATCGTATTAAAGAATCTTTTATTCATTGTCTCTTTCCGAGGGACCTAATTATTTCTGTAATTGCTGAGATACATTGTGAGATGTGGCGACATCGATTTGATGATTTGTATTTGACCATCATGTGCAAAAACTTCTTTACATTTATTATGTCACCAAATTATTTATAATTTAAACTGTGAATTGTCTTACCATTTTCATATTTGCTGTACATGCAAGTATTGTTTTTATCTACTTGTGATATCATACACATGTCTTTCTGGGTCACAAAGTAGTAAGATTAACCTTCACTTTAAATCAATGACTTCAAATCGAAACATTGGGAACTTTTATCTTAGTCTGTAGTGAATTTATTTATTTATTTATTTTTTAACTCTCATAATCGAAGTACAGAACAAAATTTTCCTCAGGAAAATTACAAATTCAAGCACTTACAAACTCAATTTAACTACATAACGTAAGTATAAAAGGCTATATCCAACCGTGTCCTAATATCGGCAAGAAGCACTTTGGGGTCTAGAGAAAATCGTGCTACTTTGATCGGTCTTGCTAAAATATTGCTCACATAATGGAACATGCATTTGGGTTTTCATCACTGAAGAGTGTAGTGAGCCTCTCGTCGGTTGCATTAGGACTAGGGAGTGCTTGGACCACGTTCTTAACATAACCAGACGGTGCTTTCTTGTCATAAGCCTGAGCTACATATGGGTACGCCACCAAATTGTACGGCACGTAAGGCCAAAACTCAGCTCTCTTGCCTGTGCTTTTCACTTTCTTTAAGACCTTGTTCGGGTCAACATAGCCTGTCACTGTTACCCGGCTTTGCTTCCTGTTCACCTCCACTGACTTGGCACCTAATTAAGACAGCAACGTAACTATGCTTTAGCTAGCGCTCATTTAATTAACAAGGGCCTGTTTGGACGCTACTAATAGCAAAACTCAGATGTTGAGCATTGAATCATCACCACCCAAAACTCTGGAGGAAATTAATGATTTTACTGTTTCCCATACGAGGAAGCTGAAAATATGATCTTCTTTGACTAGTATATATCTACATAATGGACTTGCTGACAGATATTCTGAGATATATAGACCTAGCGCCTAGTAGCCATAAATAAAGGCCCAAAAAATGAGGTGCTAAAGTTGAAGGGAAGAACGAAACATAAATAGAAATTGAAACCCTTTTGAAAGAGTAATGTTTGAAGTGTTTTTAATTTTTTGCATGAATGATTTGTGTTCACTAATTTAACACGGCCGGCTTTGAAGAGAGAGAGAGGGAGCTGGCGTAATAAGATTCACGTATGTATATATGTGTACCTCTAATGGAAGAAACAGCATTTCTAACTTTTCTCTCACACCCATCACAGTCCATTTTCACCTTGATATCAACTGTCTGTAAAACAAAAAAAAAAACAATATTAATTACTCACTGAACAACGTCGACACAGCGATCCAGTTTAGAGAGTTAAAAAGGTTTTGGGTCCTAGAGATTAGCATACCTGCATGGGCTTGCGCTTCTTCCCTCTTGGTGTAGTTTCAAACAAATCCAATAGATGATCAAGCACACCCATCTTTTGCTAAAAACAAAGGCAAATTGAAAGCTGCGAGAGTTTGGAAATAGAGATAGAGATGAAACTGAGGTCTTCTATATATTTATAGAGGGATCCTGGTCCTGGAGCAAGTTTCGTACATATAATTTAAAAATGACAATCGATTATGATAATGACCGGTGTCTCTAAAAATTAATCATGCAGCGCATACCATATTTCTTCTGAAATTTGAAAATATCACCGCTGACAACTTGTCATTCGGGTTTGGATTCTCATTGGTTCTTAATTAATAAAAAATAAAATTTTATATCTTGGTCTTAGTTGTTAGCTTTTATGACAGGTTAATGAGGAGCTGTAATCCTGCTGTTTTCTTTGCTCCAAAGAAACCAAATTAAACTTAAACTGTTGCACTCTCAGTTTACGCGTTAGTAGCTAGCTACACAAAATGACACTGTAGCGCCCACTGTTTTTTTTCCGCTCATTTCACATTTCAAAATCAGTCTATTCATCGATTGCTATTAATTAAAATCTTAAATCATGATCGCCCCCATCGTTAAATTTACGTACTAACCTAGCTGCGTAAAGAGTGATAGGTACAGGGTTATCATAAGTAAAAAAAAAAAAATTAGATTTAGGGGTATCATGACATTTTGAATACAGGTTTCTTATACGGAAATTTTGAGATTTATTGGAATGCCAATGTGTGAGCGGTTGTTTTTGTTACTCAGAAATTCCAATAAGCTATCAATTTTCATAAATATAAAGATAGTTGCATTTTTTTTAATGGAAGATTGACATTTTCTCTTTGAATTTTGTCACTTATCCCTTATAGTTTTTGTAATATGCCATTATCCCTTAATGTTAAAATTTTCACAAAAATAAGTGATTGGTCTGTGGTTGAAATGAATTTTTCTATGAAGGTGTTACTCTTTCTTTATAAATATGTTCGTACTAAAAAAAAAATAACTCTTTACCAATTGCTTTCATTGCCAATGACTAATCAATTAGACTGTCTTTTGGTGACAGCTAATATATTTATCTTACATAGAAGTTGAAATGATTTGATCAAGGTCTATGATTACAAGCATCAATCAATAATGTGCAAAGCTTCCCAATGATTAAATTCTTGGAATCATTTTTCTCATTTTTTGTGGTGAAGTTTCTCTGCAAGGGTTCTTACTGTTTCCTGTGCCGACGGGGGATAGCTATTCGCATATGTACAAGAAAAACAAAATTGTTTAAATTAAAAGAAATGGAGCCCATATTTATTGCATTATTGCAAATAAGAAAGAGATGTTTTTCCAGTTCAGGGAAAAATGGACGGTAATTATTGAGTCAACCCATGAACACGTTCAAAAAAATTTCAAACATAGCTGCTGTGCTTGGTGGGTTCTTAATTTCCTTTCTTGTAAGTAGTTAACTTATCAAAAAATTAGAAAACCCTACATGCATTACACAATTATTTATGAGATTTTAGTTAGTTTGCTGAATTTGGGATTTGCTTAAAAATTGGCCCTTCTAGCTTATTGCACGCAATGTTCACGTCACGGTTCACAATAAAATTGAAGAATTTGTAATAAGAACAATGATACAACCTAATGTTTATAATTTTTTTAATTAATTAGACAGTTACATAAAGATTGCTTGTTTTTTCGCTTACAATAATTTCCACTGGTCATATTCATATTGATCATATTTATTATATATTGAATGAACCATGAATGCCTATGTTATGTACTTGCTAATTTAACAGACCAAAAAAATCCCTTATTTATTTATTTTTATTTAAAGACAATTTACATGGCTTCTTCTCTTGTATCGACTACTTGGGATGGGGTATTGGGTCTTGTGTTTGATTCTTATCATTGACATGGGAAAAAACAATCAAATGAAACACTGGCAGTTAAATTATTTCATGGAAGAATACAAAATTTAGGTTACTTTTCTTATAATGATAGGGGGATGAATTTAATAAAATGGGACCAATAATTGAAGAATTATAGGTGAAGTAACTCCTAGAAGATGGCAACTTCATTCCAATCTCTATATCTTATGTGTGTCAAGTCTTTTCTTCACCCAAAATTGGTGTCCACTTGAGGAAATTCATGGCTTGAAACGCTCTCCCCATCTTCATAATTCAAAAATGTCATTTTCTGTTTATAATTATGCATTAATTATTGAGTTTCATTCATGGTTGTTGGCCTGCACGTACCCACAAAAACCGGCGCTCACCCGGAATTTCTTTCATTAAAATTATTATTATTATTATTTTACAAATTAATTTATTTGAATTCATTTGGGTAAAATGTTTTATTGCCACCATTACATGCATGCAACAATTTTACGTAAGTTATTTCAAAAATTTTGAAATAGGAAATTAATTTTAAAATGTCTGCAGCCTACCCATTCAAACCATTTGATTAATTAATAACAAGCTGTCTTTCTTCTTAAAAATATCTCCTATATATACATGCACATTGACAATATCAGTTAAATGGCCATCCTAAAAAACAAACCCCTAATTTCCTCTATATATAGAAATAATTATACGATTCAATTTAATCGAATGCAATACGATATATATTTGGTACCCAAATAAAATTATAGAACTGATTGAAAAATTTTCTGATTTGAATTTAATTAATGGATTTGGAAGAATCAGATTATGTGTTCGAAGAATCCTGCACATTGACAAATCATGTGCAAGAGACTTGAAATTAATAGAAAAACAAAAACAGATCATGTGCAAAATAAAATTATGAACGTACCACATATCGAGTTGGGGAACAGAAAATGAAGAGTAATGAATGAAATAAAGAAAGAAAAAGGAATAAATAAAACCACGATAATTAGTAAGCTACCAACTAATTAATTAAAGCATGCATGCAAAATTGAAATGATGCTAAAAGCTGTGCATTCCCGAAATTTACATAAATATTGACCAACTAAATTACCGTATCAACTGATTAAAGAAAGTGATAGAGTTTGTAATTACTTATTTACAGCCAACAGTTAGCCGGAGAGCATAATCAATATTGGCCATGGAATTTGAGTTCTGATTATACAATTGAATTTGAAGGCAAGCCGAGGCCAGCTGGGCAGAGACAGAGTTAGCTGAAGTTTTGGTAAACGTCGTTTTACTCTTCTATCAATTTTAAAAGTAAAATTAATTCAAGATACTTATTCAGCCCTCACTCTCTGATAGTATTTCTCTCTCTCTCTCTCTCTCTCTCTCTCTCTCTCTCTCTCTCTCTCTCTCTATATATATATATATATATATATAAAAGATCACAGGGTTAAGCTGTTTATTTTAAGTGATCCCTGCGAAATTTTTATGACAAGCTACCTTGAACGACCGTGACAGCCAACTGCGAACACAGACAGACACATAGCATTAATTATTTACAGATAAAATCATTATCAGGATCATTCGTAATACCAAGATGTACAATTCTATAACGTGCTGATATGCTAATGTCAGGTTTGTGCTAATATTTTTACAAAGTATACGACACAAGATCTATATATATAAATATCAACATGGAATCTGCTGAGTTATATCCCTAGTAAAAGAGAGTTTCTTGTGCTTATAAATATGATAAGCCACTCCACCAAAATCAATCTTTTATGATGGATACTTAGAAATCATTGATCAAGTCCTCTTCTAAACGGAAAAAAATCTTCTTATGATCTGAGCTCTCATGAGCTTTTAAAGATCTTGTGCCATTTGTTTTTAAGTGATATTGTATGGATAAGATTTAACTTCTTTATTTTTTTTATTTTATTAACAATCAATCACCATATGTATGTTGGC
This sequence comes from Citrus glauca, assembly GCA_029633175.1. Lineage (NCBI taxonomy): Eukaryota > Viridiplantae > Streptophyta > Magnoliopsida > Sapindales > Rutaceae > Citrus > Citrus glauca. The sequence goes on from JAQOOD010000002.1 coordinate 28,903,639, forward strand.
TCAAATCATGAGAGAATCATGATTCCTCCTAAACATGTGATATCATAGACATACATAATTAGTTGAAATATAGCTTTGGAACAACTAAAGTGTGTTGAAAAAAAAAGACTGAGGTCTGATAGTAATTTCATTCAAGGAGAGGAATATTTAGTTGTTTTTTACATTTGTTAGTAAGGAGAGTTATTTGAGCTTATAAGTAGGTTAGGTTACTTCATCCACTAGGCTAATCTTTTAGGCTAGATACCTAAAAATTTTTGGTCAAGCCCACCAACAATATATAAATTCAATAAGATTATCTAATGAAATTACTTAAACCAAAGTTTTCATAACATAGGGCATAACAAATTGCATGTTTATATTCAAATGTTGCATTCACTTAACAAAGACATCATTACTATGGATTGAATTATGGTACGTAACAAAACATGACGGTGAAAGAAGTTGAACGGTTAAGAAATTAATTTTAAAATAATGTGTATGAGATTTTTCAAAAATGAAATAGGTAAATGCTCCTTTTATTTTTTTAATAGTTTGAGTTAATTATTACCCAATTAGTCATTGTAGTTTTTAAAATTATTCAAAATGTCTATGCCTTTACAATTTTTTTTTAAATTAAAGTCTAAAGGTAACTTTACTCATCACCCACCATGTGAATGAGGTCCAAACTCTAAATTGTTGCTTTCAATTTAAGAGATTTTACCAATTGAATTGGCTAGCACCTTCTCATTGTGGTTACTTCAACGTCTATTGCATTTCGACTTTTCAAGGTAAAATTATACATTCATATAATATAACTTAAAATTCTAGTAAAATAGGTATGCACTAGTTGAAAAATAGAGAACATTGTGATAAATTTTGATGAAACTAAAGATAGAACAAAAACTTTTTAAGTAATATTTTAAAATATATGGACTAAATTAAATGAGTAATTGACTCAAATTATATAGATTAATTGAACATTTACCTAAATATAAATAATGTAATATGATCTAATACGACAATGATATGTCTGCAAAAGATTTTTCCCCATAATAAATTATCATAAATTTCTTATAAGCAAGTCTAACTAGTTGTCCATAAATTGGGTAATGGTGTGACTGCACTATATCAATTATATATAGATATATATACCACAAAATGTCACATCTCTTGCCATGATATTCTTCTTTTCTCAAGCCTCGGACATAAACGTGGCAACCTCTAAACCAAAAGTGAAAATATCAAACCCATAAGAAATGTCTGGTTAGAGTATGTGTTTGGTTTTGTTATGTAATCAAGAGCATTTTCTAATTTTTAGTCCACAGAATGCTTTGATAGAATAGAATAGTTTGAATGAAACGTTTTTAAAGCAAAAGGAGAAATAAATCATAAATAAAATATTTTTGTTGACCCTTCTGTTTACAAATCAACCTTATAGTACTGATGTATATATAATAGAAGAACTTTCAACTTCAAGCCTTTCATTTTTTTTTTCGTTTGATCCTTCATATATACCTAAAGTTCATCGAATAGAAAATTATGTTGGTGGCTTGGACGTGGTATGTTTATGTTACATAAGAAATGAAATGCTCAATTATTGATCAATATGCGTTCCTAATTCATCTAAAATTCATGCACGTGTCTCTTATGCTATATTTTTGTTTGTGAGAAAGAATTATAGATATAGTAATACTATGATATTAGCTTCAATTAAGAGGAAACAACAATAAGATTCCCAAATAATCATACTTCATAGATATAGTAATAATATCAGCTTCAATTAAGAGGAAACAACGTTAAGATTCCCAGATGAAATTAAAAAAAAAAAAAAAATTTTGGGTAAAAAAATAAATTGAGCTTACATGTTTATTTCAAGATCGTGCTATGCTCACGTAAGAAAAAGAATGTGCGGTAACTTTCTTGTTTTTGATATCTACCCAAAAAATTATTTTGCTTAATTTAATTCTTTGATTTGGATTTGGTTACTTGGTCTTTTGCACAGTTCCGTCATGAATCAACCTCTTTTGGACCCAGGCCCAAAGCCATCGCAAGAACAAGGCCAGTCAAAATAAACAGCAAAAGCATTCGAGAGCAGCAAGCATCTCATGGCTTATTCACTCTCCCTGTTAATTAGCATATCAAGGTACGCTTGTACTCCATAAAACTATAGGTTCAATTAATGTCTGATTTGGACTCTAAAAGGTTAAAGAAAGATGAACTAACATTCCAAGAATGAGATTTTTTTTTTCCATTTTTAGTGAGACTTATTAATTAAAACTTGATTTCGTTTTTTTCTTTTCCTTTCCATGGTGAGTACTTTAATTATGGAGGATTCATTTTTTCGCTTTCCCATAATAAAAAAAATAAAATTCCGAAGCTCTACTTGCTTGTTATGAGCAGATTTCTTCTTGCAAATTGAGAGATGCAACCACTATATAAATGACGAACGCTAGACTCAGCATTATCATACCTTTTCAAAGCTGAATTAATTAATTGTTAGTGACTTGACTTAAATTTCTCAATAGACGATATGGGAGCCAAGAACCGCAAATTTTTATGAAATATGCAGGGCCGGCTTTACCGTTAGGTAAAATAGGCATCCGACCTAGAGCGCAATAATAGAAAGGCCCAATTTTCACAATTATTTAATATAATTATATTTCTAATAAAATTAAGAATGTCTAATTTTCATAATTAGTTAATATAATTATATTTCTAATAAAATTAAGAAGACTCAATTTTCACAACTAATTATTTAATACATTTATCTTTGACTTCCCAAACGGTAACTAATTATTTAATACAAACGGTAATTAAATATTTCAATTATCTTTCCAATAAAACTTTCAATATTCCTTTTACAATTAAACACCTTAAAAGCAACATCCAAATCCTTTGCCTTTTCAATTCTCTCTTCCTCAGCAAGAAAGTCTAGAATATTCATTCTCAATTCCATAATTCAAGCTCCATCTAATCATCTCATCTACTTCCAGTGATCAAATTCAAAATGATTGGATTCTAATTATTTGCTTCCATTGATTGAATTTGGCATCTCATCTGCTCCAATTTATCAAATTCGGCATTCTTTATACTTGAGAAAGAAAACCCATTACCTATTTGTCATCATCTTTTTTTTTTCCGGGTGCACTCATTCTAATTATTTTGTTTTCACTTTTCAAGTATTTGTGTTTTTTATTATTTGCTTATATTTTTGTTTGTTTGTTTGTTTTCATATATAATATTAATACTTTATAGGAGAAGATTTTTTGTTTGTTAATTTATTTGTTTGTTTGATTCTGTTTTATTTAAAATTGAAGATGTCAACTAGGAAAAATGCATCTGGGTATGAAAAACTAGTGAAAAGAAGAATAATTGAAAAACTAGTTGAATCTCAAAGGGGGGCTCTTGATAAGTTTGTCACATGTAGTAAAAAAAGATAGAGATTTAAGTGAAGGATTAATAATTGAACAAGAATAACAATTGGCTCCAAAAGAATTAGAAAAAGATGAAGAAAACAATGTTGAAGAAGAAAATTTAAAAGAAATTAGAATTGATAGAGGCACGGCTAATGTAGACAATTTATCTATTCCACATAACATATATGATCCGGGAAGATAGGAAAAAATAGATATAAAGTTAAGAGATCTTTTAGTAGAAAAATGCCCAATTAGAGAGTATGATGTAGCTTATCCAAAAGATGAAAATCTTAGGCATTTTTCTAACACATTTCATGTTAAAATACTACCAAATGGAGAAAAACATGATAGAAAATGGCTAATATATTCAAAAGATTTTGACAGAGTATATTGTTTCTGTTGCAAATTGTTCAATATATGTTGTAGCAAAACTCAGCTAAGTGATGAAGGGTCAAGAGATTAGAAAAATATTAGTGCTAAACTTAAACGACATGAAACAACTAATGAACATATAACTAATATGAATGCATGGGTTGATTTAGAAACAAGATTGTCGACAAGAAGAACAATTGATAAAGATGCTCAAGAAAGAATAAATAAGGAGAAAGAACATTGGAAGAAAGTAATAATAAGAATTATTGATGTTGTAAAAAATCTTGCAAAATATAATTTAGCATTTCGTTGAACAAATGAGAAGATCTATGAAGAGAAAAATGGAAATTTTTTAAGTTTCATTGAAATGATAGCATAATTTGATCCAACAATGCAAGAGCACATTCGACGTGTTAAAACATGTGAAATTCATAATCATTATCTTGGCCATAACATACAAAATGAATTACTTTTGATGCTAGCACATGAAATAAAAAAAATTAATTTTTAACAAAGTCAAGGAAGCAAAATATTTTTCAGTGATACTTGATTGTACTCCAGATGCAAGTCACCAAAAATAAATGTCTCCCATACTAAGATGTATAGATATTTCAATAAATCTAGTAAATGTAGAAAAATACTTTTTAGGATTTTTAAAGATAGATGATACCACTGGAAAAAGTTTGTTTAGTGAACTTGTGGATCTATTAAAAACACTTGAGCTTGATATTAATGATGTAAGAGGACAAGGATATGATAATGGATCTAATGTGAAAGGAAAAATCAAGGTGTACAAAAAAGATTGTTAGGAATCAATCCTAAAGCATTTTATACACCAAATATGGCTAATTCTTGTTCTAAAGCTACTTCGTTTTTTGGAGTTTTACAACATATTTATTCATTGTTTTCTTCTTCAACAAAGAGATGGAAAATTTTAAAAGATCATGAACCTAATTTAATTGTTAAATCATTATCATAAACTCGTTGGGAAAGTCACATAGACAATGTTAAAGCAATAATGTTTCAAGCCCCACAAATTAGAGATGTTTTACTCTAATTGGCAGAATTTGGTGAAGATCCTAAAATAAAGAGTAAAGCTAAATGTTTAGCAACATATGAGTTGGAAAACTTTGAATTTTTATTAGGTATGACTATTTGGTATAATATATTATTTGTTGTGAACACTATTAGTAAAAACTTAAAAAAGCAAGATATGCAAATCGATGCTGCCATAAATCAAATAAAAGGTTTTGCATCTTTTTTTGAAAATTATAGAGAACATGGTTATGTATCGGCTATTGTTTCAGTTAAAGAGATTGCAAGTAAAATGGGAAATGTGTAATTCGTAAAAAATCTGTATTTGGTAAGAATAATAATGAAGAAAGAATTTTGTCTCATGAAGATTCTTTTAGAATCGATTACTTTATATATATTGTTGATCAAACTATTTATTCTATCAAGATTAGATTTCAACAGTTTGAATTATATGAAAGTATTTTTGGATTTTTATTTAGTTTTGAAAAGTTAAAATCATTAGATGATGATAGTTTGAAAAATAGTTGCATACATCTTGAAAAGTCTTTTAAACATGATATGTTTTCTGATATTGATGGATTAGATTTGTTTTCAGAGTTAAAAGTTTTAAAAGAAGTTTTACAAATTAAAATAAATACTTCGCTTGACATTCTTAATTATATTAAAAAGATAGGATCTTTTCCTAATGCATTTGTTGCTTATAGAATATTATTGACAATACTTGCAACTGTTGCTTCAGCTGAGAGGAGTTTTTCAAAACTGAAATTGATAAAATCTTTTTAAGATCAACAATGTCACAAGAAAGATTAAATGGATTAACTATATTATCAATTGAAAAAGATTATTTTAGGTAACCTAAATTTTGAGGATTTAATTAATAACTTTGCATCTAAAAAAGGAAGAAGAATAATTTTTAATTGATTAATTACTTGTGTTAGTATTGCATTCAACAAGGATCAAAACATGAAGCGATTGGGCTGTTGGAGCAATGATATAGTCACATTATCTCATGGTTTATGGTCCTATCAAATATGTAGTTTTGTGACAGAGATGAAGTTTTTAGGATATTTGCCTTTTTCCTGCTACAGTTTGAAATCCCAGGAGGCAGTAGCATTCATATTGTCAGTTTTTAAAGCTATTAATTTACATGCATTCTTTTGATTTGAGGGCTTGTTGTTGGTGTTGAAAATGTTAATCAACTGGTGCTTGTATTATGAAATTTGTAAAACTAAATGTGATTTTATTTGTAATATGAATGAAATGTCTTTCTTATGTTTCATTAAAATAAAATAATGAGATTATTTAATGATTTTAAGAATTGTTGTTTTTAAATAGAGAAATGCCCCATACAAAAATTTCGCCTAAAGCCGCTAACGTGCCCGAGCCGACCCTGGAAATATAAACAACTAATATGATTTTAGCTATGCATGCAATATAAGCCCCGTTGCAAACTTTTCTTTATTAAAAAAAAATGCCTCTGCAAAATGAGGACCTTTATTAATTATGAAGGGATGCGTTACATAATTGCATACCGTACAGCAAATTGGGGTTATGACTAACTGTATAGGCTACGCAAGGACTTCATACAATAATACACATGGCCCATGTATTGTTCATGTGAGTGCTGGAACTTATCATTTGCCTAATACACATTATTGCACGACAGTGAACTAATTAAATTGGTAACAATTTAACTTGCACTACAATTTATGATGAATCGTTACATTAATTTGATACCAACTCAATGTGACAAAAAAAAAAATCCTAACTTTGTTCACATATATAGCACTATTAATAATAATAGGGATTTTATAATTTGAGTCCCAATATTGTGTGTCATTCGACTATTGAATGGTGGATTTTATAAATAGTAAAATTACTAAATGAATGTCACATTAGTCGAGACTCAAATTAAAACTTATTTGTTGGGATATCTAACATTACTCATAGCATAACTATATTAATAAATCTTTTTTTAATATATGAAAAGAACTGTGTTAAATAAACCCAAAATACGCAAAAAGATTAGCTTTGAAATCTTTTTTTAAGTATTATCTGAGGCTCCATTAATCACAACAGTTGTTCTAAAAGAACATCAAAGAGCAATCATTTTCGTGATTTCTTGGTTTTATTTTCTGAAAAAAAATTCCCCTGTTCTACGTAGATTTCTTTTGCTAATTAAAACTAGTTAAACAATATTACCACTATACAATTAAAAAACGAGTTTATACCAAAACCCTAGGTTCACCATTATTGCACTTCTTAAAACTTTATAGAAATATGGGACTGCACTTGAAAAGGGCGATATTAATTTGTTTTCTGCTGTTACTTATCAAGCTAGCTAACTACCTAGCAGTTATAATGCATTCGATCTTATTCTCTTCATCTAACAATCTTATTTTTATCATGAATTAGATCTTGTGCTTCAAATATAATTAGCATGTCGATCATTAACTAATCATAAATTCATATGGTGATTGTTGCTAGAATTAGTACTCTTCAAATCAAGTAGACTTTGGAACAACTCAAATTTTGTTTATTTATCCTCAAATAAATCTTATTAAGATGAAAGAATTTATATTACATAATTTCATATTACTCTTTCCTGCAAAATCGAAATATAATTACAATTTTAATTTAATTCAATCACAATAATTAATCCCAAAAACCATCAAGGGCATTTTCGTAGTTTCGCTTATGAAATACAACAATCTAACAAACTTACGGAGCACCCAAGCTGCCACGTGCTATAACTTTCCCGCCAAAACCATAACTAACTCCCTGCTCCGCAAAACGATTAATCCCCTTAAAAACCAAAGAACCAAGTTCTGCAACCACAGCGAAATTCTTGAATCCTCTACAACAATGGCGGCGAAACTTGTAATCTCTCTCATCCTGCTCTCTCTCTTCTCTCTCTCCTATCCTCTCCCCGACAACTCCGTCTCCGACGCAGTCGAAATCCTCTCAAACTCCGGCTACCTATTAATGGCTCTTACTCTTGAATTCGGCTCTAAATTCTTAACCCCACCATCTCCATCGCTCACAATCTTCTCTCCCTCCGATTCCTCTTTCGCTTCATTCGGCCAACCCTCTCTTGCCCTCCTTCAGTTTCACTTCTCCCCACTTTCTTTTTCTTCAACCTTTATAAAAACTCTCCCCTACCATGCCAAGATCCCAACAATGTCCCCTAATCACACCTTGATCGTCACTTCTTTGCCGTCTGATCACCAAGTTTCACTCAACGGCATCAAGATTAATCAGTCGGCGATTTACGATGACGGGTCGCTGAGAATCTTTGGAATAGAGACGTTTCTGGATCCAGATTATTCTGTTTCCGAGTCCCAAGATGGGGCCGATCCTGACCTCACTCTCGGTCAATCTGTTGAATGTCTGGAATTGGTGAGAGGAAGCAAAATGAATTTCGATGACGCCGTTAGGTATTTGACAACTGAAGGGTACAATGTCATGGCTTCATTTCTTCAACTGCAGCTGGTAGGATTCAAGGGCCAGAGTGTAGTACTGACTGTGTTTGCACCTCCTGACGAAGCTTTCCAGGGCTATTTTGGTAACTTCAGTGAGTATTCATCGATCTTTCTCAGGCATGTCGTGCCTTGCAAGATTTCTTATCAGGATTTGATTGATTTCGATCAAGGAACGGTGTTACCGACGTTCTTGGAGGGGTTCAAGATTAACGTCACGAAATCTCTCAAGGACTTGTATCTCAACAATGTTCGCGTTAACGACCCGAGTTTGTACTTGAATGACTGGATGTATATTCATGGTGTTGAAAAGATCGTCCCTGAATATGTGCCACAATCATCTCAGATCAGAAGCTCGATGGTGAATCTTAAGTTCTTGACCATTTTGGTAACTTTTTCTTCTCTGTTCTTTTGTATCTTCAGCCTCTAGCGATGTGATGATCAACATGACTAGCCTAGATTAGAAGCGTTTATATTTTGGTGTTTCCCCTAATAGTAATTTGTAAATCAGAAGCTTTTATCTGGTTTCCGTTAGTGAAGTTTCGTTTTAGATTTTATTTTCGTTAGAAGCATCTCTTTTGATCAATTGCTCAGTTTGCCTGAAGACACAAAAGGAAAATAATTGGGTAGAAGCTTGACAGTGGAGCAATGTTTTTATTTGTGCCACTGTACATTAGATGCTGTGCAACAAGTCATTAAATGTATGATAAATAATTGTATTTAGGGGAAGCAAGCAGACTAGTGGCTGCAAGAAGCAGCACAGAACTGAGGGAATTGGAAACTGTAGTGTTAAGACTGTTAGTCCAACTGTAGTGTTAGTCCTCAGTGAACAAATACTCGAGTTTTCGATGGAGCAAGAATCGCGTTGCTTCTGTTTTTTTCGAAACATCTCAGGGATGCCATAATTTGCAATATCAGGTGAAATATAAAATGTGAATGTATCAGAACTTCTCTCTGTTCATCGAAAGCTTGTTCTGGAGCTAATTCATAAAATAAATAAATAAAGGGGCTTCGAGTCTCTCCTATCATTGACCTCTATCAACTAATGGAGTTTTCCTCAATTTGTCAATCTTCTGAGCCAAAACAACAGCAGTTTCCTCCATTCCCTCATCTCGAAGAGCTTGTTTTAGATTACTAAACAACTGCCCAGGAGGTCGAATACCAATATCCAGCATCTCTTGAAAGTACTTGCAAGCGTCATCTAGCTTGTCCTCATGGCACAAGCTAATAATCAATGTCGAGTACATGTGCATTACAGGAAGAACTCCCCTTGCCTTCATCTCATCCCAAATCCTCATCGCCATATCTACTTGGGCTTTGTAGCAAAACATCCTGACTATAATCTCATAGGTACTGACAGTTGGCTCAGTCCCTGGCTTGCGACTCATTCTCTTCAAAACCGAATAAGCCTCTTCTGTTCTTCCAGCCTTTATTAGGTGATGCAGAACTATATCATAAGTTCGAGAAGTTGGACCAATGCCACACTTTCTCATCTCATCCATCATCCTATATGCATCATTAATCCTCATTGACCAACAGTAAGCCCCCACAACAGCATTGTAAGTAGGCACCTCCGGTTCAAATCCTCTCTTCTTTGACTGCACAAAAAACTGGAGAGCTTCGCTTAACCTCTTCTCGGACCCCAACCCATTAATCAAAGTACAGAAAATATGAGGACTGGGCTTGCAATTCGTTGCCTCCATTTCGCGAAACAACTCAACCGCTTCATCATACCTCTTAGCGCTACAATGTGCATTAATCATTATCCCATAACTCACAACATCTGGCTCAAAACCATCATCCTTCATTTCTCTATAAACCTCATTCATGCTCAACAAATTCTTCTGTTGCCCCCACCCTTCTAACAAAATCGTGTAGGACTTAATATCAGGATCAAATCTTCTCTTCTTCATTTTGTCAAACACCTCCTGTGCCCTCTCAACATGTCTTGACTTACACAAGGTATCAATCAATCTATTAAAATCCGGCAATTCTTGCTTCAATCCGAACTTGTCCATTTTCTCAAAAGCAGCTATTGCTTCATTAACCCTCCTAGCTCTCGCATATCGCCTCGAAATTAAAGCAAATGTGTCATTAGTTAGCAACCTTTTTCGCTTCATTTCACTCACCAAGTCCCATATCAATTTGAATTGCTTAACTTTTCCCAGAGATTCAATCAAAGCATTGTAGCTCTCAGTGCTGTATTTAAACCCTTTTTGCTTCTCAGCCCACCTAAAGAACGATAAAGCCAGAACGCCTGCGTTGCTTAATCTCTTCAAAACCTCAAGAACAAGCGTTGGAGATACCTCAATTGAAGCAACATCGAGTGAAGATTCTACATTTGCAGTGTTGGTTAACACAATTTTACAGATTCTTTCAATTTGGCCATTTGGTGGGTCTTTCTTCTCGGTGCCAATAGATACTTGGGTTTCATCTGAACTAACATGAACTGATCTGAACGAGTTAAGATGATTTGAGAGAGACCAAGGTGATATTTTGCTGCTGGGTGTAGAATTGAGAATCAAGGTTTGGCCTTTGGCGATGAAAATAGTTGTGCTTTTTAATGAATTAGATGAAAATGAAAGATTTGATTTTTGGGGTATTATTTCGAGGGATTTGAGAAATCTAAAGCGACCCATTTGAGAGAAAAAGATCAAACTCAGAATCAGAAAAGTGAAAGATGAGAGACGAGGCTTTCACGCTAGTAAAATTATAAATAAAATGGCTTTTACGTTACCCCATGCCCCGCAATGCGCTGTTGAGTGTGTTAACGAAGCCATTGCCCAACTTCTAATCATAAGAATGCGACAACAAATTGTTGAAAATTTATTGTGTCCAAATCTCACTTAAAAAGATCAATCTTAATCGGGAAATATATATCATATGTAACAAAAGCTGATTTACTTCGGGCGAAATTTCCTCTGTGAATTCCCATGTGTTGATCGACACAATTTTAAGATTAAAGCCATATCCTTCTGCTAGTCAATTCAATCAATCATCCCACTTCCAAGCTAACGCACATGAAGAACCCCGCATATACACAAACAAAGACACAAGAGACGGAGAAAGCGAGAGAGAATTGGACGAAACAAATATGAAACATGATCAATGCAACAAATTGGAATTTAATCTAAATGAATGGACTGATCCGGTACCCGAAAAAAGTGTCCGTCCATATTCCAATCGTAATATAGAATAGTGGTAGAACATACAACAGCGTGCAATGGCAGGAAAAGTGGGAGATACTCATCCTCTTATTGATCAACTTCCGTCGCTCTGCCTTGATTCTCTTGCCTCCCCTTCATCTCTTGCCCCATCTTATAAACACTATTACAGCCTGTGACTTGAGGGTAACTTCAAAAAATGGCCTAAAAGACAAACGAATGTCTCAATTGACTCTAGTCTTTTTTAACATTTTACAACTTCCGATGCCAAAAAAATTGCACCAAGACTCCGTAAAACCTTCATTCAGCTTATGCGCCTTCATTTGCACTGATTCGACTGGGAGCTCCAGTCATCAAGAAGGTTTGTAATGGTATCTTCCAACGTTTTTGCCTGCTGACCAGGCTTCAAAACATTGACATCACCCCATTGGGTGCAAGGATCCATCCACCAACTCCTTTGGCCAGTGCACCACGCCCCCGGAGCGGCTCGATTATGTCCACGCTTGAGGATCTTTTCATCAATCATGTTCAGCACAGGATCATCCTTCTGAAACTGTCTAGCAAAGACAACTCCACTTTGAACCATTTGATCATAATCAGAAACATTGAGAAAGTGAGGTTCCATTTTTGGAGGATTGTCCCATATCATATATCTCAAATCACTGTTTATGGTTGTGTTCTTAAACTCCGGTGCGTTGCAAATGACAGAGTGGAAATACACTTCTTGAGATAACATTACATTGTTGAAATACATAAGCAGGGTGCGAGGTAGGTTATCCCATCCAAAAACACAAAATTCTAGGAAAGATCGACTTAAGACAAACCACTGTGAACCTGCAATGCAAGAACCCCTTTCAGTGTGACCTAAACCACATAGCATATCAATAAGATAATTTTGATTTTCAAATGGCAAAATAGCATATATTTGAGAATTAGACTTTGCCTGTGAATACTTTAAAAGCATCAGGCGTTGGTCGCTTCTCTGTAGCTTGAAAAATTTGGCTCTTCCTCGCTAAGTAAAGCCCTGGGTCAACTATAACAGGCTGGATCCTTTGAGATCTGCAGCAACAAAGGACAAAGATATTTCAGATTTCATTTAAACTCAGCAACATAAATGACTGAATTCAGCAAAACGGGTTTCCCTACTCTTTCCATCCAAGGTCACTGGTGTGATCAATGAAATTGAGATCTCTCCTAACAGAAGAAAACGCATGGGCAAGATCTGAAAGCAGAAAATAAAAGCAAACAATTAATATATTGCAGAGTCTATGCGGAAAGTACCACAAGAAAACAAGTTGCATACAAGAAGAACATGGTGGAGTTAATGACATCAGATCATTTAGGTACACTAAAAACCATAGAAGAAAATATATCCAAAGCCATTACTCATATTACCAGAGATATTAAAGTATGTTTTACAAGATGGTAAATGTAGCATTCAATCAAATAAGCATACAACCGGAACCACAGGCTCCCAAAATCTGGCTTGTGAGTAATAACAAGCCCTGATCTTGAGCAATAAATTATCATCAACATCTAAGGTTTTCAATATAACACCTGAAGGAAGCATATAAAACTATAAGACCCCCAAGTGTCTCTTGAGCAAGTAAACTTATCAAAAGCTTTGTGGCAGTATATTATCGCATCCACAAACAGTGCCATTGACTATTTGTCTCACTCAATGGGAAAACTTATCCTGCACAATAATCCAGGAAAATCAATCCTTGCTGCAATACAATGGCTTCTGCCCTTTAAAGTGAGCCTCAGATCAGCCACCCAGTAATCATCATACAATTGTTTATTTGACAAAAGCGATTCCTTCAAATCCATGATGAGTTACAAAAGATATAGCGAAGGTATAGGTAGTTCAAGAAAGTAGATAAATGCTCAGAACATTGAACATTCACCAAAAAATTTTCTTTTCATCTTCATCACGGTTTTTTCCAGAAACTGAGCTTGAATTTTCCTCATTTATTTCCAGTAGATTTCTAACATCTATTGTGACAAAAAGCTTGTTTCAATGAAAGAGATTTTGTCAATTTGGTTGTCAGCTAAAATTAAGATTTGGAAAAAGCGCAGCGACTCTGTAACCCACCGGCAATGCAAGAAAAGTTTAAGTTGAGACCTCAGATCTACATGAGGCCAACTCTGCTCCTACACAACTTATTGGTCCCCCTATGCCTAATTGCATCCTACAGAAACATTGCCTAATTGGCATCCATATTTAATCTCTTTCATACTCAGTAAACTATCAGAGTCCAAAGAAACTGATATATACTTAGTCACCACAATTCCCCCTCCAGATCAAAGAAAAGGCAAACATACTGATAACTACAGAGATTTGAATTTTTAAGTACGAACTGAAATATATTAAAACAAAATAATAATAATAATAATGAAATGTCTATTGAAGATAAGAAACTTTTGAGTCCTATGTATCATTTCCATATTTCTACAATAACAATCTTAAATATGACTCAAATACAAAAATCTGAAAAAGCAGATAATCCTTACTACTCTCCTTGATAATTTAGTGTTTTATTATTGTACGCTAAACCAACATAAATTCCTCAAATCCTGATCCGAAAAACTAACACTTTCAAATCCTCCTGTGACCATTACCAAAGAGCAAGCAAAACCCAGTAATAAATTATAATTTAGTAATACACTCAAATCACATAACCACAAATACAATAAATACAGTTCAACAATCTCATCAAACAAAAACATTTAAAAATACTAAAAAGGAAAGCGTACCATCTTGAGTAACAAGCGGATAATCCAAAGCACTTAAGGCAATGAACCAATTCCACCCTTTATCAACCTTCAACAGAATAGCAGCCGCACGCAAAACTGCAGCTACATTACTAGACCCCACAAAATTAACTCTGTCAGGCTTCCCCACAACATCAACATTACCAAAAGCCCTGACCGCCGGCACCGACCTAACCGCCGCAGCAAGCTTCAATCTCTCATCATCAGACGCATCGGCTGCAAGATGCAACAGGTACCGATTTCTGGGATGATATAACGCCAAAAGTAACCGAAAGATCCGATCTTTGTCTCCTGTGCCGCCCGAAATATAGTAAGCAAAAGCAGGTGGATAGTGAGCCCCGTGATGAATCACCGAAGGAAAAGGCCTAGAAGAAGTGAAAGTTGAAAAAGAGTAGAGCAAGAGAAGTAGAAGTGATAGTAATGCAGCTGAAAAGAGAGTGAAAAGCCTTCTCTTTTCTGCCCCCATTACAAAATTTAACAATGAAGTTTTGATTTTTCTTGATTTATCGTTAATGGGTATCCCTCATTTGACTTCAAAATTACAGCTTCCCTCGCTATTTGGGGTTTGCTAACAATTGGGTATCAACAAAATTGACTTAAATTCTCGTGGGTTCGAATTTAGGATTCTGATTAGGGTCAGAGTTAGGGATTTCTGTCAGAAGCTGAGATTTGAGTTAATAAAGAAAGACAAGAGTTGAATTTGGGAGATTTGATTTTCAGTTTGGTTTTAATCTGATGAGCAAGCGAGATGAAGACCAAAGCTGTGTGCAAGTTTTACTTTACTTGTGTTTGTAAACAGTTCTCGGGACGCAGATGCCCACTTTCTTTGTCGAGCGTGTCAGCTACTTCCTAGTTGCATGGACGAGCGTGTGTGTAAGACGCGCTTAGTTGGAAGGTGAGGGTTGACGAGGTTTTATGATTTTCAAAGCGATCTGGAACTGTACTGTTTTTGGTCTCTCAGAAAATTTTGCTATTTCCCGTAAAAAATCTCTTTTTTTTTTCTGTTTTTCTTATTCTGTTAATTAACTAAGAGATTTTTCTTCTTTTTTTGGTGCAGCCGCTTGGGAATCACGGGTCTAGCTACAAAATTCGATCGATTAATATGATTAATGATGTTATTTTAACTTATTAATCCTTTCAATCTATAATATAATAATGTCTATGTTATTAGTTATAAAATAATACATCAAAATCATACAATGATCAATTTTTTTTTTACTTCCGTGTGTATGAATTAAATTTGAAATGTTTTTTTAACTTTGCAATTTATATCAATTTTTTTTAACACGGTACAATTTTAAAATTTTAAAGTCAAAAACAATCCCATTAACTAATTTTCCCTCCATGTTAGTTAAATTAGGAAAGGCAACACAAGTACACCTATTATGCACACATAATGCCGACTAACTACTAACCACTAAAGATTCGGATCATTAAAAGGAAAACAAAAATTAAAAAAAGAAGTGTTAAGAGGGAATTAAAAACTTTTAATTGCACAATACGTACGCCTGTTGGTTTTCATAAATATTATGTGCCAAATTCGGTCAGACAAATTGCGTTAGATGCGAGTAGTAAAATCAAAACAAAGATAATTGACCCCCCAAAAAAAGATGAGAATGCGAAAAATAGGCCTCGTGTTTATCACCAGGTCAAAAATGGCGCGTGGGTTTACAAAAGTCTCCAATTTGTTAATGTTAGGTTCACCATCAATGACCTGAGGTACTTTTTGTCCCTGTCATTTCTGATTCTATGTGGACATAATTTATGTGGCTCTGTAAACGGTTGATAACCTACACATTTTTCGGTTCCTTTCTTATTGTATAATAAGTTTTCCATTGTCTCGCTTTCGATGAAATTGAAGTTTATAATGTGATAATGATGTTTACCATATACTAGTGATATAAATAATTAGTGTACGGCTTGTCACTATGACTAAGCTTATAAATTTTCCTTTAAAAACAAGAATGAGTTTGACTACAGTTATATTATTGCCGGCGCTTTATGTATCTACCAAGTAAATGACTTCAATGATTCTAATTGAAAGTTCATTTAATAAAAAAAAAACTTAAAAGCCACTTGTAATTGGGGTAGTGGGTATATATTTTTAAGGTTTAAAAAGATATTGTCAAAAAATGATAAGACTACGGTATAACTGTAGTATCGTGTCACAATTACATCTAATCGTTGGATGCACTTAGATTGGCGGGATTTATTGGCATCCAACGACTGAATGCAACTGTAGCACGGTACTACAGTTGCACCACAGATTTTTCCGTCAAAAAAATATAAATTCGAATATGATTTTATTAAGGACATCCAAACGAAACAAGACGCCATATGAAACGGAGGATTATGCAGCAACACAAGATGGAAGATTTACAGAGTCCGAAGCATTGTTGGAATGTTATAATTTTTCAAGCATATGGGCTATGTCTGTGTTATATATCCAGCACCATAGAACAATTTTTATCCCCCTTTTCAGCATATCAATATAGATTTTGTAACTTTCGCTTTGGCCTTCCAAATCATTCTCAATGAGTTGCTCACATTTCTTACCTTCCACGTCGAACATGTCTACATGCAACTTCCAATCAGATTTTTTAAAACTTGTTTTTCTTTCTTTTTATTCAATTATACTCAACGGAACTTCTCACAAAAGAAAAAGAAAGAAGGAAAAAGAACTTAAACAAATTAGAAAACATAATAATAATAATAATCCCATCAGATAATTGTTAAAGGTTTTGCACTCACCAATTCTACAACATCTCCCTCCACAGGAAAAAATAATAATAATAAAATAAACAAAATAACCTCCCCTGCAAGTGGGATGACTTATTTGGCTTTGTATGCCAGGCACGGCGTAATAAATATGAAATACTCACTATATATGTTTTCTCTTGGTTCTCTTGGAGTGTTGTGTACCTGCATATCATTTGCAAGTTCGTTCAACTTCTCAATCCGAGTCAACTGAGTCTTCATCACTGCCTTCGCTGTCACTGCTGCTACTGCTCCCACTAGCACTTGCGCTCCCACTGCTTCCGCTCCCACTGCTACTGCTAGAGCTGGATGACTGCTCATCCTTCTCTGCTGCATGCACCTGTGCTCTAAGGGCTTCTGCTGCATTTGGCCCCTTGTTTGCTTCATCACCACTGTCATCTACGTCAGCAATCTCATCATCAGAGTCGTTTCGGGGTATACTGATGTCAAAGCCACCATCAGCCTTTCGTTCAGCAGCATTGCCTTCATCAGGTGATACAGCACCAAAAATGTCATCAATATCTATATCTTGATGTTCATCAGCATCATCAGTTTTTGGGTCTGGTGAGCTAATGGTCAAATTTGGTTGCTCAAACGGATCAACAATTCCCTTAACAGTGGCAGCAGGCTTTGCACCTGTCACATGACTATTATATTTATTATAAATTCAACAATACAATAGTTGCTAAGGAACTAATCCGCCAAAGTACAATCATCCCCCCCAAAAAAAAAAAAAACTCATTATGAGTATCACCAAATCAAACAGCTTTTCTCCCAAAACAAGAAAATGCATATGGGGTAAGGAAAGTTAAAAAATAATCAATAATAAACATAAAAAGATTTGAGTATGTTATCCAATTGCAGATAATCAAGTTTGACATATCTCATTCCACACGATAACGTGGCCAGGCAATGGTTTAGCTTATTTATTTGTGTGAGTAGAGTACTGGCTTCACATGGAAATGCAGGTTACTAGGTTCCAATTACAGAAAACAAATAGGCACATTGCTAAATAGTACTGTGACCTGACTATGTGTTACAGTTTTTTTGCACTTTGATGCCATATATGCATACTTATTTTTATGGCTTAAGATTTTATGCTTACATTCAAAATCGAAGTGCATCTAAAGCACCATAGTGGAGTGAGAAGCTACCTCCTGAGGACTAAGGCTTAATGAATTTATTCTTGGATTTGAATTTGGTCCAGGTTTATAAAAACTCAGCTCCATGTTTAGATGCACACAATGCAGTAAGAAAAGCACCAATTGCCAGATTTTGTATATCTACAGTAGGATGCTTGCCAAGGAAAGGATCGAGAGAGAAGAAAAAAGAGAAAAAGAAGACGATATCTTTGATTTTAAGTTTTAAGAGATCAAATTATCTTCAACAGAACTTGAATGGATGAGAAAACCAGTAAGGCATCTCCTATGAAGTCATGAGACCATCAGTTCTCTGGACCTGGTTAATATTAGTTCAAAACATAGGAAAGTGGATGACAGCTGGGTTAAAAACAGATGAAAGAGACATGAACCAACAGCACCATGTCAAAATAATGAAAATCACATCTAAGTATTGAAAGATGGTGTTCTGAAGCAGATTTAAAAGCAGTGCACAGGATGGCAAGAAGAGAAAGCAATTTCTGCTTTTGACAATCTTTTCACTTTTAATGAAATTATGCATGAAGACTTCTAATGCAGCATATTTCATTGCTAGTCATATGTTGCATCTTTTGGAACTTGAAATAATGCCAGAAAACTTTCAGCAGTAATTTATTTTTCCCATTGAGAAGGTCAGTACGGGAGCTGCAGAAGCAAATTAAACAAACCTGAATTCTCCAGATGGCCAATATCAATTCTTTCCACCTGAACCTGTTCAAAACCAGAGCAAGATACGGCTTAAAATGTGAAAAGAAAAGAATCGTGTCAATACGGTATCCCTTTCTATATAGAATTAGAACAGAGAACACAGTAGGAAACACAATCCTCAAGCTTGGAATATGATTCTGTGCAAGCAATACACAAGTTATCAGTACGCGTAATCAAAGTAAGGAAGAAAACACAAAGATTCATAGATGTACAAATATATCATATATATTGGGTCATTGCCATCATTACTCAATACACTATATAATATCCACATTATGTAAACACACAAGAAACAGGAATATATCTTATCTCAATCATGGGCAATGCATACTACAGCCGTCAGTTCAACCAATTAAAGGATTGACGCATGCTGTGCCATTTTAACTCTTATTCAATTAAGACAGTACTTATTGTGTAGCTGATCATAATACCTTACTCTCTTACGACCAAATCAATGAAAAAGCTCATCCTTGAAGTTCCAACCTGGAGGGTGATTTTTCGAAATTAATGCAATAGCTTTTGGTCTCCATTCAAAAAGATGAACCAACACTGAAACTTTTGGACATTAGATACAGCAAAAAGAACAACTCATAGCCTGTTTTTAAAATCCAATTCACCATCCTAAATTTTCTTCATAAGCAACAATTAATGCCAAAAGAAATCAACTACTAATAGGAGCTCACCGGCACAGCAGGAATTGTGCTTTTACCCACTTGAACTGGTTTCGAACCCTTTCCAACTGGAGATAATTTTGGTTCCAATACTGCCCCAAGCTGAGCAGCAGTAACAGCAGAAGTAGATTCCCCAGGCTGCCGAACATGACGGAGCTGCTTCATGGCCCGGTGAAGTCGCTCCAACCGGAATGTTTGACCATCAAAAAACAACACGGCATCATTTTCTTTGTAGTCCTCACTACTTCCCTCAAATGTCACTTTGGGTTTCCCTATTTGATTGTTTTGAAACTCCACAGAAACTCTATTGTCCTTTTTCTTGTGCAAGCTTCCAGGCTTAGTCTTATCAATTGAAGCCGGCTTAAATTCATCTACAACAATGCCCGAATTCAAAACAAAATTTGATTATAAGAATCAATAAAATCAACTCCAATTCGATAAAATCTATAGCTCAATGGTTCCTAATTTTTTTTAAAAAATTACTTTTCATTCGATTTGAAAAGATAAACCTAAACTGAGTTGCTAACAATCAGCAAATTGATCCACAAGAATAAAAAATTTTAAAAATAAATTTAACGTCTCTGTTTGGCAGCTATTTTCTCAGCAACCAAACACACCATTCGTGGTCCTTTTTCGTAATTTAAAAAGGGAAAAAAAGTTTTCAATTCCAATCAAATAAATTTGAAAAACTGATAGAAAAAGAAGTCCTGATTTAATCGTAGTTGAAATTTTACTTGTTATTTGATTGCAAAAACAATTTACCAAAAAGAAAAGGCAAAATGTTAATGAACTGATCTGCAGCAATGCCAAAATAAAACAAAACAAACTCGTTCACAACAATAAACATAGTCGAAAGTCGTAAACTCATTGATATATCTGAAACTCTGTTTGTTTAGTTGTTTCGAAAAGCACTTTTCAGTACCAAACAGACCATTATCGATCCTTTTCTCCCATTTTTCTTCTCCCACAAGACGAAAAAGAAAAGTTTTAACTTACATCGTAGAGTGCAGTATTTATTTGATGAATCCTCCTTGAATGAGGAACCGAGAGTCAGATTGTACCAGCGATCGGGCTCGGGCCCCGTCTTCGGCTCCTCCTTGGAGTTGTTCGCCATTTGCGATAAAGATCAGGAGATTGTTGGAAAAGAAGAGAACAGCATTAGGGCCCCACCTGCACCTTGTGCTGCTGACATGGCAAGATGTAATTGGATGTTACTCCAACTTAGTAACTGGAGGGAGGGACGTATCGACTGCAGGGTGTTTTGTGAGGAAGATGAATTTGGAATCTGAGTTCGGTGTGGAAGAGTGTAGGATATTAAGTTGCAGATGGTGTAAGCTTCTGCCACTTGGAGAGGGGCCCCAGTCGATGGGTGATTGTGTGACGTGGATTTGAATGATTGGAAGAAAGTTGTGAGAAGTCTGAGGAGGCATATATTGAATAGATGCTCGGACGCCACTAAATACCTGATGCACTGAACGGGGCGGGGCGCGGCGCGCACGTGCACTCAAGGACTTACAGCCACCTGGTCGAGTTCATGGTTCATTCTTCGAGTTATTCGAATGGCTGTGGCTAAGCTGTAATTCACTTGGGGGGAATTGCGTGAGATATATACCCCATTTCCTTCAAAATACTAATACATACTTAAAATTATAACACTCTTAAATTTAACACACATATATTTTTAAAAAATTAAAGAAAGTACAAAATTAACCACAACTAAATCCTCATAAAACTAAACCCAACTCCTCAAAGTCGAATAAATAGTCGAGAATTCTTGACTTCAACCAAACCAAACACAATTAATAATTCAGCATAAATTCTTGATTTTTTCATGTTAGTCGAGTAAATAGTTGAGAATACTCAACTTCAATTGAAATAAAAAATTATCTAAAAAATTTTCTTTTTTCAAATAAATCGAGTAAATAGTTGAGAATACTCGACTATTTAACCAAACCATACACAATTAGTAATTCAGCATAAATTCTCGACTTTTTTCATGTTAGTCGGGTAAATAGTCGAGAATACTCGACTTTAATTGAAATAAAAAATTATCTGAAATTTTTTCGATTTTTTCAAGTAAGTCAAGTAAAAAGTCGAGAATACCCGACTTTAATTTAACTTACCCAATATTCATTCAGCAAAAAATCTCGACTTTTCATTGAAGTTCAATAATTGATTGAGAATACTCGACTTAAATTGAAATGAAAATTTTTCTTTTAATTAAGTCAGGTAAAAAGTCGAGTATATTCGACTTTAGTTGTGTTATTATGTAGAAGTCATGAGAGAGGAAGTAAACGTAAATAGATAGTTTTTTTAGGTTATTTTTTATTTTTTACAGTTTCACGAGGTATATGTATGTAATGGGGTATATATTTGGTATTTAAGGACAAATGGGACATATTTAAATTAAAAACCCATTAACTTATGGTGGATCATGAATTTTAACTACAAATATAAAGTGGTAAATAGTAAAAAATTTATTATAAATTATTATTTATTATTTATCACTTTGCGTATGTAGTTAAAATTCGTGTTTTACCGTAGGTGAACTCCAACACAGTCGAACCCTATTAAAATTCGTTGTTGTTTGTTTTTCATGGATTGTGGTATTATAGTAATAACACTAAATAATTATCTTGTTGTTATCAATTTTTTTAGTAGTAATAGAATAAGAATTTTAAAAAAATTTCTCAGTAAATAAGATTGTTTTTCTGTACCCTTATCAATGAAAAAAAAAAGTAATAGCATAAAACATTAGGTTGCCGAATTTATAATATTGTAATATCATAAAGTGATAAAACCATGTCAAATTTATGATATTGAATATCAAGCTAATAATATTTTACCAATGGCTATTTAGGCCTTGGTTAAGTTGTAGGATTTGTTTTCTCGATAAAATTGAGATTATCAATTCGAATTCTTTTAAAGACTCGAAAGAATTTTTTTTCCGTAACGTAAATAGATGAAAATACGAATTTTATAGCTAGCGTCTTTGTCAATTTCAATAGCCATATAAGTTTTTTTCTTTTGTTTCTTTTTTTCTTTTTTGCAATGGAATATAAAGATTTTAAACTTCGTTTGTTGTGCAAGTGCCATTTAGTGGCTTCTTAAATCGATCCAAATAAGAAGGATAAAAGAAATAATAAAAAAAAACAGATGGCTTCTTAAAGGGCCTCTACAATCAATTCCTCCCATTTAATCCCATTGATCCACTGGCCCATAACAGCCCGTTATCCCACCTTATCCTCAAATGCTAACGTGTCCTCGATCTGGAGCCAGTCTAAATACTAAACGACCATTGGCTTGTTCAAAATTAAAATCAGCAACTACAGACTAAAACGACGTGGCTTTACCGTAATAACTAAGATAAACGACGTCGCGGGCTCCTTAATGATACACATTAATTAACATCTTTTTGCTTTAACTCACCTCAAGCTTAACGACTGTATCGGTCAACTCCAGTAACACTGCTGCAACGGAGGCTAAGCAACAAGAAGATAAAGTTAAAATTAAATTTTATAAATAAAAAAGACAAAAATGGTGAATTTTGGAGGGAAGAAGGTGGGCCAAGTGGTGGCAGGAATTGGCGGGAACGGGGTAGGCCAGGTACTGGCAGCCGTTGCCGTCTCTCTTTTGTTCCGCTTGTTTACTGGACCTGGTCCGGCATTGGTAACAGATGACGACTCTGCCTATGGTGACGACGATGAAAGAAACGACGTTGCAGAAGCTAATGGTGACGGTGAAGCTCCGGTTGACTCTAAAGTCTTCCCGGTCACCATCCGTTGGCAAAACATTACTTGCTCCCTGTCCGATAAATCCTCAAAATCAGTATGCTTTTTTTTGTTCATTCCTAATTAATAATTTCTCCAGCATTTAAATTATAACCTAAAATTACATTTTCATTTTTCCACTATATTCCTAGGAACCAAACGAGAAGTTATTTGTTTGGAAGTAAGAAAACGTGGAAATTTTGTTTTTAATAAACAATAGGTTGCTTTTGATATTGCAGATTATAGAAAATTAGAGGAAAATTTGTGTTTTTAACGGTTGCCTATCCATAGGTGCGGTTTCTTCTAAATAATGTGAGTGGAGAGGCCAAACCTGGACGATTATTGGCGATAATGGGACCGTCAGGGTCAGGGAAAACAACGTTGCTGAATGTTCTGGCGGGTCAGTTAATGGCTTCACCACTATTGCATTTATCCGGCCTCTTGGAAGTCAATGGAAAGCCTAGTTCAAACAAAGCTCATAAGTATGTTTTTATGGAGAAATCTTCTAGAAGCAAGATGGATGTCTTTGTGATCAGATGTTGAGTTCGTTGTTCGTATTGCAGGTTTGCCTATGTGAGACAGGAGGATCTTTTTTTCTCTCAGTTGACAGTGCGGGAAACACTCTCTCTTGCAGCTGAACTTCAGCTTCCAGAAATACTTTCTGTGGAAGAGAGAGATGAATATGTGAACAGTCTTTTATTCAAGCTGGGCTTGGTAAGCCTTAGCTAATATTTTATTCGGAGTGTAGGTCTTGTGAGTTGAAGAAGTGAATATGATTATAGTATACATTTTGTAGATACTTTTACCCCTTTTCTAGTTTTCTTATCCAAGTGTTCTTTTGGGTGGTTGCTTTTATTTTCTTTCTTTAAAAGGTCAGTTGCGCTGACTCCAATGTGGGTGATGCAAAAGTTCGTGGAATAAGTGGTGGTGAAAAGAAACGTCTGTCGCTTGCATGTGAACTGATTGCTAGCCCATCTGTCATATATGCTGATGAACCCACAACTGGTATGCATCTTTCTGTAACTCTGCACTTATGATAGGTATAAACTGCTTTCCAGCTTTGCTCTCTTGTACTGGGTCTGTCTTTCAATGGGGCAGATTTATAGTGTTTTCAACCAACCTTTGATTTGGTGATAGAAATGATTGACTTCTAAGCGATTCTGGTTTTTCCATTCTGTTCTAAAATTACTCGTGGTGCATTCAGGGCTTGATGCCTTCCAGGCAGAGAAAGTTATGGAAACTCTACGACGACTCGCTCAAGATGGACATACTGTAATTTGTTCCATACATCAGCCTCGAGGTTCCGTTTATTTCAAATTTGACGACATTGTGTTGCTAACAGAGGGCAAACTTGTCTATGCTGGTCCTGCTCGTGATGAACCATTGGCATATTTCTCAAGATTTGGGTATTTAGCTAACCCCTTCCTTTGTTGTACAATTATTCTGTTAATGCTTTATCTGTACGAGGACTATGGGCATCACACAGTATTGATTCCCAAAGTCATTTTTTCCCCCTTATTCCTCGACTTATTTTTGAAATTATTTGCTAGCAAAGGGATAGAATACAGAAATCTACATGTTAAATCAAAGTTATTTTAGGATGTATAAAACGGCCTCCAAAATGGAAGAAGCAGAACTTGACCTATTCAAAGTGAAATCTCCAATGCCCTTCTATGTTACTTGCAACAAATCTTACTTGAAAAAGGGGGAAAAGTGGGAAAAAAATTACTTACAAGGAATAGGCTGCTTGAACTTTTATGAGATTGGAAACAGTCTGGAGATATTTCTTTGGTTTTTGAACATATGGTATATTTTAATATTTAACTCACTTGAATTTAAATTTATACTAGAATGGTAGGATTTTATGTACTTAGCAGCTAATTGTTGGCCTTGTAGTTCATTCATTGGATTCAAATATATATAACTGCTATGAGAACAATGGATCCTCTTGGCCCCTGCTCCTGCTGTTTCATTTTTACTAATGGAGATTACGTGTCTAAAGCGTTTCACTGACTAATGGAGATAATGTTTCTAAAGCTTTTCACTGACTATCAATCCTGCTAGTTCCAATGACGATTTGTTGATGAGAATGCATGTTTGGTTACAGTATCGTAACTCAGTTGAAAATGCTGCTTGAAATTAATGATGGTTAATCCAACAGGTATACTTGCCCAGATCATGTGAATCCTGCTGAATTTCTGGCTGATCTCATATCTGTAGACTACAGTTCTGCTGAAAGTGTGTACTTTTCACAGAAAAGGATAGATAGTCTTGCCGAGTCATTCTTGCAACAGTCATCAACAATTATTTATGCCTCTCCACTTATTAGCAGAGAGGGCTACAAAAAGAGCAAGTTACATAAGAGGGCTATTGTTAAGAAGAAAGGAGGCTGGTGGAGGCAATTCTGGTTGCTCCTAAGACGTGCCTGGATGCAGGTTGGTCATTAATTCAACTGTCTCTTCATAGATTTAGTCACTGACCTGCCTAGGAAAAGGAAAGAGGATCCTAGTATTACTCTCCTCAATACATGGTTGGACTCAAGTACATCGCATTCCTTTGCCTCACAAATTGATTGCAACCAAAACAAAAAGAAAACATACTAAGCTCCACTAAATTGTATGTTATTTTACTTTGTTTGGTATATTTTCTTGGTTGTTTTTATAGTTGAAAACATAGTTTATTGCAATTTCTTTATCTCAGCTGACAAGTCATTGGCAGTGGAGTGACAAGAGGAGAAAATCACTAGATCAAATTTAATCAGTTCTAGAAAACATTGTGTTCTTATTTAATATGCTTCAGACATTGAGTGCTAATCATCATGCTTTTCTGATTAATGATTAGAATTTCTCCTTATATCTGAACTCCATTGACTGACTAGGCTTCTCGGGATGGGCCGACGAACAAAGTCCGTGCAAGAATGTCTATTGCGTCAGCTATAATATTTGGGTCAGTTTTCTGGAGAATGGGAAGATCTCAGACATCAATACAAGATAGAATGGGATTGCTTCAGGTATAAGATGCTATTGAGTCCTGTAAAGCAACTGCCCTTCTTTATGATTCTTTTGTGGCAAACATTGATGAGAGGAGAGTATGTAAATGTTTCAATATAGGTTGTCAGTGCTGCCATAGGTGGAGTGACAGACTATAGTAAACCATTGATAAAAAATAAAATTTTTAATTTAAAGTACTCTGAATAATGGACTTGAATTTTCCAATTCTTGTAGTGAAGTATGGAGGAATTATCTGCTTGTTCTTTAACTCTTTGGGTGATGTACCCAAGGATTGAGGTCTGGAAGTGTCAGCATTGCATGTTCAGTGCATGCCTATAGTGATTCAGAATGGAGGACCTAAATCTTGTTCAAAAAATTTTATAGCATTGCACTTCTACCAATACTTCCTGCTTAATTTTTTATCAACAAGGTATTTTGGTTCCTCTTTCAGACCACTTCTGCTTTCTCAGGTTGCTGCTATCAATACAGCAATGGCTGCTCTCACAAAGACTGTGGGTGTGTTTCCAAAGGAACGTGCAATCGTGGATAGAGAACGTGCTAAGGGGTCTTATGCACTGGGGCCCTATCTGCTTTCCAAATTGACAGCTGAAATTCCTGTTGGAGCAGCATTTCCATTAATGTTTGGAGCTGTGCTGTACCCTATGGCTCGTCTTCATCCTACTTTGTCCAGGTTTGTTTCTCTTGTACCATTTTGATTTCTGGCTCTGGATTTCTGTTCTAGGATTTCCTTATCTTTTAGCTATATCATGGAGGTTCGTACTTTCATGAAATGTAAGAAAATGTAAATCTGGAATTCAGATTCTAGCCATTGATTTGTATTTTTTCATTTTTCCCTTTTTCCTGTAGAATCTCCTGGTTGTTAAGCGTATGATTCGTTGAGTGTTAATTTACCACTCCTCCCAACTGCTTTTTATTTTTAACTCATTTGGAGATGGCTCATTTTCCATATGTCTAGATTCACGTAAATAATTTAATCTTTAATTGTACAGAAATAAAGCTGGCTGAAAATAATGTTCCCATCATAATGGATGAAACTACTGACATATGATTCTTTGACTTTCTAGATTTGGGAAATTCTGTGGAATCGTGACTGTGGAATCTTTTGCTGCATCTGCAATGGGTCTGACAGTGGGGGCTATGGTTCCAACCACAGAAGCAGCTATGGCTGTGGGGCCCTCTCTTATGACTGTTTTTATTGTTTTTGGAGGATATTATGTCAATGCAGACAATACACCAATAATTTTCCGTTGGATTCCTCGGGTTTCTCTGATAAGATGGTACATAAATCATTTCTTGTCAATATGAAACTGTTTGTTATGTATTTGTTAAATATCAGACTTGATGATGCATATGATAATCCATTGTCCTTCATTCTCTTATAACTCACTTAGTTCTTCACATGCTTTCAGGGCCTTTCAAGGGCTTTGCATCAATGAGTTTTCGGGCCTTCAATTTGACCATCAGCATTCTTTTGATATTCAAACTGGAGAACAGGTAAGGGAAGGCAAGAAACCTGTCTGTTTTATTAAAAAGATAATGGAATGCAAACAGAATAAGAAAATCATCAAAATGACCATATCTTACATAGCACCATGGGAGACATTGTAAACATCAATCAGAAATCATGGTTTCATAACCTGGAAAATGGTAAGAATAAAAAAATGGCTATTCACTAGCTTTTTCATAAACTTTTACTACATATCTACAGTACTACCAGGTTGATTTTCAGAGATGTGTATTCTCTATTTTGAGTGCATAAGTTTTATGGTACATACATTAAAAAAAAAAATTATCGTATATAAATACCTTGTACTCGAGTTTCTTATGGATTATGTAGCATGTGGCTGTTAATAACCATTTCCTGGAATCTTAGTTACTGGAAACTTAATTCTTACTTTAAGGACACATGCCATGCCTGGTTCAAGGTAAAGTTCATGCAATTAGGTGTCGTTTTCCTTTATTTCTCCTTTTTTATTGAGACATACCAAGGTAGGATTGACAGTTAAAATATGCATTTGCTAACCCAATGTTTGTAGGATTTCAAGTTTAGGTGGGGACTTTTAATACACACACAACCCACTCGCTGCCCCCCCCCCCCCCAAAACACAAAAAACAAGAAGTCCTTGTCGACCTTGTAAACACATGAATTGAACTACAGATGTTTTGGAAAGTCAAATCATGCAATGGCAGATTACTTGCCCCTTTTTTTTTTTAACTTTATTACTGGAAATGCAGCGTTAAGTATCATCAGTTGGGTTGAAAACAAGTTATTTTTCTTTGTTGTAATTTTGCAGGCACTTGAACGGCTGTCCTTTGGAGGAAGTCGCATTAGCGACACAGTGATGGCTCAAAGCAGAATCTTATTGTTTTGGTACTGCACCACTTACCTTCTCCTAGAGAAAAAGAAACCTAAATACCAGCAGCTTGAGCTACCTAACCCGGAACA
Source organism: Citrus glauca (assembly GCA_029633175.1). Taxonomy (NCBI): domain Eukaryota; kingdom Viridiplantae; phylum Streptophyta; class Magnoliopsida; order Sapindales; family Rutaceae; genus Citrus; species Citrus glauca. The sequence continues at coordinate 28,932,379 of JAQOOD010000002.1, forward strand.
AACTCAGCAAAAGATACAGCTCAAACCGCTAGAAACCGACCTGCCTCCTGAAAAGGAGCAAATAAAGTCAACCCGGCAAGTTGAGTCAGAGTCACCACCACTTGATATGTATAACCTAGAAGGTTTGTAGTTGTTTGGGCATTGTGTAATGTTGTTATGAGCTGAGCCAATATTTATTAATCTATCTCATACAGGTGCTAAGTAACAGAAGATGTCTTGCAAATTGCAATAGCTAGCCAATAAGGGAGGGCCTCATGCCTTTTTTTGAGCCAGTGAGCTGCATGCATTACTCTTTAGCACGAATAACATTAGCAGTTACTCTGCTTGTGTGAATCTTCTGTATATCGAAAAACGAATTTCCTTGTATAATTCTAGTTGTAATGAGGATTAATTCCGAAGCTATTATCTTTAGATTTCCTTTACAAATGTGTCGAAGAAGATTGTATTGGATGAAATGTGCTTGCTCTCTCTCTCTTTTATTGTTTAAAAATATTTTCCCGATTGAAGAAGAATCTAAACTGCTTTTAGTCTTAGAAGAAGCACTTAAGAGGTATTATTAGTCTAGCTGAAAATCAATTTTTTTTTTTTTGGGTTTGAGAATGCATTCAACATAATGAATTCATATCCTTAATTAATTTATATATGTAGTTATTTCGATTTGCATGAGGAGTGAGATGCTATTTATCAAAACAATTCTAGTAATGGTCCAATGGAATGATTGTAATCCTCTAGCTGGCTATCCGATTATTAATTCAACTCGCATTGATACTTGTTGCATTACTTTTTTATTTAATTTAATTATTTTTGTCTTCTAATGTATATAACTCCAGTTCATCCGCGAGTAGGCGCCTCCGCGTGAAGTCTTTTTCACGCGGAAGCGGAAGAAAAGTGAAAACGGTGAAAATAATAATCATAAATTCATAATAATCAATGGGAATATGGATGGCCAAAAACAAAAGTCATGTTAAATGCTTAAAATTTCCACGTAAGAATGAGAATGTTAAAAATGGAGTTAATTGTATTTTAAATAAAATTTCTTACTAAACTCATTTACTTTCTATACCCATTATCAAAATTTAAAAAAATATTAAAAATTTCACTTCACAAACCTCTCAAAATTCTCAAATTAACGTCAGTCGACAACTCCTTTTCTTACTCTTTATTTTCTTTCTAAGTCCACAAAATTTGTTTATGCAACAAGCCAATAATCAACCTCCTCCTCCTTCTCTCTGTTTTTCTTTACCGCAACAATATTTTTCTATAGAAATCAGACAACAAATTCTTCACCGTGACAATCCCAAATTTATGTTTGATCGAACTTTTTTAAATCGGAAATATTTTTCTTTGATTAGAACTTGAGAACTCATCATAGTTCGTTACTGGTTTTTGGAAAGTCTAAAACCTGATCATCATTCTAAAATCTTTAACAGTCTTTCATAGTTTTTTATATGAGTGATCGAATTAAAGAAATAGATATTTGTAATATGAACTTTTATTAAAAGATAGGTCTAGTGAGTAAAATTATGTATTCAAATAGTCTCACCGATAATAAATTTCGACCTTACTAAAATATCCTTAGAGTAATTAACTAAAAAGGACAAACTTGATTTAATTAAATCAAATGAAATTATTCACAACGGTTAACACTCATTTAATATGAACCGTAGTTTGTAGTGATAAAATGGAGAGATTAAAAGCAATAATTTTTTAATAAATTTAAAAGATTTCAAGTTGGTTTTTTGTATGAAGAATTAAAAACAAAAAACGAGTACTGTGAAACAATCGCCTATAGAACCGAGCCAAATGAGAAACACCAATATAGGTAAGAGGGAGAGTTATTGACGTGGTAAATGGAGTTTTTCTTTTAATATAAAATATCTAAAAAGCAATGAAATATCTTTTATGAGATGTTTTCATATTATATTTGCGTAGAGTATAAATGAATTAAAAATAAAGATTTATTAATAGTATTATTTATAGTGTAACATCATTTTTTACAACTTTAGTTTGTAATTCATCAAAATAACACTTCAAATTAATCAAAGTTCATGAGTTTTTAAAAGAAAGCATTAATTTAATCAGCTTAAACAAATTTCTAGAAGCTGAAAGAGTCACCATGTTTAAAACTTATCCACGTCAATGGTAAATCGCCTCTTTATCAAAAGAAAATAATAATAATAATAATAATAATAATAATAATAATAATAATAATAATAATAATAATAATAAAAATAAATTTATATATATATACTAACATTATAAAAATTAAGCAAACATGGAACATTCAATGAACTCGAATGAAAAAATCCGTCGTCCTACGCATGAAGTCAAGGCCAATCCTAACTGCCACTGCTCAGGAGAATTTTTGAACTTTTAAAAATTCTCGGTCTCCGGGGAGGACGGAAAGAAGAACCTTCTTCACCATTTGAAAGAGTAAAATTAACGACCACTACTAAATATAACTATATAATCATTTAATATTTCAAAATAAATTTTCTAATTTTATGGTTTCCAGTCAAAAATAGATTAGCTAGTTATTTTATAGAAGCTTCATCACTGATTTCTCTCTCTCTCTCTTTTTTGGGAGAAAAAACGTTCCTTCTTTTTTCACTCACACTTGAAAAGACGTGCATGAATGAAGGTATGATTATTTCATTATATAAAAAAAAAATTAAATGCAAAATCAAATAGGTCTCGATCGCACTTTTTTTTAAGATAATATTGTCTAATATTTATCAGCTTTTACTATGAAATAAGGGTGAAATAAAACAAACTTGGTATCAGTTGTATTAAAAGTGCTTTCACACAAGCATTTCAAAAGTTGCATAATATTATAATCAAATCTTATGTGTTTATAATGCAAGGCAATGCTCTTCTTAGTTCTTATAGTGTACAAAACAAAACCGCAGCTGATAGGTGGCCCCGCCACATATCGACATCACGATGTGACAGGTCTCGGCGTCTCCGGGTCCACCACCCCATTGTTTACGCGCTGATTGATAATAATTAATCATTATCATCAGGCTGCAGCTGTCCGTTGAGACACGGTTTTGCTGCGAGCCAGGGTTGCCTAATTCGTAAAAAATAAGATAGATCATCGCTTAATCACATGCTTCCCGCTTTATAAATACATGTTGCCAAGACTTAAAAGTTTTCTCAAAACAAAAGACATTCACAACATCAATTTCACTCAAAATCCTCACGCACGATTCAATTAATGGAGTCAACTTCTCTATGTTCGTCATCTCTCCCCTCTTCATCAATTTTCAACAGATCGAAACCCCGGATCAAGAGGGTCTCATTAGCTAGTCGTAAGGTTTATGCATCTGCTGGGCCTAGGAGGGATGCACACGACGAAAACTGTCCCGGTGGCGGCCCCCAGCACCGGCTGGTCGATGAGAACATGATCGTTCTCCGGAAAAGAATCCATGAAATGAAGATGATCGAGAGGAACTACGAGCCGCCTGCGAATTGGATGGAGTGGGAGAAAAAGTATTACACCAGCTATGATTCGTACATATGTGAAGCAATGGGAGTTTTGCAAGCACAGTTGATGAATACCAGGCCAAGCTTCGCTTTGGGAGTCTTGGCTTTGATTGCTTTGAGCGTCCCCACTTCTGCTGCCGTGCTATGCTTTCGTTTGATGGAGTTAACAAATGGGATTTTAGCCGGGATTCAACACGTAGCGTAACAAAAAGTTTTAGCCTTTTAATTTTATAAACGCATACATGTACTGTAGCATTGGAACGAATTATTTACTTATTTTTAGTCATCTCTTTTTATATATGAAGTTCTTCTAACTAGGCTCTATTAATTTGCTTACTGGAAAGAAATTAAACTTGCATCTGCTAATTAAGTTTTGCTTATGATTTTTAGTTGCTTGTAGTTGTACGCAAAAATTATCGACTGGTGTGTGTGCGCCTTGCAGCACGTATATAAAGTTAATTTTGACAAATTCACTTCACTTGAATTGCTAACGTTTTCATTCAGTGTTTTCGTTTTCCAAAAACAAAAATTAAGAAAATATGTTTGGCAGCTCTTGTTTCTGCACTGTTATAATTTTTTAATGAGAAAGAGATTTTCTCATTCTTCAATTTTTGTGAAGAAAAGCAGAAAACAATTTTGTGATGTTCTACGATATTTATTTCACACAGGCCACACCGCAAGGATGCAATTATTCTAATGGTGCCGTACATGCGATCAAATTACTTGGCAAATGAGTGATGCTTTTTAATATTTTATTTCAGTTTATATTTCTAATAATATATTAATGTAAGTGATAACTCAAGGCTTCTCATTGGACCACACATTTTTTGAACATATTTTTTTCTTTTATTTTTTTATTAGTTATTATTCTAAATAATTGAAATGGCTTTTATTAGGTAAAAGAAAACTACATCCAAACCATAACTAAATTAATATAAAATATATGCTATCAAGTTAATTAATTAGTATTCTCTAAAATAAATACATATATACTAAATAAAAAATTATTTCAACTTGAAACATGTAAATTACTTGATTTTACATAATTTAATATAATTTTTTTTGTTTTAAAATAAATTAATGATTTTAATTTTTTGATGGCAAGTTAAATTTAAGAATTATAATGAGATGATAAAACTCTTCTATCTTACACTCTTTCATATAAATAGATGCAAGTAGATAGATGTATATATTTGTATGTTTATAAGACAATAATATATTAATTTTATGTCTTTTTTTTCAAAAATAAATATATCAACATGAACAATACCAATTTATATATGATGGATCACAAATTTAACAAAATATAATGTCATTATTCAAAAAATCTTAATTAATAAAATAATTCTTCTATTCTCTTTCATTGTCTCTAAATTTCTGACAAACAACCAAATGTGTTTTCACTATTTTCATTTTCATATACTGCATTGAAAATAAGCTGCCAAACATATTTTCATTTTTAAAAATATCATATCAAAAACATTATTTTCCTTCCTTAAAAAGAGTTTAGAGAACGCCACTTGAATCAAACACACCCTAAATTTTGACTATTTGAGAGTACTTTTCCGAAAAACTGGCATTGTTTAGGGTATCATGGGCAAATATATCCCTTCTCTATATGTATATATTTTTCAGGAAGAGTTACAATAAATATGATGTTCGCTAACTCACTTAACAACTCTAACGCTTGATTCATTCGAAAAGTATTAAAATATATTTTAAAAAAAAGAATCTATCAAATGAGATAGACATTAGAGATGGGGACAAAATGTGTTAATCAAGATAGTAATCTAAACTCAACTTCACTTATATGTCCTTAATTATTCAAATAAAACCCTTTTGATGTGTATGTTAATGGAACACATCTCTTGTAACATCTCTCATGTCGCTAATGACGAGAGGCTTAGGTTAGTTTGCAAAGTCAAACAACTAAATCATGATCGATTATGTGTCCGAAATGATTAATATTCCATTGTTGGATTGTATATAACATAAGAAACACGTTTTATTCTCTCCGATGTTAAGTCAAACATGCATGTTTTAAACCAACTGTAATCATTGAAAAATTTCAGGCAAATAGCTTTCTTTTTAGAGGTGGTAATATGTTAATAACATAATAACTTGTTTGTAACACAACTGCTCACTTTTTATCCGATAGAAGTATGTCGCATTTTTTATGTTTTAACTTTTAATGAGTAATTGATTATCTTTTGATCAAAATTGATTAGAATAATTTGATCTCAATTTTGATCAAGTGATGCTACAAATATTTTAGAGATATATTCTTTTTTGTTGAAGGATATTTAAAGACTTAAATAAGTGACACAATTATAACACGCTTCATAATTTGGGGGAATTGGTGTTTGAGAATAATCTTGACATAATTAACGGATGCACTAATTTTGATATGACTTGTTTAACCTAAATTGTCACATCTATAGTTTCATTATTATTATTATTTGGTAGTACAGTTTCATTAGTTAACAGGGGATGAGCTTTTTTTTTTCTTTTTTTATGCTTTCTTGACACATGATAACTAAATAATCAAAAGGCTAAGAATTAGTATTTATTTGTTTTTTAATATCCAATACCAAAATCGTTACTTTAGGAACAATTGACTTTCAAAAAATAATTGCAAGATAACTAAATAATGAAGGTGTTGCACGATATTTCAAAGTTCGTAGAGAGAAAATCCAATTAATTCAGCTTGATCAGTGATCACCAAATAATAATTTTGGCTTCACAAGTTTCACAGTACACGTGCAGATCCAGGGATGTGACTGATTAATAGGAAAATAGATTGATCTAAATAATTATAAAAGAAAAACACAAGTGTCCGCTGTCCAGCCTCAATCCGAGGGACTTTTCTTCATCAAGACAGCCTTGATGGAGGTCTTCATTGGTCTAGTGCGTAAGTCCAGATCAGGCTGCAGTCATTATTTTCTTGGTTTATTAAATTCATTATTAAATTTATTATAATGGATTATACAATATAATTCAATGGGAGAATGTTTAAATCCAGATCAGGCTATTGTTTAAATTCCTTAAAATGTTTAAATCCAGATCAGGCTACACCAATTTTTTTCTCACCAAGAGCACTCAAGATTAGTACCAACAGCAGCTCGATGATCACCAAGCTAAGTGCTGGCTGATGATGAGAGAAGGTAACACATAAAATGGATGTTTTCGAGCTAGACAATCAAAGAAACTGAAGAAAGCCATTATAGAGAGAGCTTAATAACTTAATTGCAATATGCAAAACTTCAAGAAGAGAACAAATTGCAAGAGCTTAAACAATCCTAAAGAGAACGCATTTAATCTTTTATTAATTTGAAACACACACACTAAAATTTGTACACATTCAAGCAACAGCTTGAGTCCCCTTACTGTAGGGATGAGACAAATAACCTTTCTTTAAAACGTGGTAACCTTGTTATTTCCCATCCATACTATCCAGCCATATGTGATAAAAGGTAGCAGCTGCAGGATACATTTGATGCATCCTCCACCAAGTTCCAAAACTAAAGCAGCTGATAGCAACAAATATGCACATAAATGCCAGCAAGAAGCCAAAAGTTATGTTACAGATTCCATCCAGTTAAAGTCCAGGTAAGAAGCTCTCCAATCTTCAGATTTCCTGTCATCGAAACGCAGAATCAAAACATGCATCAGCAGTACGAATATTTAAAATTATCCTAGATATTTAACATTAATAGGTAAGATTTCCTAGAGACTTTGACAATTAATTAGCCAACTAGTACCCAAAAATTTCCCAAGTCAGGATGCGAAGTGTTTCATTCACAAATCATGTGAGAATCTAGTGAAGGTGAAGACCAGAAAACTCTTTAAGTAGAATCATGATCACGATCACGATGCAAATGTTTCATTTACAAATCATATAAGGTTTGGGTAAAGATGAAAACCAAGTACAATCTAAAATCCTAAGTTGAATCATGATGCTCGTGTTTTCATTTACAAATCAAACAAGATTCTTGTAAAGATTTAAGTACTTAAACAGCTTAAGTCGAATCAAAGATGGAAAGTAGTTTTTCATTTTATAAATCATGAAAGATTATCAAGAAGATCGTAGAAACAAAGATAGTAGATAGTTAATCATTTTTATAAATCATAATACACTGTCAAGAAGATCGTGAAGAACTGAAATACCCACACACAAAAAAAAAGAGTTTAAAGACATGAATCAAGTATTTCATTTACAAAACGTATAAAGCAACTAAATTAAGATAAAAAGGCCTAAAGATTGTGGAAAGGGGGAGCTCCCTTCAGTCCAAGACGTGACAGCCATGACTAAACGCAGCTCCTGCTTCGTTGGATCAGAAACACATCATGATTCTACATTTTCCATTGATGAGCTCTTGAAGCAACGAGTCAGCAGCTGAGTGTCAGCCTTTCACTGCCTCGAAGTGAACTGAAGAGAGCTCCTTCATCCATGACCCCTAAAATTAAAACGAGCATGTAATACAAAAGCAAAACAGGAATAAAATATTATAACAACATTAAGGGCTTATTCCTTCATTTCGTTTCTGATGAATTAGGGTTCCCTTGGCCTCACAGGCAAAAAGAAATTGTTGGGTTTAATTAATTTACAAAAAACAAGAAAGGAAAGAACGATTCTCTTGCAAACCCTAGCTAGCCATATGTAGGGTTTCCATTAATTAATAAGAGCGAGTGATAGAAAAATTGTTTAGCTACGGATGGTACGAGGAGGGAGAGATGAGGCTGGGGTCGTATAAATAAGAAAAATGTTTTGACTGGTGAATGAAATTCCGACATGCAAATCTATGTGCAGGCTGAGAGAGAGATTTAGGGCAGGGTCAGGCATATTCATGATGATGATGATAACCAAGCCATTTGACAATATATGGAGAGATTCTTCTTGGCTCTTCAAAAATTAAAAAGGAGACAACACCACACATCACGCAGCACTATACGCTTGCCCTATTTTCGCACTGTGCTAAAATATCATTTCAATACAGCTGGATGGCTCGAAATTATCAAGTGAACTGTAGAAGCTTTGCAGTACAAACAGTTGCCCTCTACCACACGTTCAAAGTTCAAAGCCTTACACATTTTGCCCCTTTTTCTCTTACCTTTGTTACGACGCTGTATACCATGTAGAGACCTGCTGAATCTATGTGGGTTACGGACTTTCAGTTTAATTTCCAATAAAAACTACTACAACTGTTAGAAAGCACCTCAGAACCGGGAAAAAAATAACTGGGTATCAAAATAAGTACTGTACCTCACAGCAAAACATTGCTAAATAGTCAATTTTTATTAATTTTTTAATCATCTGAAAATACTAAAATGATGCGTACCCTAGTCACAATCCTTAAAATGTTGAAGAATTTGTTAGAAAAACAAACAGTGAGTTAACAAATTATACAGTAGCTAAGCAATGAAAACCAGATATTGAAAATTTCAAATGAAAACCAGAAAGTAAAAAAAAAAACAGAAAAGAGATGAAACCAAGACAGAAATATAAACCCGAGGCCTGTGGACAGTTTCCTTAAAACAAATTTATTATCTCTTGGACTGTTTTAAGTCAACTGGTATCTATTTCTCAGGATACAACGGACACGAATTTTCAGCTAAGTACTGACTGGAAATTCTGACGAATCATAACTGCGAACTTGATCAGAGAGAACAGACTATGAAGATAGAGGAAGAAAAAAAGTGTGGTGATTTTTTCGATGTGTAAAAAATAGAATAGGGGATGCTTTTTATAGTCATGTGAGGATGCAACAACTGCTTTGTATTAAATTTTCCGAATTCAATATCTTTTATTTAATTGTTATAATAGTCAAATGAATTCAATTAATTGAATTCAAAAAAATAAACATGAATAACAGCTACAAAAATGATTGTTGAAGCTGTTATAAATTCTTTGAATTCAAAACGTGAAACTGCTACAATAAAAAATTGGCGAACCACAACTGCGAATTCGATCAGAGAGAAGAGACTACGAAGATGGAGGAAGGAAAACAAGTGTGATGATTTTTTCAGTGTGTAAAAAACAGAAAAAGAGATGCCTTTTTATAGTCATATGAGGATGTAACAACTGCTTTGTATTGAATTTTTTGAATTCAATATCTTTTATTTAATTGTTATAACAGCCAAATCAATTCAATTAATTGATTTCAAAAAAATAAACATGAATAACAGTTGCTTTGTATTGAATTTTCCAAATTCAATATCTTTTATTTAATTGTTATAACAGCCAAATCAATTCAATTAATTGATTTCAAAAAAATAAACATGAATAACAGCTACAAAAATAATTGTTGAAGCTGTTACAAATTCTTTGAATTCAAAACGTGAAACTGTTGCAATAAAAAATTTAAAACGGGCCAAGCTTGCATGGATGCTTTTGGGCCGACATTCACGTATGCAGGACGTGCGGGCGCATACGAGTTCAACTAAACCAGTCTTGAATTTGCATCTCCCCGCGCATATGCATGTAGAGATAACCTCTATCCTTATAATTTTTACTCATGCATAGTTAGATGTTTATATATATGCACTAATCCCTAGGCTTCTTTTTTCTATGTGGGATAAGTCTCATTTTTTTTCAAATTTCCAACTTCGAGGCTGAACTTTGAGAAATGATTTCTCATTCACCAAAGCACCATTTTGAGAAAATAAAATTATAATTTTAAAGTATCAATGGAGCAAAATTCCGAACCTCACAAGATTTTCCACTTTCGTTAAGTGGACCTACTCAAAATGTGTCATAAAAATAACATGATTTGCTATTTTTTTAACAGATCTTAGAGAAACAAAAATAAACAACTTTTATTCTTTGATATGATTCAAACTTTGATTTTATATAGAAATTATATGTCCGAAAAGGAGTTTATTTTGAGATTCTTTCACATTTTTCATTTCATAATAACCACGATTAATTCTTGCTATATTTGCATTTTCCATAATGGCCATGATTCTTGCCTTATTTGACCAGGATAATATTCTTAATTTTAACCATAATTAATAAGAAAAAGAGATATGATTTAGAAATAGGCTGAAAAAATTTAGTATACGACAGGATAAAATAAATTACTTGCCGTGTGTGTTTTTTAATCTTTTAATGTATCCTTTATTTTTTTAAAATAAAAGATAACATATTGAAAAAATAGTTATTATTTGGAACCACTATATATCAAAAGTCTAATATTAAAATAATTATAGAGATTTTCCTAAATTTGTTTGTGTCATCAATAAATAATTTGAAATGACTCACAAAAGGTACGGGTCAAATATCAATGATATGAAGCACTTCTTTTAACACTATTTTAATAAACTAATGATTCAATTTTGTGGATAAGTAAAATATCGAATACTCAATTTGAAATGAATAAACAAAATTTCATACACGATTTCATAAATACCATATAGAATTATGCGAAAAATCGTATTCGAAGCAAGTCATATGTACAGTTACGTAGAGATCTTTTATACCTTTGGTGGAGATTCACCATAAAATGTGAAATTAAAAATGAAAAAGGGACTCTTAAAGCTTTTTCATGCTCATGTCATGTCATGTCAAAGTAATCAAAGTACTGCTGAAAAAAAAAAAAGCCAAATCCGATCTATATGATTCCTATGATATTCATTTTCATTCCTATTGAAAATATCACCACTTTTTTAGAGCCAAATAAATTTTCTTTCCCAGTTTTAAAGTATGTGGCCTTTGGATTCAGACATTTTAAAGTATGTGGCCTTTGGATTCAGACATTGTGCTTGAATCTGTTAAATATTAGACCGGAACTAGGGCATCAATGGACATGTTGGCGAGGAAATCAATGAACGAGACCCTTTAAACAATAGAAATAGTATTCGAACGATTATTTTCATCATTTACTTTTGTTTTACTTAATAGAAAAGTTTTGGTAAGAATAACTAATACTAGACCTTTTAAGTAACATCTAATTTTAAGAAAAGGAACTTCTCCTTTTTCTCTCTCTCTTTTGACGTTCATAATGTGGCGAAAAAATTGATTTGATTGTAAATGAAGTGAAAGATTGGCTTGATTGTCTTCATTAAACATGTAATTCTATATTGACGAGTCATTAAGCAAGGGGAGCCAAAAAAAAAAAAAACACAAAGAGAGGAGTCTAATATACAATTATTTGTTGCATAATCAATTCCAGCACGTAAAAAACTACTACTATTTTGTTTCACCATTGAGTGTCATTAAAATGATTAAAACAATAATTAAAAATCAAAACATTACTTATGAGAATAATTTAACCTGAATATGAAATCAGAAACATGTTTGTGAAATGGAAAGCATTCCAAAAGAATAATAATAAGAGAAATTACCATTTATATTTGCTTAATTTACTTCATTATTAAATATACTACAATATTTTTAGGGTTATCAATTATCCACTCTAAGTTGATAAAACTGTCCATTCTAAATTGATAAAATGCATATGTTGTCCGCTAAGTTGTTAGTTAGCATTTGAATGTGATGATGTTATAGGGATAATATAATCTTTTTATAAGGAAATATGGGGTACAAGTGATAATTTAAGAATACGCAAGTTATAATATGATAATTTAAAAGTATATAAATGATTTTTTTTTCTGATGTCATAGGGATAATATAATCTTTTTATAAGAAAATAAGGGGTACAAATGATAATTCAAGAATACGCAAGTGATAATATGATAATTTAAAAATATACAAATGATATATCTTTTCTTCACCTTAATTTGAGTTTCAAAGATAAAATCATCAATTTACTATCAATTTTGTTAACTTCCAAACAGTGATAGGTGGTTAATAAATAAAAAATAAAAAAATTAAATCTAACTCATTCATTATCACTTAAAGCACATGATATAAAATCTTTAAAAATTCATAAAAGTTCAGAATTAAAAGAGAATCTTTATCCAACGTTTTAATAAATGAAAGACATATTTTATTAATTTAAAATAGACGACTGATAGACATTAAAAGTATTATAAAATCTATTTAAAAAAATTATGTCTTAAAATTATTCAAATGATAATTTTTCTATTAATAATATATTTTGCTATAGTATACGCTCTTATACATTATTTTTTTAAAAACTATTGTACTACTGTTATAATATAATTGGATCTATTTTATAATCGAATAACTGGTTCTCTAAGCGAAAAATGGTGTACGGCTCTTCGTTAAATTAACTTTTGCGTACAAATAAGGTGCTGAAACAAACAAGAGTGTAAATCAATTTCAATACCTGCAAGCTAATATTCTCACGCCTGGTATCAGATAAAATACAGCCACAGACCTGCTCAAATCAGAATAGAGTACGCATGGACGTGTACTACTCTCTGCTTTGTGAAATGACAACTGATAAACAACTATTGAATTTCCATTTCTGGTTTCAATCGAACCAACCAGTTCTAGCTCCAGCAGCCTCATTAGAGCATGTAACTAAATTATCTCCAGTGCAACCAGGCGAGTTCCTCTCCAACGATAAAGCGAGGCCATGGGCGGTGGCCACATGGCCGTGTTAATTACGACAAGGGTGCTGCCTATTAATTGGACGTTTTAGCAGATTGGGGGTGATGGCAATGCATGCTTTTGTTGCTTTGGGGTTATCGATTTTTCAGATGACTTTGAAGTAACAGTAAGTAGTTTTCGCTTGGCAATCACACTCCACTGCCTTCAAATAATTGATATTAAATGCCCTTTGAGCGTGGGACCTATGATATACCTAAGAAGCGGGAATCATCATGATAACTCGGGGTTGTACGATCACGTATTGTCATTTCACTTGTTGGGTTACTTTTCTTCACGCAATTGTTTCTAGTTTCCGTCCCACTTTACAATTCGTTTTTTCAAGCCATCTGCATTCTGCAGGCTATCTGCGGACACTAGCTGGAGCTGGCGCTTGTACTTATCTTCCCAAGTCTTTGATGGATATTTGGATATTCAAGGTTCGGAGTGAAGTGAAGTTGAAATATTACGAGTTTATTAAATAAGCCATTAATTTTAAAAAGTCCTTGTTATTATTTTAAAATTTTAGCAAAAACATATTTATGACCTTTTTTTTTTATAATTCCTACCATATAAATAAAAGCTAGTTCAATGTTATATTTATTTTTAGGATCCAGTTATGTTATAACTGTAATACTATACTATAGTTATTTTCGATCATTAAATCTTTTCTAATGATTATATTAAATGATTGAAAGTAATTATAGTGTGATACCACAATTGTACTATAATTAAATTATTATTTTAATTATATATAAGAAAATAATATTTTTGTGATAAAAATTTATTAAACGTATGCACTCTATTTTTTAATATTTACTCCTACTATCTAAATGGAACGACTCAAATCAACTTTGCGCAAATGAATTCTTCATTTGCAGTTTGTTTTACGACTTTAAAGAGTAAAAGAAAATTAAATTTATATAACAAATTTAACTTTCAATTAACGACCTCTTTTGCCTTTGGTTTCAAATCCATACACCTTCATTTTTTTTTTTGATATGTTTTAGGCTTTTAGGCCACCTTTTGAATTGGGGTACTGGGCTGGGTGTGGAGAAATCTCATTATCCATTATCCATTGGCAAGTTTGGTCCACTTGTACTTTATTAAAAGCCCATCGTGTAAAAGTCTTATCCTAAGTCCTAAATATACCCTCAAATTACGTCTGACTACACTGACGTTCAACACTATCTTTCCTTGAGATTTTATATTAAAAGTTAGGTCAATCATCAATTAATTATTTAAAATTTAAATCTTACAAGAAAATTATTTTATTTTTTAATTTTATATAACTTATTTTTTTCTTTCAACATATCATATTGCTAATTAAAACTTCTGTTCATCCATATATTTATTAATAAAGTTCTAACTGGAGACTTATTATTTTAATTCGTTGATGATGTTAATTTGGTTAGAATTTAAATAGTATATTTAATATAATACATATGTAATCTCACATTGTTGTTGCTAGTTAAGATTCTAATAGGAATCCCTCCCTGATTCAAATCTAATGGCCTTAGTCTTGGCAATTTAGCCCGGCCCGATTTTTAACTCGATCCTAATTATTAGGATTTTGGCTTAAATTTTTGAGTTTCGGATCGGGCTCGGGCCACAATTTTAAAGCTAGAATAAATTTAGGGTCAGGCTCGGACTTTAAGCCAACCCGGCCCGACCCGACCCTATTTAAAAAAAAAAACCCACAACAATTGTGGATTTGATTTGGTTAGAAAAGTTGAAAAATTACATTGTGTGTTTTTAATTTAATTGTATTATGTATTTTTCATTATGGATTTTGAAATTGAAAATGATTGAAATAATTGTGGAATTAGTTGTAGAATTGAGAATTAAATTTTGGTATTATTGTATAGGACTTTTTTTTTATGTTGGGTTATGGAATTGATTTGGTTAGAATTGTTGAAAAATGACATTGTGTGTTTTTAATTTAATTGTATTATATATTTTTCATTATGAATTTTGAAATTAAAAATTATTAAAATAATTGTAGAATTAATTGTGGAATTGAGAATTAAATTTTGGTAGGATCGGGCTATCTTGGCCGGATTCAGGTCGGGCCCGACCCAACCCTAATTATAAATATATATGACTTTTTTAGAGTAGAATTTTAATTCTTTATTAATTAGATTGGGTCGGATTTGGTCAAGCCCAAGCCCGATCCGATATTTTACTATCCCTAAATGGCCTGGTCTCTCTTTTTTTTATATATATTTTAAAATCTGCAAATAGTGTGGGTCAACATGTGCAGATTTTATGAGCCGTTTGATTTCTAATTTGTATCCTCAGCTCTGCCTAAAGTGGATCCCTCCTTAAAACTTAATTATTCTTATTACTATAATATTTTAATACAAAAGTATCCAAGTACAATGCATTATTCTTTTTTAAGGCATGCATTGGTATTTGATAAACATTAAAACAGGACAATTCATAAACACACTTTTGAAATATAATTTTGAGAAAAATCTTTTCAAATTTTACCCCTAAAAAAATTATATATTTAATTTCTTATTAAATTTCTAACTGTTAATTCAAAATTAACGAATGCACATAACCAGTTATTATATCAAATATTTATAATTGCTATTACAGATATTATATTATATATTTATAATTACTATTAAAATAGATAATTTTATTATATTTATAATTAGACATATAATTGAGATTTATAGTATTATATTAAATTCTATAAAATATTTAGTAAGACAAATAATCCTCATAAATAAATAATGCCTCACAAATGAACAGTGTTAATTGACACTTACAAATATTATGTTAAATTTTATAAAATATTTATTCAGATAAATAATTCTCAAAAAAAATAATATTTTATTTTATTTGTATTTTGCGAGAGAAAATTTTTTATAAATAAATCCACATAATTATACGTAACACTTATTCCTGAGAGTTAAGTACATTAAAATTCCAATCGTATCCTCACAATCATGACGGGGGCATGGATAAACTTTGAGGGTAGACTAATCAGATAGACGGCGGTATGGATAAAAAGATTTAAAGCACGGAATCACCGACACGAAAACTACATGTTATTGGTGGGAAAAAAATAAATAAAAGGACAAAGAAAAAAGGAAAACCACACGAAAACAAATAATGATCACGTGAAAGTGACATGAAAAACAATTTTTTTGATTTTTCCGGGAGGGTAATAACATCTCAACACCTGAGAATTAATAAAACCAAAAGAAAGAACATAATTTTGCAACTTATTACGTATAAGTCCCGTGTCGTCAGAGCACGCTGCATGCCTGTTACATTGCATGCTAAATGCTAATGAAAATTCAATAATCCAGTTCTTTTAATATTACTGAAATTATTTTATCCGAAATTTTTCTATTTAGGGATGCAACATACAAGCATATAACAGTCAAGGCTCTTAAATTTTACTAAGGAATTTGACAATTAGAAATAAAGTTTTGCGGCCCACGGGAGGGACCTTGTAAATAAAATTATAAGTCATCTCATATTTTGTGTGATTTTCCAGAAATACAGGGATGCGATATACTATTGCCATATTTTTTAAAAAAAAAATAAAATCTGCAAATTGTCTTAATTTTGATGATGCCGATTGCCGTCAAAAATTTAGATCTTTCTCGTGAATCTCCGTTTAGTTTGTTTCTCTTCGCTTCTTTCCTGTAAGTACTCTTTCTGTCTTTCCCTTTATTTACTGTTTAATTCTAACTTCTTCCGTTGAATTTGATATCTTTGATGGTAATTTCTTAGTTTCTTGGCCTAATTGTTGTTGTTTTGGGTTAGTTGCTTCAATTATGCAAAACCCATGTTGCAATTTTTTTTTCCTTTTGTTAGTTTTGTGGTTATGAATTATCTGTGAAACTCTTTTTGTTTTTTATTGTAAAAATTCTTAGATTGAGTTGTACGCATTTTTTTTTTTAGTAATATGATTTGATTTGTCGTGTATTTCTTTCCATGTTTGGCGTACTGCAGAAAGAAGTATTATTTGTGATCTTCAAGTGAAAAGGAAAGATGTCTGGTTCCTTTGTTGGTTTGTTGCACAATAGAGTAAACTCTAGTGGGCAAAATGTGCTTAGCGCAATTTTACCTTTGTTGAAACTTCTCTCCCTCACAGTTATTGGGTTGATTCTCGCACACCCAAGACAGCAAATGATTCCCAGGGCAACATTTAGGCTGCTGAGCAAGCTTGTTTTTGCCCTATTTCTGCCGTGTCTGATCTTTACTGAATTGGGTGAAAGCGTTAATTGGCATAACATTTCTCATTGGTGGTTTATCCCGGTTAATGTGTTAGTAAGTACGGTCATTGGTTTTTTCCTTGGGTGCTTGGTTGTGATTATATGCCGCCCACCTCCACAGTTGAACAGATTCACTATTGTCATGACTGCCTTTGGAAACAGCGGAAATCTCTCTCTGGCCATTGTTTCATCTGTTTGTCATAGTAACAATAGTCCGTTTGGTGCCCATTGTCATAGTAGAGGCGTAGCTTATGTCTCTTTTGCCCAATGGGTTTCTGTGATTCTTGTATACACCCTTGTTTATCACATGATGGAGCCCCCATTGGAGTATTATGAAGTTGTTGAGGAAGGGGAAATCATGGAGGAGGAACTGGCAGTTAATAATGATGTTAGTCGTCCTCTACTCGTAGAAGCCGAATGGCCGGGTATTGAGGATAAAGAAACAGAACATTCCAAAACACCCTTTATAGCCAGAATTTTCAATGGCATCACAAGCCTTTCTCAAACCAATTTTCCTGAACTTGATCTCTTAGCCGAAGGTGCTTCAAACAGTCCCCGGGCTCTAAGGTGTTTGGCTGAACCCAGAGTTGTCAGAAGGATTAGGATTGTTGCCGAACAAACTCCCATTCAACACATTCTTCAACCCCCAACAATTGCTTCTCTTTTAGCTATCATCATTGGGACTGTGCCTCAGCTGAAAGCTTTTTTCTTTGGATCTGATGCTCCATTATCTTTCATCACCGACAGTCTAGAGATATTAGGTGGTGCAATGGTGCCTTCTGTGATGCTTGTTCTTGGGGGCATGCTTGCTGAGGGGCCAAATGATTCTAGACTTGGGTGTCGAACTACAATCGGAATAATAGTAGCAAGGCTGGTTGTGCTCCCGTTGATAGGAATTGGGATTGTTGCGCTGGCTGATAAACTCCATTTTCTTGTCGAAGGTGATTCAATGTTCATTTTTGTGCTTTTGTTGCAGTACTCAACTCCGAGTGCCATCTTATTGGGTGCCATTGCGAGTTTGAGAGGTTATGCAGTTAAGGAGGCTTCTGCACTTCTCTTCTGGCAGCATATCTTTGCACTCTTTTCCCTCTCATTATACATTGTTGTCTACTTCAAACTACTCTCATATATTTGAGGTGTCCCAATATCTTACTGCTTTCTGTTTGTGATTGGTTAAGATGTAAATGCTTTCATATTGATGTTCTCTACTCTGTTCATTAGAGTGGATCATTTAAATAAGACAAACTTGTTTGTTGGCATTGTATGCTTTACTGGATGGTGGTTGCATGATTCTTCTCTCTTCATGTTGATATTGTCGACCGACTAAGTCTAGCTTTTTATCTGAGAATAATATTGGTGACTATTTTGGTCTAGACAGGAGAACAAGAACAAGCTAAGCCGTGCAGCAAAATAACTTGTGAGATTGAAGATTCTGAGTACTGATCTCTATGGTTTTAACTTCTGGAATTAACTTGTTTTTTCAATAGATTTAAGTTAAATGTTTCATGCGCAGGAGAGCAAGTTGGACAAAATACATTGCTTTTAAAATGTCTCGTGTTTCCTTAATAGTAGGAAAGGTAGGCTGAAACATCATTAGCGGAATAACTGATTGCTGTGAATGAGATTTTCGTTTCTTTCTAAAGGTGGAATCTTCCAGTTACTCCATTGCATTGACGCCTTGCTAGATGACGCTCAATCGGCGGCTGTTATTGCTGATACTTAAGACGTCGGTGAGGTTTCTGGCCGACTATCGTCCTTGGAAACAACGAATTTGCTATGATACTGGAGGGTTACTGGTATGGATACAAGAAATTTAAAACCCTAGACATAAAAACTTGCAGCCTTGACTGTTAGGCTTGCAAATTTTTCTGTTCATGCTTTATTTCATGCGTTGGATTGTAAAAGTCGTGGACCCGTTTCAATATGCACCTCTATCATAGCCAAACCCGGGCAACAAAATCCTATTTATTTCTTGGTTCAACCCTCTATGGTAGCATACATATTAGCTATTGTTATTTAAGAGTTGAAAGATATTGAAACCTTTGGTTTCATAATGTTGAACCCTATTTATCAGCGGACTGGTTTTGGGTCTTGGCTAGCATAGCATTCAGTTTGGTGTGCTAGGCTAGGCTAGCTGAGTTAACTGTAGCTGCTGTGCTTCAGGCCCAACAATAAAACTTTTGGCGAATTTTTATACATATAAGATTCTTGTGAAATTAGTCTGATTTGGCTTTAAAATTATTGTGTGCTAGTGGTTCAAGTTCAGAAAATTATGAACTGAAAGTGACCAAATATCAAGTCCACCCATTTGAAGTTTCTGTATAATAAGCTCCAAATCTATGCAAAATACCATTTAACATGCATATACACATATAATAATAAGCTTCAAATTGTGGAGGAATTTTTTTTCCTTTACGCACGTACACGAGAGAGATGAATTTTTTGGTTTCCTTACAGTCCTTATTATGAGTTTAAATGCGACTTCCCTTGCCCTATCCCATCAACAGATTCTTAAAAACTCCTAGTGTGTTATTAAAATTCATGGTCCAATTTAGCCAGAAGCACATGAAATTCATGGGCTACTATTGTGTTATTAAAAGTCTAATGGTGTCATTATGCCTTGTGACTCTTGTCCTCCTCATCCTACTCTGGAGTCTGGTCTGGTCCAAGATAAGAATCTACTTGAAACACACGAGTCAAAATTAGTATGGTCTTTCTTCCAACGAGAACATGCTTTGAATTTGAATATGTCTTTTTTTTTTTCCTTTCCTTTCAAAGAATTTTGTAATCTATTACTGAAGCACATGTAGACTCTCACATTCTTTTTCTTTTAAAACTAAAATACCTTTTAGCTTTATTAACTGGAAAAAGTTGACTTCAATATTTTATGATAAGAATAATATTAAAATAAACGTAAGAATATATAAATTTAAAATTATTTTAATATTTTAAAAATTTACGGTCTTATATTATATTAAACTAAATTTTATAATGACTAGGAACACAACGTTAAAATAAAGCTGTAAAGATTTAAATTATTTTTAACATTATTAATACATAATATATATTTTATTAATTATAAAGTCTATTTAATTCAAATATTTATTTAATTTTTTATAAAAAATAAAAATATATTATTAAAATAAATATTATAATTTATTTTTAAAAAATAATTTTATATATTAAAAAAATTAGTCTACTAAAGATATTAAATTATTTAAATTGTAATTATAATTATTTAAAGTTTCATAGTAGATGTTCTCTCAATGCATATCTCATATTATTAGGGGTGGGCACGGTTCGGTTCGGTTCGGTTCGGTTCGAAATTTTATAGAACCGTTTTAATTCGGTTTTTTTATAAAAAGAACCGAATAAGAACCGAATTAAAAAAGAACCGAATTCAAACGGTTCTTTTCGGTTCGGTTCGGTTTTTCGGTTCTTTTTATAAAATGGGAATGTTTTGAATTTTTAAATTTTTAGTCCATTAGGTCTCATGAATGTAATAATTTTTTTCAACAATTAATTTATCCTAATTTTATTACAAATATTAACAATAAATATAAAGTATTCAAAACACATTTTATTACTAATATCTTACTAACTATTAATAAAATACTCCCAAAATATGAAATATTAAAATTTTAAAATACATAACTAAACTCCAATAATCCATCTATATAAACATAATTATAATGTTATAAAGAAAAATAAAAATAACAACAATTACTACTTACAACACAAAATTAAAAAAGAAAAATTACAAACAAATGCCAAGTCGCCAACAACATTCTCCCATCTTCATCAATATCAACATCAACTTTAGGCATTTGCCGATTTGGTATTTTGGTTTCGATTTTGATAGCTTTAGGTTTATTTTGGGGAAATAAAATTTAGGAAAGTGTAACAGTAACACTTACATATATCTATATATACTCTGATTGTATGCATGCAAATTCATGTTTCTTATCTTACACATCAGTTAAAAATTAACATATATTTAATTTAAATTAAATATAAAAAATTCGGTTATTCGGTTATTCGGTTCAGTTTTTCGGTCTAACTAAATAAATCAAATACCGAACCGATATTTCGGTTTTTTTTACAAACGATTTATTCGATTTTTTAAAAAAAAAAATTGAACCGAATAAGAGAAAACTGCCGGATCAGTTCGGTTTTTTTTACAGTACGATTTTTTTACCCACCCCTACATATTATGGGACCATAAAATCTGAGGAAGAATCTGAGGAAGATATGTGCGTGAAAAAGGCGAATCGTGCGTAAAACATGGCCCACGCATGTGACATAGTTTGGGGCCGTAAGCAAATTGACTTTCCCAAGAAGATGCCTCGAAAATCAATAGATTTTGTTCACGCACTTTGGACGACGGTAATTTATAGTGTTCTGTTAATTATGAAGGGTAGGTTTAGGCAGTCTCCCTTTGTTTTGATTTTCTCCGTATATCTAAAAATATTGAGTGGCGGACCGCTTGTGCTCGTCGAATATAAGAGCAACGGTTTAAATTTTTAAGATTTTTTTAAATTAAATATAATTAAGTGAAGTCGGTTATTGTCTATTTCTTATAAAATATAAGTATAATGGATAACTCTTAGTATTAAAAGAAAAAGAAACTCAAAGTTGAATTGATAAACGCTAACAAAATCAAAGGATTTACATCTCAAAGGAAGTGGAAACAGGTTTAAATTTTGAGAACATTGGGCACACAAAATTTAGATACAAATTTTACATCTCATACGATATGTAACAATCAAATATTAATGATTTATTAAATATGCGTACGACATAATATGTAGAACTGTGAACTGATGCGCATTTGTATTTGGAATGTGCGGAGAAACGTAGCAAACTCCACGCCTTGTTTGTCACTATTTAATAAATAATATGATTACGAAGCTAAATAATGCCTAATAATGGTTCTTCGATTCTCTCCATATTGCCTGTCCGGCTGTCCCCCCCACCCAAAACGACAAGCTAGAAAGAGACCCACTCACTCACGGCCTCGGTGGATCATAGAATGAGAATCTACTGTTTCAAGCGATGACGTAATTGCTTTGCGTTTGGCTTTTTTTTTTTTGTGTTTAGGTCCCATTTTATTATTTTATTATTATTATTTATTAATACTAAGATCGATATTCGATACAATTGCGACACCTTCAACATTTTTAAAAAATCGTTGGCACATTTCATGCCTCTAATTCCTCTAATTTCTCTTCAAGCTGTGCTGACCCCATGTTTATTTAATGAGACGACATTTCTTAATTCACTAATCTAAATCATTTTATGTAATGCGACACTATCATAATAAAATTAATTCATAAACAACTAAATATGGATGATGTATTTTTAATCGTGTACATAAATAAATTTTATAGTAACAATTTAAAAAAATGAGAGATTTTTTTTTGAGTTCTAGTATAATATGTCGTTATTGTTTGTTAGTCTTTTTTTCTGTCCTTTTAGTGATGTCCAAAGTATGAAATCAAAGAATGTTTAGCATGGAAAGCATTTCTTAGGAATCCAAAGATTGTCTAAGCATGATTTTATAATATAACACAAAGATTGTCATTCATTTATATACATAAAAGCCATTAGTTTACACTCCATTACACAATTTATGATCTAATATCATACTTACCTCGTATTAAGGTCATTGGAAAAACTAAATACCAACTAAATTTTCAAGCATAATATTCTCTAAACTCATAAAACATAATTCTAACAAGTATTGTTGCTCATATTTTTTAAAAATATTTAAACATATAGTCTAAATATGTATTATTACGTGGGATCCAATTATATTGCAGCAGTAATTCGATACTACTATTATTTTTAACCATTAAATTTTATAAATACAGCTATACAATTATAAATTATTATAATTATAGTATGATAATACTGTTGCAACATAAATTTGTCCGGTCACGAGATAAAAATTGAAGCATCACACTAATAAATGCAAAGCGATAGTTCGGGCGGAAAATATTGCTCTGTAGATATTTTGTCATACTTATGGTTCATGCACATTGGAAAGGTAAAAAGGGCAAAAAAAACAAAACGTAAAACAAATTGAGATTGGAAGTTTTGATAAAGAAAAATCAAAGGCCAGAATCGGTGGCGAAATTTTGATTGGTGGTCATCGTTTTGAAAATGGATAAGTAACAGGGGGAAAGTAAGAAAGATGCCCAACTGCCCAACTTTGACTTGATGGACCGACGACGCGAGGACCGTGGTCCGTGACCGAAGCCACGCCGAAGCCTCCGACGCGCAGCTTGACTTCTGTCCTACAGCTTTCGAACAGCAAACAGCCTGAACCCGTTTTGTCTTTTATCTTGCTACGAAACAAAATCAAATCTACTGAAAAAAAAAGGGCAAAAAAAAAACGAAATGAAATGAAACGCGACAGGAAATAAAAGTTGGCCTTTCTTCCGTCGGTTATTTATAAACAAAATATTTTGAGGAAATATTTAATATTGTGTTAATTAGGAAATGTAATTGAAACATCGTTTAAAGAAGTTTTACAATTAAAAATATTTTTTTTAGCTGTGGAAACCTGTTTTTAAAATTTAAATTGTAACATAGAAAATTGAAAAACATAAATATCATATCCCAGCGCACACCCTTTAAATTAATTAATGAAATTAACTTACTAGCAAAGGCCCAACAATCAAGAAAACAATATTCTATTCGTACGAGGGGGGGGGGGAGTGTGAGTGTCTCTCTTCTCTTCCATAAGGGTATAATTGTAAATATATACGATTTCGTTGACACCAAGACTGATATTGTCAAAATTCAAAAAGCCCAAATCGGATCGGGTGCCCATTAGTTGGTGTTGAATCAACAAATGCTACGCAACATGATTTTTATTTGCTGGAATATTTTATCTTTGAAGAACCAAAAGGAAAACCCTTTTGCCCCGCCAGTCGCCACCCTCCCTTTTCTTTCTTCCCCTCTCTCTCTCTCTCTCTCTAGAGTCTCTATAAATAAGACCCTTTCGGGCTTTCTCATTCACACGCATTCACAACCATCCAATCCCAATCCCTACTCTCCCATTCAAAAGTTAAAAAAAAACTCTTCATTCAATCTTTTCATCAAACACCCCGCCGTTTCTCTTAACATTCCTCTGAATCCCCTTCCCTGTAGAAATGGCTATCGCTATTTCTGCAGAGAAACCGTCTTCCGTGGAGACTGGTTTTTCTCCTTTATCTTCCCCTCCGCCGGTGATTCTGACCCAAGACGAGCTCAAGAAGATTGCTGCTTACAAGGCCGTTGAGTTTGTCGAATCCGGGATGGTTCTCGGCCTCGGCACCGGCTCCACCGCCAAGCACGCCGTTGACAGAATCGGCGAGTTGTTGCGCCAAGGCAAGCTCACCAACATTGTGGGGATACCCACCTCCAAGAAGACTCACGAACAGGCCGTTTCGCTTGGTATTCCTCTCTCAGATCTTGACTCGTATCCCGTCGTTGATTTGGCAATCGACGGCGCTGACGAAGTCGATCCCTTCATGAATTTGGTCAAAGGCCGGGGTGGGTCCTTGTTGAGGGAGAAGATGGTGGAGGGTGCCTGTAGGAAGTTTGTTGTTATTGTTGACGAGTCCAAGCTGGTGCCTCATCTCGGAGGGAGCGGCCTGGCCATGCCCGTTGAAGTGGTGCCGTACTGTTGGAAGTTTACGGCCAAGAGGCTTCAGGATTTGTTTGAGGATTGTGGCTGTGTTGCTAAGCTCAGAACCACCGGTGACAAGCCGTTTGTCACCGATAATGGCAACTACGTTATCGATTTGTATTTGAAGAAAGACATTGGCGATTTGAAAGTTGCAAGCGACAACATTTTGCGGCTTGCCGGTGTTGTTGAGCACGGGATGTTTCTTGATATGGCTACTACTGTGATTGTGGCAAGCGAGCTCGGCGTTACAATTAGGAATAAATAGTGATTTTTTTAATTTTAATTTTTAACGTGTCGAGTCTAATTCCCAAGTGAATTTGGGCACATTGTCATTGTTATACAAAAACAGAAAAGGGATTTTTGGGTCCATTTTTTAAGAAACTGATGAATTCTCCTGTATTAGGAGGTACTTCCAAGTTTTGTTTGAGACAGGTATTAGAGGATTTTAGGTGATTCTGGAGATAACTGGAGGATGAGTGAAGAATGGTGTATCACAGTTATCATTTTCTTTTCAAGAGTTATTTCCATGTTATATTTATTAACGCTTTGGAATTGACTTGGTCAGAATTGATACTCGCTGTTCCTTTTATTTGAGTGTTATTTTGGATTGCCTCTTTCTTTCCTTGTGATTGATACTTTTTCAAATTGCTATTTATGTTTGACAAAAATGAGCTTGGTATCTAGTTCTATGGTACAATCGAACTTTGACTATGGAATCTGATTGGAGATGATTTTTACTGTGTATGTTTCATGCACAATTCTTATTTAGTATGCCTTTGTTCACTTTCTGGCTGGGCAATTTTTGGTTTTGGCCATGAATTGTGAATTGTATTTCTGTGTTCTCAGGAGCAGAGTAAAATTGCAGGGGTGGGGATTGTGTAGTAGCGCTAGCACAGGGCCATGATATCATTCCTTTGATGTTAATCTACCGAAGTGCTGAGGGGAGGCATTTGTTTACCATGGCTTGAAGTATCTTTTATCAATTTCAACCTGTCGGCAACTTGTATGATGCTAATTTAACCGAAAATGGCTATTGAAACTCTTATGCTGAACAAGTGTTGATGTGTCATTATTGGAACCGTTTGGAACACACCTTAAAATATCCCCAAACTTGGTAAGCATTATTTATTTGAATTAAGCTTTTTTTCTGATTATTTGAAAGGATTTAATATAATTTTATCTCGTTTATTCTGGATATTAGTTGGTCTGTAGTTGTTCTGAATGTGCTCTGGGCCTGGGAAACTCAAGTTTCCCATATTATTTGGATTGCCAACAAGCATGCATATTCATTGAGCATATTTGTACCACAGGCTCGATTTAGTGAAGGTTGTTTATCGGGCATTCTCATCATAAGCTGCCGAAAGGATTTTGTGTTTTGTAGAATTTGTTGAATATGTGGTTTGTATGAGAAATCATTTAAGAATTTAAAAAATTGAGAGGATTATAAGGCCAGCAGGCTGGATATGCTCAATGCTTCAAGGGAGCAGTTGGACCAATCTTCAATAAAGCAGATGCAGTCGCAACTATGAGATTCAAGGGGATACTAAACTGCAACAGGTCTGTGTAGTGTCAAGATTACTCATGCATGACTCCACCCCTCTTGTGCTGATTCCTGATAAGCTAGCTTGTACTCGATGTCTTTCTCTTAATAGAACAGTATGTCTTTATGTCTCTCTTTTTCTTGCTGTAACTAGGTCTTAATCAGTTGTATTACGACATTTCAGAAGAAATTAAAATTGTGCATGTTAAAACTGTTCGCTACATGTTTTCTTTGTGCCATTATGGGTACCTGTTGTATGGATCATTTGGGTGATCAGCTTCCTGTAAAATAGTGGATAATGCAACCTTCTGGATTGAGATGCATATTTTGAGTAAGGTAATTTTACAAAATGACTTGTATATTGTACCATATGCTTAAGATTTGCACAAAATAAGCTCCAATTTTGCACTCTTTCTTTCTCTTTGAAGAAATTGGGTGGCTTGGGACTTGGCCTTCTTGATAAGTATGATTTTTCTCTCTTTGTTCTTTTTTGATAGTCACACCCATGCTTATCTTCTTCATGTGGTTTGAATTTTATCACGTGTCTGATTCTTTTGAGTAGTCTTATTTTCTTTGCAGGCAATTTCGTGCTTGCTGACAAAGAGTTAGGATGTGAGGCAATGTTATTGTTGCAAGTTGGCTTGGATTCACCAGCCTTTCTGGCTGTCGCCACAATGTTTAATTTGAATGCCTGGATATAAAAAATATCTGCTGCTGACTGCTGTCAGAAATATGTGCCGCATCTCCGAATTTGCATAGACAAGCAGATAACATCATGCTACTGATATTGCCGGTCCATTGAAATATACTTTGGGCCTAGATTTTGGACATAAGGGTAGAAAAATTTATTGGGCCCATTAATATGTATTTCTCGACATCTGCTACCGTATTTAGATATATGATGTTTGGGCCTGTTGCGGGCTGATTTTTTTTTTTCTAATTTAAGTATGAGAATGAACATTTTTCAGATGTTATACAAACATGATATTAGATTGATTAAATGTCGTTACCCCAAAATCTATATCTACCCACAATAATTTGCGAACTATGTCTTGTATGCAAAAAATGTATATTGCATTCTCCTTTTTTGTTTTTTATATCCTCCCCCCAAATGATTAATTGTACATGATGTAAAATGATTAAATTGAGTTATTTTTATTGTTCATACCTCAAACAAACGACTTTTAGGAAAGCTAGGCAGCTAGCCACAATCTAATTCCAGAATCATATCTAAAGGTATGGTCAAGTTTAGATTTATTTAATTGGTTAGTCAGACTCTCGACAGGAATAAGAGGCCTAAAAAATGAATTGAGATTTTATCCATTCTTTATCTTTTAAAAATGAAAAAAAAATGGTTAAGATTATTATTCATTTTGTTATATCATGAGGATCTTTTAGTTGAGAGTTAGTGATTATTAGGTTTTGGCATTTTCTCTTGTGCATCATGTCAATGGGATATAAAGTGCTTATAGATGTATCCCACTTTTTGCAACACGTATTATTCTTTTTCTTTATAGATGGAAAAGCAAAGAAATTGTACGGGAAGCAGTTCATAGAATTATGATTTTAATTTGAGGAAAACGATAGAGGATGTGCTTTTCAACCTTTTTTTTTCATTTTTACTTTTTACTTTTTACTTTTTTTCTCTAGTGGGCACTAAGTTTCTCTTTGTGACTTGCACTCAAAGTTGAAATTAAAATTGTGTACACTGCATCAAGAAAGGAATAGCTTTTTCATTAAGGAAATCCATTGGATATTATTTCTCATTAACAAATTAGGGAAGCCTCCCCCTTCAGTGCTTAATGAAAGAAGCACCAAAAGCAATAAGATAAAGACCATTGAAAGTACATAATCAAGAATCTTGAAGAGTGTGTTAATTAATTATATTATCATTATTTGCTTCCTCGTAATCGAATATGCATAATTAGCAAAATCCAGTGAATCATTCCACAAGGTAGCAACTTGGAGAAAGTGAGCAAGTTCATTTCAAACCCGAAAAACCAAGTTAATTGAAGCACCCACTTGAAGGCCCAATGGCCAACCTTAGCCCCTAAGTATAAAAAAGAAATATCACCTTTATTTTTTGTAAAGAGAGAATGCTAAAGTGAGAGAGGAAGAAGAAGAGAGTTTGGCAAAAAAATTCAATTAATCTCTTTTTTTTTTTAAAAAAAAAGGGTCATTAAAATTCACAAATCTCTAAAATTTGTTTTCAAAAAAAGAAAAAATTTATTTTTTTGTAAAGAGAAAAAATTCATTTAATCTCTAAAATTTTCGGGAGAAAGAAAAATCTTTAAGCTTCATTTATTTTTTTTTTCATTTTGATGATTTCATTTATTAATTTTAGATAGAATTAACTAGATTCACCCTTAAAATTTGGGGCAGATGGTTTCAGCATTTGAGATTTTTTTTCTTGAAGCAAAACAAGCAATATGGTCCCAAGCTACATAAAAAGAATCACCCAAATTCAGAAGGCAAATACAATTGACTGATAACAAGAATAGCTACGAGTCATCAATTCTATTCTATCTATTCATTAAATTTTTTGGCCCCAATTCAACCAACTTGTTCTGAACCATTCTCGGCCATCAATTAGATGGGTTTCTCACTTCATCATTTTGACTTTATAAATTTCCTTACAGAATAAATAATGTTACACTGACACTAATGGCTTTTATATACACGTTCCGATGAAAAGGTATTGCCTTGGACCTTCATGTGCATACACATGGAAAGCATGTCTATCTACATTACAACTACCCCAATCCTTTTGGACAAAAAGAAAAAAAAAATCCCCCAATAAACAAAGAATTAGAAAGCCAAATACCTTTCAAGCATATATTTGACCCCAATTAAAAAATGTGCAAACGAAGATCAGGCATGAGTTGTTTCACTCTCATGCAAGCAAAGGAATCGAATCCTTCTGTTTCTTTTTGGACTTATAATTTTCTCACCGTGCGTACCAAGTCTGTTGTTTATACATGATATCAAAATCAAACCACAAATAAATATTTATTAATACTTCATTTAAATATGTAAAATTAGGTCAAATTAATGGGACAGCTAGTTTCATTTATCGTATGCCTGTTGTCATATTATCACAAGTGGCATACTAGAGAATATATATATATATATATGTATATATAAACTAGAGTAACCAATAATTTAATTAGTGAGAAATTATCTACCGCCCATCTATTTATTTTACTTTTTTAAAAAAATATACAGACATTTTTTTTCCTTTTTAGAGCACCACTTGAAGTTTTCCTTTTATTGCACTTGTCTACTTCTGTCTAGCCGCTATTAGAACATTCCTGATGTTAGAGGGGTAAAATAGACATTTCATTCGAATACTTAAAATTATGTTGTATTATGCTAATTTTTTTAAAAGAGTAAAACAACGTCATTTAACGCGATTTGAAAATTAAAAAAAATTGATGTTTAACCCAATTGAAAGAAAAAAAATAAATACAAAATTTTTAAATCTAGCAAGCAACAACAAACACTATTTTCTTCTAATTTCTAGCATCTACCTTTGCATTTAACTTTGTTGCTAGAAAAATTTTAAATCCAGCTAATTTATCTCTAATTTTCATTTATTTTGGGTTAAATTATAATTTTCCTTTAAGGGGGTAAAAATATCATTTTATTAACATTTTATTAAATCCACTAATGGAGATCAGATATAAGTGAACGAGTGTAATAAAAAGAAAACTTCAAGTGACATGATTGAAAAATAAAAAAATATTTTTATATTTTTTTAAAAGGATAAAATAAATAGGTGGACGGTGAATAATTTCTCTTTCATTAGCATTGAAAACTTAATATGATAATGCAAAATACTTGAGTCATCATAATTATTCAATTATTTTTTATTACTTCGCTTAATGATTATTTAATTTGTCCTTGTAAGTATTTTGGTCATTTCACCAAAGAAAATGACTAGAACTAGGAGATTTGGACATTACTTCTTAAAAGAGTATCGAATCCTCCAATTTGATGTGGACGTCAAACTACTCCGGTGTGGCTATTTATTTATAGCGGGCAAGCCAAGAATAACAATAACGTACGCTTTGGTATTTTACTATTTTTTGCCATTTGCGGTGTAGAGGGATAGATGGAGACTTCTCCTCATTCATGTTATTTGGAGTAATTTGAAAAAAAAAATGTTACTTGGAGTAATTGCTTTCATTTATAATCTAATTGAAGCATTTGATTAATGATTATGGTTTATAATATAATATATTATAGTATCCTTTCAACATAAAAAGGGAAATATTACGTTGGACTTTCACACATGTATGTCACTATCAATTGTCAAAATATGAAGGAAATACAATGTATCTATGACTTTTCGACTATAAATTTAATATTTATATTTAAATATAAAATTTACCTAAGAGATCTTGACTGTATTAAAATTATAAATAAATTAAAAAAACTAATATAGTCTATTTGTCATATGTTATATTGAAATTTAGAGTCGTTTATAATGCCGTAACTCAATTTACGGCATTGATGTCATAATTGATGTGGACCGTTAGATTTGAATAAAAAATCTTTACTATTAATTCTAAATAAATAGATAACTTGTTATCTAAGTAGCATGTAGTTTAACTAAGTTTAAAGTTACATTTACTAATCTTATGTATGATTTATAAGTTTTATTTAACATTTACAAGTTCATGTTGATTTACAATTTTAATGCAACATTTATAAGTTTTGTTTAGTTTACAATTTTTTCATGCAATTTACAATTCTAACATTAATTTATTATTTTTTCATCAATTTACTAGTTTTATGTGTCGTTTACAAATTTTTTATTTCATTTCACACATAATGTCAATTTACAAATTCTGTGTCATTTTTGTTTTGTTTACAAGTTCTTATTATAATTTACAACTCCAGCATTAACTTACCCCTTTTTTTCCATCAATATACTACTTTTATGTGTTGTTTACAAATTTTTTGTTTCATTTCATATTTAATGTCAATTTACAAGTTCCATGTCATTTTTCAAAGTTTTTGTTTTGTTTACAAGTTATTCTTACAATTTACAACTCCAACATTAAATTACCCGTTTTCCTATCGATTTACTAGTTTCATGTGTCGTTTACAAGCTTTTTGTTTTATTTCACACTTAATATCATTTACAAGTTCTATGCTATTTTTTTAAGATTTTGTTTTGTTTACAAGTTCTTCTTACAATTTACAACTCCAATATTAATTTACTATTTTTCTATCAATTTACTAGTTTTATATGTTGTTTACAAATTTTTTGTTTCATTTCACATATAATGTCAATTTACAAGTTTTAGGTCATTTTTCTAAGTTTTTGTTTTGTTTACAAGTTCTTGTTATAATTTACAACTCCAATATTAACTTACCTTTTTTTTTCCATCAATTTACTCATTTTCTGCGTCATTTACAAATTTTTTGTTTCATTCATACTTAATGTCAATTTACAAGTTCTATGTCATTTTATTTATTTATTTTTGTTTACAAGTTCTTGTTGTAAGTTACAACTCCAATATTAATTTACCCTATTTTCCATCAATATACTAATTTTATGTGTTGTTTACAAATTATTTATTTCATTTCACACTTAATGTCAATTTACAAGTTCTATGTCATTTTTTAAAGTTTTTATTTTGTTTACAAGTTTTTCTTGTAATTTCTAACTTCAATATTAAATTGCCTTTTTTCCTATCAATTTACTAGTTTTATATGTCGTTTACAAGTTTTTTGTTTTATTTCACACTTAATATCAATTTACAAGTTCTATGTCATTTTTCTAAGATTTTGTTCTGTTTACAAGTTTTTCTTGCAATTTACAACTTCAACATTAATTTACTATTTTTCTATCAATTTACTAGTTTTATGTATGGTTTACAAATTTTTTGTTTTATTTCACATTTAATGTCAATTTACAAATTCCGTTTTATTTTCTCAGTTTTTGTTTTGTTTACAAGTTCTTCTTGCAATTTACAACTTCAAAATTTATATACCCCTTTTTTCATCAATATACTAATTTTATGTGTTGTTTGTAAATTTTTTATTTCATTTCGCACTTAATATCAATTTACAAGTTCCATGTCATTTTTCTCAGTTTTTATTTTGTTTATAAGTTCTTCTTGTAATTTGTAACTCCAACATTAATTTACCCATTTTTCCATCAATATACTAGTTTTATGTATCGTTTACAAAATTTTTTGTTTAATTTCACACTCAATGTCAATTTACAAGTTCCATGTCATTTTTCTAAATTTTTATTTCGTTTACAAGTTCTTTCTGCAATTTACAACTCTAAAATTAATTTAACAATTTTTCCATCAATTTACTCATTTTTTGTGTCGTTTAGAATTTTTTTTTGTTTCAATTCACACTTAATGTCAATTTAAAATTTCTATTTCATTTTTCAAATTTTTTTTTTGTTTACAAGTTCTTCTTTCAATTTACAACTCCAACATTACTTTACTCATTTTTCCATCAACTGACTAGCTTTTTACCTAAAACAAAATTTAGTTTAAATCACAAATAGAAAGAAAATGATTTTCTTTTCTCAAATAACTGGATTACTATGGGCTTGTTCGGTATTGTTTTTGAATTGATATTTTCTGAAAATAAAAAAGAGAATGAAAATTATGTTTCATAGTTGTTGTATTTTGAATTTAAGTATAGTGTGGTATTATTTTCTATAACCTGTATTTTAAAACTGAAAACAGTAATATGTATTTAGTAGACATGATTGAAAATAATAAAAATAGTGAATATGTAGTTAGTAGAACAATCCTATAAAAGCTAAATTTTAGTAAATATATTATCTTAACATTCAAATAAAATTAATTTTTTTTCCATGCTATATGATAAAAAATTGTAAAATTTTGATCATTCAAAATTCCTTTGAACTAGTCAAACGAAGAATCATAATGAACACAAGCAGAATTTTATAGAAGATAAAGTTAGCTTATAAGATTCAGTATAGATTTTATAATAAGTTAGGGCAAAACAAATTTATGAAGAGCATCGTTAGTTATCACCGAGTTACTGAATTCAGGAAAAATTGAGAGCAACCAAAAGAAAATCCGAGTTAATCAATGGGTCACACTGTATAAATGTTCAAATTAATCTTTCATGAGTAGTCATCCATTCTTTTGCTTCTTGATATATCCATAATATGATTAGAAATTCTTTATTGAAAACTCACTCTATAAGTTGGACTTTAATTATAAATTAATTTGCCGCGCATCTATATTTATTTATGACACACATATAAAAAAACATGTCGAACAACACAAATAATTTTATAAATTATGAAATAATTATTTAAAAGATAAGTGACATAAAAAATTATAATTTAATTTAAAACTAATATATTAAGATCTCCAACATTACTACTTCCATGTATAGGTGAATTATTGCAGAAACTTGAGGCCGTAATTCAAGGAAGATTACTTTTTCTAATGGAACTTAAATAAATATTGGTTCCAAAAAAATGATTAAGGAATAAGAATTTATAATCAGACGAGATGAGATCAGAGCGCCGCCCGCATTGATTGACCGCAAACCCCTTGTTGAGGGCCACGGCTCAATTAAAAGGGCAGCGTTGAGTGTCCATCACCGACGATGTGTTGCGCCCAGCGGATTTGGTGGCGATCGCCAGATCCGGTGTCCCTGACGCTTCGTTGCATTTTGCCATCCCTTTCCATTCGTGGCTCCCACCATTATGACGTTCGGTACCAGTGTGGGCCCCCTTCGCCTTCTTTGTCGAGCAGCCTGTCACGTGGCTGGTGATTCCTTGCACTTTTCATGCTTGCCATGCCCATTCCAACACCGCACTACTTTTAGATACATTCGCATACTTTTTTATTTTATTTTATTTTTTATTATTATAATTTATATTATAATTCATTTTTTTAGGTATGTTATAATTAAGATATTTTTGGAAAATATGTTCCCTATATTTATTTATTCTTGAATTAAGGATATAGGCTTGAAGCAACTTGACTTAAAAAGATGTTAATTTATTCATTTTAAAAAAATTATAATTTTTTTAATGATCTCAATTGTTATAAGTTAAGATAACGCCGCTAATTTTTTTTTCAACTAGTTTCAATGATACGATGAGTCTATAAAGTTAAAAAACAAAATTGATAAGAATATCTGTCAATTAAGATTCTCAATTGTTTTTTTTGTAAAATTTATCGTGTTCGAAATAATTTGTATTTAATGTTATGTATATTCTTTAATTTGTAAAATTTTGTCTAAAAATTTGAACTTTCCTCTTTCTTCATGCGCACTCTCGCTAAACAGGGAACAGGTATCCACGGCAGTCGCTAGAAACGCGCAAACAAAACAGTCAGGTCATCATCATCACATCATGATCCGCGATAAGATCCCACCTAAAGAAAAAGATTTGTTGGTGGTTCCCACGCTTCAACGAAACTGAATATTTCAGCTCAACAAATCCGATCAGCAAATGATGCTTACGCTGCACCTAAACACACAGGATCATAATTTCCGTAATCCGCGTAACTAAGAAAAGCTTTTACGTAAATCAACGCGCCGCTAAAAGGGACTTCCCCACTTCGGTTCTCTTCCCATTCACCTGGGATTCAGTCCCAAACAACTTTATATTCTTTTCCCGTAATGCCCTTACCAACATATATTTAGTATATTCGTTTGATGTAAATAACATTTAGGTCCCTAAGTTTTCAAATTTTGAATTTAAGACCATCTATCTAATACAAGTTCTTAGTTAATTAGAATAACAATTATGACTACTAATCCATACGAACCTGATATGAAATTAGTAAAAAAGTTGACTTAAGAATTTTTTTTAATTATATCGATATATTTCACTCATTTATTATCTCATGGGTTCAAGTTATAAAGTTTCCAGTATATTGACCTATTTATGATATAATTAACGGTTGAATTGATAATTTATATTGATTATTTTTAGTCAAATAAAAATAATATAGGTATATATTTAGCCTATATTCGATCAAAAATTGAGTTGCTATTACCATAAGTATTTTAAAAATTTCTTATAAAAAAGAAATTATTTTAATTTTGTTTGAAAATATGTCAAATAGGTGAGTAAGTTTATAAAAAACTTGTTAATTATTGTTGTTGTCATTAGTCTTCTTCTTCCTCATTTTCTTCCTCTTTTGCGTAGTTTTTCCTTTGTTTTTAGTTTTCGTCTTTTCTCTTGATTTCTTTAACTTTTTTGTGTCTCAACTTTAATGTCGTTTGACTTCTTTGACTTTTATGTGCTCTTGGTTTCTTTAACCTTCTCTTTGTTTTTCCTATTGCTGCTACTCTCTGTTTTAACTGTTGTTGTTGCTCTCTTTTTTTATTTTTCTTTAGTTTGTGATCTTTGGCTTCTAAGTTGCTTGACTTCTTTTTTGTTCTGCTTCAATATTGCTTCTATGTTGGCTTTACTTTTCTTTTTCTTCTGACGACCCCCTTCATTCCCACAAACTTCAGCTTTTATGGACAACCATAAGTTAATTTATTACATGTGTCAATTCTTCATATAATTACATTTATCTAAAAATCTTAACCTCCAGCAACACTAAACTTATTATCCAATTTAGTTGATATTATCCATAAGACAATAACCTCTATCATATATAATTTATTTATTCATTAATAGTTGTTTCAAATTAGTATTTAAAATACTTGACATAATTAATAAATAGGGCCTATATATATTTATCTAAATTGGATATGATACACCAATTTAAATTGTCACTCTTATTTAAAATAACCAGAGGAGATTTATAGAATTGAGCATTAACCATTACAATATTAAGCGTATGCAATATGGAACTTAACACTGAATTATGTTTCAATCATTTCAAAATTAGGGACCTATTTGATACCAAATGAAAAAGTGTTGGGGCATTACTTGAGAAATCAAGAAAACTCAGGATCCAAATACTATTATCCTATTCATCCACGAACGAGGGTAATTTAGACCAAAGGGTAAAGTAAGAAGTAAGAGAAAAAGCAAAAGCAGTATGAGACAAAATAACAAAAAGTGCGACGCTGCTTATAAGAAGCAGTAGCAGAGTAAGTGTTTTAGCATGTGCTTTTGCTTAGGCTGTTGTTTAGCTTAATTCTCCCATTAAAGCACACCCGCCTTTTTAGTTAGCTCCTCTTCATGTTACTCTTATCTTTCTACTTTGACAAAATCACAATAAATGCTATCTGATTTACTTTGTTTTGTTTTTGGCTCTCCTGATTTGTTACCGAGTAAAAAAGATCCATTCTTGATAATGGACCGAATTCATTTGGGGTCTCTGTCGTAAGAAAAATATCATTTCGCAGAGACGAGTGGCGAATGAAGATGGCATTTTTAACTGGGAAGGCTTCTTTTTTTGTTCTTGTTCTTGTTTTGGTTTCTTTGAGGTCGATTTCAGCTCTTTCACAAGATGGGTCTGACAGGGATGCCTTCAAGTTAATTTTAGGTTCGTATTTCAACTTGTTTCACAACTTGATATCGATATTGATAATTAGTATCTGGGTTTTTGTTTGAGTTTAGTTATGTGTTTTGAGTTTTGTAATCTTTGTATTCTTGATAATCTTTTATTTATTTTTTTTTTTTTGGTGTGTCAAGAAATGTGAATTTTAGAGCTTAACTCAGGTGATCAGTTGGTTTAGGCACACTACACTGATCATGTGTTTTTATTGTTTCTGTTTTGTCTTTTATAGACAAGGGACGAATAAAATTTCTTGTTGTTTTCCTTAAACAGCTCAGTTTTTTGTCTTGATAACAATGTCGAAATGCTTACTGTGGCCAAGATTAGATGCTTTTATTACATAGCAGAGATTAAAAATCTCATCTTTGTTTGGTTATGTGTGCTTAGTTTAGCGTGTTACAGTATTCAGTGTATTTGTAACGGTTGATTTTATTGTATTATGCTTGTTGCGTATGCAGGAGTGCATAATTTGGGACCCTTGAAAAATGGGATCAATGAGGATGCAGTAGCGCCAGGGCCAGAAATGCTGGAGCCTCTACTGTTAGCGTCAAACAGGACTAAGAGGCTTGACATACTTAACCACTTCAGGCGTTATCAAGGCGGTTGGGATATCACGAATAAGCATTACTGGGCTGTAAGTCCTGCAATTTGTATCTTATCTTGCAGTAGAGATTTGATTGATCTGTTGAAGTTTGTGATTGCTTGAGCATTATTATATTTATGCCTATTGGTAACTGTGATATTTCTGTTCATTTGGTGCATGATCATTTGTTTCTAGGCACCTAATGGTTCTCGGGATTTTGAGTTAAAAGGACAATAAGTTTTGAATTTATTTGAAATGCAATCTACCCTGTCTATAAGTTACTCTGCTGGAATGCTGCTTAACGTAGTTTGGTTGGATAGTCAGTTTGAAATTTTCCAAACTATAATCATATTTTAATTACTTTAGACAGTCATGAAGATTTTGGTTCCCCAAGACCCAATAAGATCATGGAAAAAGTATTAACTTGTTAAAGAGTGTGTATTTCCAGTGTTTGGTTGTTCTAGCAGACTTATTTTACTTGTGATCACTTTGTAGAGATCTGAAATGTGCAAAATATTTAATATTAATGTACCTAATCTTTTCATCATTGTGCATGCAGTCTGTTGGATTTACAGGTGCTTCTGCTTTCATTCTGGCTGTCATCTGGTTTATTTCATTTGGCTTGGTTCTCGTGTCACATCATTGCTGTGGATGGAGAATAAACATTAAAGGCAAAGAATCAGCCAGCTCACAAAGGATTTGTTTAATCTTGCTTATTGTGTTCACCTGTGCTGCAGCGTAAACATCTCAACTTCAGTATTTTAATCACTTGCATAATAAACCTTGTAAATGAAGTTCTTTTTGTTCTAGTTGTTCAGAAAGATGTGACTTTTCCATTCTATAATCAGTTGGTCAACAATATGATGTCAATATACACATTTAAGTGTGTTAGAAAGTGGACCAATTATACTTTTTTTTTTTCATCCTTGCACATTTTAACCTCAGAAAGCCCCTTGAACCCCTCTTCATTATTGAAACATTCTGTTGGATCTGTCTACAAATTATGAGTGAAATTTTATTTTAGTATGTTGCACTGTAAGAAATATTATAAAATTTTCAATCCATCATATCTGAAGAATCTGTAGCTTTGTCTCAAGTAATTGACATCTATGCTACCCCAGCAGATGCTTTTCATGCTTGATTTTCCTAATTCTTTTTAATGTGATAACTCGTTTCTTCTCTGTTGTGGTATCCTTTTTCATCTCGCCCACTGATATCGTATCTTTTTATCATGCAGGATTGGATGTATTCTTCTTTCTGTTGGACAGGATGAATTTCATGGTGAAGTTATGCATACTCTGAAATATGTGGTGAACCAATCAGACTACACTGTGAAAACCCTGAGAAATGTCACAGAGTATCTTTCCCTTGCAAAGACTATTAATGTGGCCCAGGTTTTTCTTCCTTCTGATGTCATGGATGATATAGATAAATTAAATCGGGATCTTAGTACAGCAGCCAATACTCTGGCAGAGAAGACAAGTGAAAATTCTGCTAAAATAAGAAAAGTCTTCAATGCTGTGTATGTATTCCTAAACCTTGTGTATTTATTTCTAGATCTGAATCTGTAGAAACTAGTGATTTTAATTGTCAATTTGTTGTTGCAGGCGATCTGCATTGATAACTGTGGCAGCTTTGATGCTTCTTCTGTCTATCATTGGTCTTTGTATGTATTGTTTAAAAGTTTTACTTGATCGATCTCATGAATTTAATTTTCTCATTGAGTTGATCATGCCTGACTGAAAATCATTGATTTTTTTTTTTGGCAGTCTTGTCTATCCTCAGGCACAAACATGCAATTCATATGTGAGTTTTCTCTTTTCTCTCTGTTTTCATGTGATTGATGTGTTCAATTTATGATGATGATA
The DNA here is from genome assembly GCA_029633175.1 of Citrus glauca. Classification (NCBI taxonomy): domain Eukaryota; kingdom Viridiplantae; phylum Streptophyta; class Magnoliopsida; order Sapindales; family Rutaceae; genus Citrus; species Citrus glauca. The sequence continues at coordinate 28,971,776 of JAQOOD010000002.1, forward strand.
TTCTTCTTCAATCGATAATAGTTCTGTTCATTTGCTGAATGCTTTTCCTATCTCGAACTAATGTTGCCAACATTTGTCATTGCAGATTCATTTTGAGCGGATGGTTACTAGTGGCAATTACATTCATTCTATGTGGAGTATTTGTAATTCTTAACAAGTAAGTATCAGATGTCATTTGATATATCTCCACCATGTTTTTGTACAACATTTGTTTATATGTAATGAATAACTAATATATAATGAGCTATCATCTTTCTGAATTCCATTTACATGCAATGCTTGGTACATCCTCAAAGCCTAAGATATGGCTCATTACAAATATCTTTTTGTCTAGTTCTATGCAGAGTTAGTTCCTTGTTTGTTTTTCCTCTCTTATTACCAACCATGCCATGTAATTCATCCTAAACTATTGACTTTTAAATATGCATAATTTTAGTTGAAGGATCTCTACTTCTATTTGAGCAACTGAAAATTATTTCATTTTTTGGTGACAACTGGAAATTCTGATGTTTTTAGCATGAAGGTTTTCTCATCTTTATGATCCAGTAGTGGTGTACCCAATAAATCCCATTACCTGACAGAATATGATATCTTTTGTATTATAGTGCAATCTCAGACACCTGCATGGCCATGGACGAATGGGTAGATCATCCTCATGCAGAGACCGCTCTTAGCAACATCCTTCCATGTGTTGACCAGAGAACCACAAACAAATCGCTGATCCAGAGTAAAGAAGTCATCACTGACATTGTAAATGTTGTCAACCAATTTGTTTACAACATCGCCAATGCAAATCCATCTCAGGATTACATTTATTATTACAACCAGACTGGACCTGTGATGCCTCCCTTGTGTTACCCATATGACTCTCAGCTACAAGATCGCCAGTGTGGGTCGTATGAAGTGTCGATAGCAAATGCTTCTGAGGTATTATCATCTGTTCTTTTTATTTTGAATGCCTTCTTTTCCCTTTTTTTCCTTTCATTTAGAATCTTTCAAATCAAGATTCTGCAAGATTATACAATATAAAATGTTGAAGTCTATATATCCTGATTGTTATCAGGTTTGGCAGAACTACATTTGTGAATTATCAACGCCTGGGTTATCAGCTTTTGGGCGATGCAATTCGGTGGGAAGGGTGACCCCATACTTTTACAAGGAGTTGGTTTCTGCAGTGACGGAGATTTATGCTCTTCAGCTTTACACCCCACGATTACTAAGTCTCCAAGATTGCAATTTTGTCTGTGATACATTCCAAAATATAACCTCGAATTACTGCCCTCCGCTGGAGCATTACCTGAAAATTGTAAATGCAGGATTGGGTATGATCTCGGTTGGAGTCTTGCTCTGTCTCCTTCTTTGGATACTCTATGCAAACCGCCCCCAAAGGGAGGAGGTGTTTGTAAACCTACCCTTACCAATAAAATGCATTAGTAGGAGTCAGAAGAACAGTGTTAATAGTAGTAACGGCAATCATGTAGCAACGCCTAACACTTCAAATGAAGTCTAGGCCTTGAAGTTGTAGAATTAATACAAAAAATAGGTTCATTTCTGAGTATTGTATTAGGGGAAGAAACCAAGATGGGGCGAAGCTCCATTTTGAGTTGGAAGCTAGTAGCCATTACTGAAGTGCTTTGATATATGTATGTATAGCAAATGGAAATTTGATTGTTGATTGGTTTTTGCTATTTCTAGCTATCATAAATTTTGCTTATCAGTACAATCCTCGTAGCCCTTCAATTTTCGAAAGCCATTTTATTATTTAAAAGAAAGATTGATGTATGAACAGAAATATGCAGCAACTCGGATCCAGAAACAAGAACAATAATCTGATACTGGTTTAACCTGATGTACCAGCTTTTGCAAGCCAGTTATACGGTTCTGAGTTAAAAGATGTAATACGATTAGCACACATAATTTGCATTCAACATAAACAAGTTGATCTGAACAATTCAAATTTATTTGTTGGAGCGTTCAAACAAGCCATATCTATACACTAATATGCATCTTCAGCTCAGAGTCATAGCAGAGCCGAAGAATGATACGACGAAACACATTTTTAACCATGAGATCAGTTTCTATTCATGATCAACTCATTTGTGCTGGTAAATGCGAGAATCAGGCTATACTGAACACTGCTACAGGGATAACAAAATTGGAAAGTGATGAAAGATATACAGTCGATTTCAGCAGAACAAAAGGTTCTCTGTTTCTCACAAACATTCGCATCAAGATGTATCAAATTGGAAATCCCAATCTACACAACACCAAAGACCTCAAACATCAGAATGCAACATTTACACTAGAAGTGCCCAAAAGCACAAGAATCAAAATCTTATCATCAAGAGATCTTCATAAGGCCTCAAAATTCACTACGATCAGAAGCAATCTCCCCACCCATCTGAGAAGAAGATTCTGCAGACTCTTTCAGCGTCGCCGGCACCACAAGAACCTCATGAATACCATGAACAACAAGCCAGTCACTGTAATACAAGTTTGGCGAACTAATCACAACTCCATTGAGCATCAAAGCATCATCGTCACCATCAGATCTCGTGACATTGATCTTAAACCCATTCAATAAAGTCTTCAACACATCCCCCTCATCAAAACCAACCAAATCACTCCACGAAATCTTACAAGGAACGGTGTGCCTCAAAAGCAAAGACGAGTACTCGCTCACATTCCCCACAAAATCCATCATCACACCATCAAAAGGAGCAAAAACAGTTAATTCAGCAATCCCACTCCTGTCACTAAACCCTAACAACTGCAACTCAAGAAATGAACCCATTAGAGAGTAACCTTTAGATCTCAATACCCCACTGGCTTCCTCGAAAGCATTCACTGAGTCATTAAACGAGAACCCACATTGAGAAATCGCATCTTGATCAGTCTTGAAAGGAGAATCAGAAACGCCATAACCCGGATTGAAAAACTCATTAATCCCGTAGATGACCAACAACCCATCATTGTAAATGGGCTTGTGAGTGAGATTGACGCCGTTAAGTGAGACGTTACAGTCGGAGGGGGAGGAGGTGATGACGAGGGAGTGACTGGGGGAGAGAGTGGGGATCTTGGAGTTGCAGGGTAGCTTTTTGAGTGAATAGAGAGGGAGAGAGAGGGGAGAGAAGTGGAATTCGAGGAGGGAAAGCGAGGGCTGGCCGGAGGAAACAAAGGCGGAGTCGGAGGGGGAGAAGATGGTGAGAAACGGCGAGTGGTGTGATTGAGTCAGGGTTTTGGAGACAAGTTGGAGAGTGAGGGACATCGAGAGGTAGCCGGAGTTTGACAGGATGTCGGCCGCGCGGTGGACGGTGGAGGAGGAGGTGGTGTGAGAGGAGGAGAGAGAGAGGAGAGAGAGAAGGATTAAAGAGATGAGGAGCAGTTTGGTGATCGCCATTGTTGAAGATTTGGAGATGCTCGTTTCCGTTTTTCTGTTAATTTGGAGGAGTGATGGTGACTCAGTGGGTGTTGTCTGTTGTTATGGGAGGGCAGTCTGTTGCTTTTGGCGGGAAAGGGTATGGCACGTGGAGAACTGCAGTGGGATTGGTTGATGCCGTTGGAGTTGAGAGTTGGCTGGGCTGATCTGTTAGGCGGATTTCTGGAATGACGGAAATGTCCTCGCTTTCTTTTACTCATCAAATGATTTTTTTTCCCCTTTTTCGCCCTCGTTTTGAAGGATTATATTTGAATAAAAGTTCAAACCAAGAGAAAATTCCGATCTGTACTTATTCATTAACTAAAGCATACATTAAAATTTTTATTTTTTTTTTTCTTTTTGAACTTTCATTTGATTCATGGTAATTAAAACACGATCTACAATATTATGTGATTCAAAATATTTATTTTTTTAAAAATATATATAACTAAACTCAATACATATCAAAATGATCTAGCCATGGAGGCCTTTCCAAGAAATATGAAGCGTCCATGACCATCCATCCATCCATGAGGGCATAAAATGGGCACTTAGAAAAAGACTTGCTATGAATTCGATCGAGAAATTCAAAAGTAGTATTCTTAGTGCTGTTAACTTAGTTTTGTGTCATTAACTACATTCAATAATATTACTCCACTTAATTAATTGACATTCACGATAAGCTGCTAACTCAGGCGTTCAAAAATGTGTAAAACTAAAGAGCCCCCCAAATCTTTGTCCTATATAAATATGTGTGTACAAATCAGTAGATGAACAAACCTAATTAATCAAATTGAGGTACAATTAATCAATTCGATAGACAACAATATAACATGTTTAATTAATTAGTTCATCCAGCGACAGTACGGGCGGCTAAGTTCGTTCGGAAAATAGTAAGTTGGGTTTGGACAATGCTACGCTAAGTTTTTGCAAAGATGGTGAAGCTTGTTGGGGATTTGGGCTCTGCTGTCATATATGGAGATGGCCAATTAAGAGGATTCAAGAGCCACTCACTTGCAATACCAGTTTAATTAGGGTTCAAATGAAACCTTTAATTAATTTCCTCATCTCTAGCAGTAGTTGTTACATACATATTCAGGATTAATTTCTATGCTATTGTTACGTACGTACTAAGAAAGCCATGCAAAATTTAATTTGCCACATTGTATGAATATTATTTACAATATCCTCATTTGTTGGTTCTTTGTTTATTGTAGTTTTTAGACTGTTTTGTCAAAGTATAATTAAATCATTCTAATTAAGGAGTCGTTTAATAATTATATGTGTATCTATCAATTCAGATTTTGTTGCATTAACATATATTACTAACGATTGAACTAATTAATTAAAAAGATGATATAATCATACAAATTTATTCTGAGATATACCTGAATCAATTGTAGATTCAAAGAGAAAGCACTTCTCCAATTGGCCTTGCACATTTATTATGATCATCAATATGACTCCATATATATACAGTACATAAAATCATCATGTACCGGACCATGATCGAAATTATTGTTAAGTATGCAAATGCAAGTCCACATAGTTTAGGTATTTCAGAAATCATTTCTTTTTTGTAAGTTCAAAGATTCTCCAGTCCCAGATGCACGCATAAATGCTTAACATCAAGATAATAAACTTTTAATTAGCAATTGAGTACATGCATTTCCTTTTTCTTTTTCTTTTTTTTTTGAATTTTTGATAGACGTTATTATTTTAATTATTATAATGGGTATGAAATTTTTTTGAACTTAATTTGATTAAGCTCCCAATTATTGAATAATTAAATTAACCATTATATTGACGTTTTTTAGTGTATTATCTTGTGTATCCAACTTCGCCCTTCATTGTTTTTTTCATTATTTAAAATGGCTCTTATTTAAATTAATTGCATAAACTCGAAGGACATTATACCGTACATGGAACTCGAATACTCGATTGTTCATTGTTGGGTGGGAATAGGGATACAACAAGACCAAAACTATAGAGCCCTAGCTTCTGGAAATCTATGCGTCAATACATGCATTGATGAATGAATCTGTCACTTAAAATTTCAAGCTAAGTATATAATTTACGAATAAATCATTAATGAAGAGATGGCTATTGAAAAATTGAAAAGTTCAAGTGGTCCTTTCTCTTCTGTTTATGTAGTATAAAGAGATGGCTATTGAAAAAATGAAAAAGTTTGAATCTCCCATGCTTTACTTGGTTCAATTTGTACACAGTTAAATAAGAGGATCTCTCCTCTTAATTAATTAATTTGTTGCTTAGTCTATATGTTTGAGTACGTAGTTCGCGTGTAGAATTCACGTGAATAATGAAATGAGAGTGAGCTAGCTTCCATATTTGTTTTGTGTTAATCATAAGTCCTTACGGCTTACCTTTATTTATTTATTTTTTAAAATTATTGAAAACGATTTAGCTCATTACTGTCGCACATAATCATATATAGCAACTATCATTGATTATATATATGGTAATTAACTTATGCAATACTCGAAATTGCAAATAAACTAATGGGATTTGTTGTGGAATTAAAAAATTTGAAGGTATCTTAAGAAATAACACAGAGATAATGAAACGCTGCATGCTTTATGAGATTGTCTTATTTAATCTGATGAATCATGTAACGCTGGTTTTGAAGGGAAAAGATTACGCTTCATGTTTTTAAGAATAGAAGTTAAAATATTTTTAAATATCAATACCATCTCATTCTCACCATTTTACAGTTTTCAAATCGGTGATTGATTATAGGGAACGATTGTGTATTTTAGGAAAAAAATTTATTTTAATTATTTGGATCAAATTTGACCCGTCATCAGCCTAAACATCTGGGATGCACCATATATATATATATGGCCAAACAATCTCTGCAGATCCTGTCAAATTTCATCATAGCCAAATTTAATATCTGGGTTGCACCGCAGTCGAGCCATCGTTTAAGCATTAACATGGTCATATGCAAATTCAATTTTATTGGGTATCACAAGAGAAATATCCCAGAGTACGACTAATTATATGTATACTTTAGTGTACGAATTTTCATTTTAAGTGCCGTGACATGCTCGGGACATCGTAATTAGTGTTAATTTCTCCTCCATTTTAAACATAGGATAAAGCTCTAAATAATTTTTTAATAGAAAATCAATTTCCTTACATAAATATATCGTGTTCTTTCATTATATTTTCGTTTAATTGGATAGCTCTCTCCTTTTAATTAATTTTCACAAACTCGATGTCCATTGAACTCCTATATTCATTGGTCATTGTAATACATGCTGACTCCAAACCAATTAAATATTGCATCGAGTACCTTAAAGCATCTAAGAGCATTATAAAAAAAAAAACTCTTATAATTTAATTTTTTAAATATTTATTTATTTATCTGTGATAGATAATTATTTAAAGAGTCATATAATTTTTTAAATAAGTGATAAAATATCATTTAAAAAGATTTTTGATAATGTTCTAAACATCAATCAATCATTATTTATTTTATTTTTTTTTGTCAACCGAGTCAAAATGAAGAAAATTTTGTTTATAATATAAAAATGAAAAAAGTTAATTAGAGGATCACAATGAGCCTTATCTCTCATTAAATGCATAAAGTTAAGATAAAATAAAATCTTAAAACAAAACAAAAACAATATGAAAGCATGACACACACTAACAAAAACAATAATTTAGAGAACTATCTACACCCCGATAAAGAAAAACCTTACTCTCTTAAAGGGAGGAATCCCACCAAGTGAAGTGGTGAGGATATTAATTGTATCAGTAACTCGAAAGTTCATTTGGGAGGGCAACAGACGACGGTTTAACTATCTATTGCGAATGGACCGATGGGGATGAAGGGAAGGCTTGAGAATGAGTTGGACCGGCAGCATGGAATCAGACTCTGACGAAAATTTGAACCAACCCCTATCAAAAGCGTTATCAATAACTAGAATGACAGCCATTACTTCAGCAAAGAAAGCTGTATTGTGTCCTAATGGAGTACCAAAACCACCAACTCTCTAAAAACAGTACCACAAGCAGCTAAACCCGAATTGCTTCTAGAGAGGCCATCCGAATTAGCTACGATCCAGCCCTATAAAGAGGTGGCGTCCAAGTCAAAATAATAGATTTGGGAGCTTTATCAAGTAGTCAAAATAATAATTGTCATCGAATAATCTCTTTTGTATCCAAATTTTTTTGTCATTAAATATCAATTTATGTGAATACAATATGTCGTCGTGAATGCTTTCTTTTAATGATAATTTAGAGTAGTCACTTTAACTCTTCGGATACGATATAAATAGTCGTCAAATAGTAAAATATATTGTGATTAAAAACAATGTGAGACTATATTATTTATCATTTAAAACGAAATTAATAGTCATGAAATAATATTTTTTGAATAAAAAATTTTCGGTCACTAAATATCAATTTATGTGACTAAAATGTGTCGTCATGAATGTTTTCTTTTAAATGACAATTTAAAATAGTCACTTTGACTTTTAGGATACAATATAAATAGTCGTTAAATAGTAAAATGTATTGTGGTTAAAAATAATGTGAGACTATATTACTCGTCATTTGAAACGAAATTAGATTTCACGGAATAATATTTTCTCGATCAAAATTTTTTGGTCACTATATATCAATTTATATGACTAAAATATGTCATCGTGAATGCTTTCTTTTAATAACGATTGAAAGTAGTCATTTAAACTTTTTTGATACCATATAAAAATAATCATAAAATAATAAAGTGCATTGTAATTAAAAATAATGTTATACTATATTATATATATTTTGCAACGACAGAATACGTCGCAACATGTTAATTTTTTTGACTAAATATTATAGTTGCGAATGCTTACATTTTATGACAATAGATAATAGTCACTTAAAATGTTTTGATACAATTTAACTAGTCATGTAATAGTAAAATAAACTGTCATTAAAATAAAGTTGACACTAAATTAATTACTAATTGTATTAGCAAAAATTGTCACAAATGAAAACTATTTGGGACGATTATGAAATGTCGCGATATGTAAACTTCAACAACAAAAAAATAGTGTTGCTAATTGTATCGTCAAACCTCTAAAATGACGATTTTAGTAATTGTTGCAACTATGTTTACAAACTCTTAAGACAAATATTATAGTCACTAAAAAACCACATATTATGACCGATATGAAGTGTCATTGATTGCATTTTTGCATCTCTAATTTGACCATTTTAGACACTATTCGTGACAATTTTAACTTAATTTTAAGACAATCATGTTTATCATAGAATCATGTTTTTAAAGTGACGAAAATAATTTTGGTCGCTAGAACCTTTTAAGACGGTCCTTCTACGACTAACGTGTGACAATTTATTTTTTATCATAAAAAATATAAATTGACTAATTTATTATTTTTTAGTGACTAATATTCTTTGTAATAAAATCTTATTTTTCTTGTAGCGTCCAATTTGGCGCAAAAGATCCCTGTCTTTGCCGAAAACACCTGAGCTCAAGAAACCAACCATATGTTAAATAGCTGAGGACTGAACGGGTCATCAAGATTGCACATCGCCAAAAAACAGAATTGAGGAATTCGTATGCAACGAGGTTTCAAACTTTTTGGCAAGCCACTGGCCAGATAGAATTTACAGATGAGCAATTAACGCACACAAGATCAGCACGATCAAGGAAAGAAGGATCTCAAAAAGGCAGCAACGTCAAACCAACCTAATTCTCTCTCAATCCCAGGTTGTCATCGTTGGTTATCCCGTTCTGGATATTGATGAATGCAGCTTCAAGAAATTTTAGAACTTGAATAGGCAGTACTACTAAATTGAGCTTAGCCTATTACCTATAATTTATAGGCTATAAATACAAGAGGGTGATTAGCAATTTTTTATGCAGCTAGAACTGGATATTAAAATAATTAAGCAGCAAAACTATGGAGGTGGCAAATGAAAGTAAGATGTTAAAATAATTAGAAATTTTGAAGGAGGAGCATTGCAAGTTGCCATGTTCAAGAAGGTGATCGAATTGCTTTAAACTGTTGTGAAGATGAAATGGAATGAAGTTATAAGGCTGTTTTATTGAAGTATATTAATAATGGAATGAAATTCTGATCTTTATTTACTATTTTGTGTTGATCACTTAACTTTTATATACGATGTGTTTCTGTAATGCTGGCGAAGAAGACAAATGAATTTAAGATACACATAATTAGAAGACTTAATTAGATAATGGAACTAAGTAAGATACAAATAATTAGAAGACTTAAACAACAGAAATAATTAAGAATAAGATACTGATAATTATAAGACTTAAACAACAGCGGAACTAAGGAAGAATTTGCCATTAAGGATGAATGTATCTATCTTTAAGCGAACTGTTAACATAATTAGAAGACTTGTAGTGACAAATCTCCTAAATTTATTCAGAGGATTTTCACTACTTTATTTCATCTCAGGTTTTGGAGAAAAGTGCATGTGTGCAGGGGCGTAGCTTAGCATAGGACCTGCCCCAGCTGGATTTAATTTTTTTTTTTATGGTTATCTTAAAATATATATATATATATTATTCATTATTTATAAAAATGTCCTAGGTGAATTGCGAAATTCTAAAAGTGTCACGTGTACTTTTAAAAAAAATTTGATGCTGCCCCGAATATAAATTTCTAATTCTAAATAATTTGATTAGCTATTATAATTTTATGAGAATTAATAAAGACAACAAGAGAACCGTCTTTATCAAATGAAATCCATTAAAAAACTAATTAAAACAAATGAAATCTAAACTTTACTCTTTTTCCTCTCTTCCGTGGAATAAAGTGTGGACTCCATAACAGATTAGGTGATCAGCAGTGCACGCCACCATGTGTGTGGATTTCTTCTCACTTTTCTTCATTTGTATGGTATGATATTTTTAAATTGTAAGTTTATTAATTCTTATTTTTATTATTTTATTTTTTTATTTTAAAATCCCTAATTTGTGTTGCCATTTAAGAACAAATTAAGTTATTAAGATCGATACACTATACACTAAATTTTTACTCAAGATTCATAATATTTTGTCTAGTTCTATAAACTATAATTTTCATGTATTCTTTTTATTTATGTTGAAATTTTTCTTTGAACAATAAATATCATACTTATTCAATAAATATATTTCTTTGAATAGCCATGAATAAATATTTAAGAAAGAATTCAACAATTGCAACCTCATCAAGAAAAGTGAGTGGCAATTCAAAAGAAAAAGTCAGACTTAATTTGCATGATCTTCCAAGGGATCCCGGTTTACAAACAGCAATTTCAAAGTTAGATCCTAATATTCAAGACGAAGTTTGGAGAGCGTACTTGCAAATGGGTCCTTTTCAACCTTAGAGCCATGATTTTCCTACTAGGTCGTTAAGAGAAAACTCATGATGTTTTGTCCGGAGTTGGTTCGATAATTATCCTAATTGGCTAGAATAGAGCATAGTAAATGTTAACATAAATATGTTAATAATATTGATTTTGATAATAACAAACTTTAAATGATGCAACTTTTTGTCTTTACTGTTATGTTTTTCATAGAAGAAAATGGTAGTCAATGGTGCAGTCCATGTATTACCAACGAAGGGTTTAGAAATTGGAAGAAAAAAAAAATGTTGAGACAACATGTTAGTGGTGCAAATAGTGCTCACAACATAGCGAGGCTTCATTGTGAATCATTGATGAATTAGAAGGCACATGGTGTTACATTTTTCTTTAACCATTCTAAAAAAATTCAAAGGGAGTATCGAGTTTGTTTTATTGTTGTAATTGATTGCATTCGATTTCCTTTGAGACAAGAGCATGCATTCTGTGGTAATAATGAATATCAAAGTTCAAATAATAGAGGAAAATTTCTTGAGCTTCTACGATTTCTTGCTTATCACAATGAGGAAATTAAAAGTGTTATTTCAACAATGCTCTAGCAAATCTCCAAATAACATCCCTGATATTTAGAAACAAATTGTAAATGTTTGTTTAGTTGAAACTTCTAGAGCTATCATTAAAGAAATTAATGACTCTTTATTTTCTATAACTTTTGTGATATATCCACAAAAGAGAAAATGGTAGTTATGTTGGATTACATGGATAAAATAGGACATGTAATTGAGCGTTTTATTGGTACTAAACATGTTGTTGATATTATAGCTATCTCTCTTAAAGCATCACTTGACCCACAATTTGCTAGACATGTATTAAGCATGTCTAGGTTGCATGGCAAGTATATAGTGGTGCTAGTAACATGCAAGGTGAACTTAATGGCTTGAAAACACTCATTTTGAAAGAGAATAAATTTGCTTATTACATTCATTGTTTTGCCCATCAATTACAGTTGGCCCTTGTTTCTATGGTAAAAAAGCACCAAGAAGTTAATGATCTATTCAATTAAGTTGTTAAAGTTATTAATGTTAATGCAGCCTCATCTAAATGATCTAATATTTTTAGAGAGAAGCATGCTATTGTAGTTATTAAAAAACTTAAAACGGGCCAGCTTGAAAGTGGGCAAGGTATGAATCAAGAAATTACTTTAAAGTGTTATGGCGACACAGTGGAGCTCACATTATGATATATTAATAAGTAGTATTACCATGTTCTCATCCATAATTGATGTGCTTGAGATTATTGCAAATGATACATCAAATTTTGAGCAAAGATTAGAAGGAAATTCAACCTTGAAGTTCATGTAATTAAACATTTGATTTTGTGTTTACTATATATTTGATGAAAAATATTCTTGAATATTCTTGGTTTTGCAAATGGATTGTCACAAGGAAAGATCAAGATATTGTGAATTCCATGAAATTAGTTAGCATTTGCAAACTAGGTCTGCAAAGGATGATGGAACATGGATGAAATTCTTTACGTAGTCAAGTTTCTTCATTTTGTGAGAAGCATTTTATTAGTGTTCCTATAATGGAAAATATGTTTTTAACTCCTGTAAGATCAAGGCGCAGAGCTCAAGAGATCACAAACATTCACCGTTATCGCATTGACCTATATTATGCTATTTTGGATATGTAACGTCAAGAGTTAAATAATCGTTTTAATGAGGTAAACATCGAATTACTTCTTTGCTTGGCTTGTTTATGTCCAAAAGATTCATTTGCAGCTTTCAATAAATAAAAGTTATTGCACCTTGTTCAAATTTATCCAAAATATTTTTCTCTAGTTGATCTCAAGGCACTAGATACTCAACTTGATGTTTACATAACAGATATGCAATCTAGTGTTGAGTTTTCAGGATTAAATGGGATTGGTGATCTTGCACAAAATTGTTTGACACTAACAAGTACAAGGTGTTTTCATGGGTCTATTTATTAGTCACATTAGCATTGCTTTTACCAGTCGCCATTGCAATTGTTGAAAGAGTTTTTTCAACTATGAATTATGTGAAGAATCGACTACGAAGTCGAATGGGAGATGAATAGTTGAATGATAACCTAGTTTTGTACATTGAAAGATATATCTTTGATTGTATTACTAATTAATTATTTTACAACATTTTCAGCACATGAAATCCCGTCGAAGAATTCTTGATTAGAACAATTGTAATTAGTAAATTTATTATTATAAATTTATATTATAGTTGTGATTTTATACACGGTTATCTAAATTTTCAAAATTATATTGCCCCAGCTGAATTAAATTGTTGGTTACGTCCCTGCATGTGGTATGTTTCCTCGATTCATTTCTTATATATATAGAGTGAAACTGTTATAATACCATGTCTCATGCAATGTATAAAGTCAAAAGACTCATCTAATTTTAGCTAAATGTTGTGTCAACAGCTCACCTACTCAACTCTATAGTTGGCCATGCACATATTTATATATGTAATCTCCCGTCAGTGAATCTTGTTTACATTAATTTAATTTTCAATAATTTATTAAGCTAATTACTATAGATTAATCAATAATTGTTATAAAAAAAATTATGTTCAATTATTTGGTGAACATAAGTACACTATCATGCGCATAAAATCTTTGATTATATGATAATATATGAAGAAAATAGATTGGTTGATCAACCGTACCTTCTATTCTTAATGATTGGCTATTTATTTCTTATCAAATTAGGTTTAATGTGTAAAGACCAATGAAAGATTGTGAGCAATATCATTGAGTTATATTCAAATTTCAAAGTTTTTATATTTGTATGATGTGATCATGCAGGACTTGTGTATGGCCATTTTTTTACCAATAGAAAAAAAACCCCATAAATTAAATATATATAAGTGGGACAAAAAGCTTGACACTATAGTCTAGTCTATAATTAAACACAGTAACCATTTAACGTGATAAAGATGTATTATATATTATATGAAAATAGTGCTTCCAGATAATTTAAGTGATATTAAGAAGATGAAAGTAATTTCATTTTTATTGACCACTTAGTATTTGATTGTAGTTTATATTAGGTCTCTTGAAATGAGATTTAAAAAAAAAATACATGTTTACTGATAGTAGAATCATAGGTATATGGAGAGACTTATCTTAATATAAATTATTTGAAGCGTAGTTCTAAGATAAATCGGTTTATAAAGAGAAATATATTATGCTCCTTTAGCATACATTGAGAGACTTGAACTCTCAAAATTAGATAACGCAATGCACGAAGTGATAATTACCATGCAAAAATCTAGTCGTCGAAAAATATTTTTCTTCAAATTCAAAATTTTAACAAAAAAATAATTAAATTACATTAAAGCATGGAATACGATGAATTTCCAATTGCATTTGGGCGGTTGTCAACCAAACAATTATTAAAGAGGTGACCAACTTTTTCTTCTTTTTATTTTCTGGTCAACCAAACAGATTCGTGAAGAACCCAATGGGTCAACCAAGGACTTGGCCACACTCCCGGCTTCTGGATGCATAACGAGGTCAAATTTGAGGGACTAAGCTTAACCCATTTTTCATACTTTGTATCCCATAAAAAAGAAAAATCATCAAAGAAATTGTCAATCTCTCTCCCCTCCAAGTCCGGGCCTTAGGCGTTAGGCCATATAGACTTGCCAATTAATAGTTGAAAAAAAAAGGTAAATTTTGGATTATGAATTGATTATTTTTAATTTTTTTATATTTAAAAATTTTAAATTATTTTTATATTTAAAAAAATTAATTAATATTTTTTTTCGTCTTCTTAATAAAAATAAGATAAACTATAATTTTTAAAAATACAAAATAATTAAAAAATCCATTAAGATAATATGAAATTAACCCATTGAAAAACGCGCAATTTGATGCAACTATATATTGACTGGAAAAAGGCAGCGGTTTCAATATTGCAAACACATAATTTCTGTCCTGATCATAATAATATATGTAGTTAATAAATAAATTATATTTTTTATTCGAATAAATTATATCTTATTAACGTTGGAAGAGAACGAGCCAGTATAATGACTGAAACGGTGACGTAAGAGAAGCAATTGTGGAGCTAGCTCGATTGGCGGTAGAATCTGTTAGCGCGAATATATATATATATATATATATATATATATATATATATATATATATATTTTGACCGTTTTGTCTTCAAATTTACACAAACACGTATATAAAAAAATGCAAAGGCGGCAATAGCATGCAGTGAAAACGCAAAACCAACGAGAAAACAGGAACGTGTGTTAATGCTGCAATAATTCAATAAACATAATAAAATAAAATAAAATAATTTGCATTTTCAATTTCGCTTGCGTCTTCCATATTTATTGGCTTGCATTGCAAATTGATTTGAGTTCCTCCTACAAGGAAGACAACAGACACTCAATCTCTTTCTTAGCTTGAAGAAAATACGATACAATTCCCTTCTTGTAAGTCTCCGCTTTCTTCACCCTGTTTCTTTTGTATCTGTTTTATTCAAATTCCCCTTTTCGTTGCTTTTTGCCTTTTTTAAGCCTTTGTTTTTTTGTTAAAGGTCTCTCTCTTTTACCATCTGGGTTTCTTTCATTAATCTTTTTCCCTTTCTGGGTATTTCCTCTTTCTTGCTTTTGTTTTGTTTTTCTTTTAATTTTTCTTTGTTATTAATTGGGCTGTTTCCATTTCCTCTTAATTGTTCAGATACTTTTGTTTCGTATGCAGTTCCTGTGAAAGTCTCCTTTTTCTTTTCTTTCTCAATTTTTTACGCTTGTTTTGTAGCTTTTGTTTCATTTTCAGAGAACTTTACTTAATTCTTTCCTTTATTTGGCGCAGCTTTTGATTTTATTCTGTAAAAGTTTATGTATTTTGTAGAGCCAATTCCTTGCAAGTTTCAAAAGTTTATATTAATTGATTTGCATTGAGGAGTCAAGTTTCTGAATTTCTCCATTTTTGGCTCTAGAGTGATGGAGGGTTTTCTCCTGAGTATGAATTGTAATTCGTGTTGAATGTACATATAATGATATTTATTTTCAGGAGTCAAAGTAAAAGCAAAGAGCTTGATCAAGGAGTTTTAGGTTTGGATTTATTGGAATCTAGAGAATTTGAGTATTTCAAGTGTTGTGAATTTGAATATGGGAGATCATTTTGTATTGCTGGTGGACCGGTTACTAACAGAATCCACCCTTGAAGCTGCAATTCAGGAGAGCAGAAATCGGTCTATGCAAGCCACACCATTAGGCGTTGATGATTCAAAAGCTGATTACTCTTCTCTAAATGTGGAGTTTGGAGATATTTCGACACCAAGGAAATTGGTAGAGTGCAGAATTTGCCAGGATGAGGATGCAGATTCAAATATGGAGACTCCATGTTCGTGTTGTGGCAGCTTGAAGGTTAGTTTCTATTTTAACTCGTAATCATAAATGCTTTTGTTCAGGTATCTACTTAGATTCTTAAGTTGTTCTTTAAAGTTTCATACTATCCTAAAATTCTTCCCTATAAAGTCTGTCCATGGAAGAATTTCATGCTATAGAACAGTTTATTGCCACATGGTGGACTAAATTACAGGCTTTTGGTATCATTGGAGCATGTGAGAAATGTCTATTGTTAATTAACTCCAATGCTAGCTACAACATCTATGATCCTCTAATTCGAAATACAGAGTAGTCATTTTTTAATTTGATGGTGATATGGAAGTTACTTTCTGCATGTTGGGAAAGTAGGGCTTTTTGTTAAAATATCATAATATGCAATTATCCAGTCACATTGCATACCTAACCTCTCAACCACCATGTACATGCCACCAATTCAACTGCATTTTCACCGTCGTTTTCCCTCAAGATAATTGGAGCCTTCATGTTTGTTTTTGAATAATACATTTAATTCACCAATAGCTGTCTAATTGTAAGGCCATGAAGCATGCACTTGATAAAGAGGGCACTGCCTGAATGCAAGTATCTAGACAGAAAGATCTTAAGCTTTAATTATTCTATTCAATTTTTTTTGTCTAATTCGAATTTTTGTACCTGAAGCATCTAATCTTGGACATAAGTTTCTCAAGTCAGTTTTAAAGGCCTATAAACAATTGATCATATCACTTTTGTAGTCACAACAGTATCCCTTTAGGTTAATTTGAATTCATTTAATTTGGTGCCTGACAACATACATTGATACTGTCTTGTTTGCAATAATTCAAAAAAGAAAAGATATTACAATTTTTCCACTGGATTTTAAAATGAAGAAAACAACCATAATTTGCATAAACTCTGCTACTTATGCAAATGGTAATAGCAAGAAATTTGCTGTGTTCATATCTGACGGTTGATTTTTGCAGTATGCTCATCGCAGATGTGTGCAAAGATGGTGCAATGAAAAGGGCAACACTACTTGCGAGATATGCCAACAGGTGGACACTTTTCCCATACATTTCAATTTTCATCAGCTAATTACTGTATATTCTTTGACTGCACATTTTTATTTGCTGGCAACTTTTCCTTCTTTGGATTTGTGCTTCATTAGTGCCACACGGTCTCAAAAATTCACATATTCGTCATGTTGAACTTTCTGAATTTCAGCAATTCAAGCCTGGTTATACTGCGCCACCTCCCCTGTTTCAGTTTGGGAATATTCCAATGAACTTCAGGTAAATCGTCATTTTGATTTTTCCAGTTAAAAATTTTCACCACTGCCTTTCTTTTCATTTTAAACTCCAACTTTACCAATTTCTTTAATCAGGGGAAACTGGGAAATCTCCCGAAGAGAGCTAAATAATCCACGAATCATAATGGTTGCAGCTGATCATAGTTTCCTGCAATCTCCTACCTATGAAGAGTATTCCGCTTCTAACACAAGAAGCGTGATATGCTGCCGTTCAATAGCTCTAATTGTAAATTTCTTTCTCCATCTGGGCCAACTTTGGTTAAATCAGACAAGTGAAATTTTCCTGTTTTGAACTTTGATGTATGGCAGCATTTAATATTTGTTGACACTGTAAGAATGAAGTTAAGCACACCAACTATTTAGTTTGATCTTTTAAATGTTATTCTGAGTCCTGACAGACTTCTCTTTGGCAGTTCATGTTTCTTCTTATCCTACGGCATACCCTACCTGTCATACTGAACAGAACCAATGAATATTCCTTCCCAATGTTCCTGGTAAGATTACCTTATTTGGATGCTAATTCGGGTAAACAAGATTATGGATTTCTTACTTAAAATAAGTTTTCTTGTTTTCTGCAGCAGTTGTTCCTAAGGACTGCTGGGATTGTTCTTCCAATCTATGTCATGGTGAAAGCAGTAACTGCTCTTCAGCGCCGTCGCTACCAACAAGTAAGTTCCCATTAGAATGAGAGTTTTTACTGTAATTTATCTTTTCTGCAGTATCAATCAAGCATATAAATGCAATGCTCGCTAAGGTTCATTTCTTAATTTGATTATTTTGTTGGTAACCATTAGGTGTCACCAAATTCATCATTTACTTCATCCGATTCTGATGAAGAAACCGAGGAGTCAAGTCCGCAGCCTATAGGTCATGTACTTCACGTTCATTAAATAAGCTTCGGAAAACGAATCTGTAGCTGGCTTGTAATTTGCCAACCATACTGGAAATATGGGGTTTGCGAAGAAAAGAATGTTACATCTCATGGTCATCTTTGAGATAAACTAGCAGCTCCGGCAACACTTCTGTTGCTGTTTATTAATTGAAATTATAGGGATCAGCAAATGCCCCTTTGTACATGCATACAATTATATTCAAAATTACCCCAAGTCAAGTAATCAAGATGGAGCATATAGTGTAAATAAGATGTTCCCACTACTTGGCAATTGTTTGTGACAGAATAAAGTACTTCAACCACTTGGCCCTATTTGGCCACTTACTGGTTTTGTTTTCACCTTCCTTTTTTTCTTGCTCTGTACTGGTTATTTAATATTTTACTGGTGCAAAAAAACATGGCTAAAAAAAAAATGGATCGACAGGCTGCAGAGGGTTAATAGAACAGTAACCTGCAACCCAGGATTATTGACTTCTTGCAGTCCAATCTTTACTAAGAACACCCTCTCCCCTCATAATCAAGCATTGGGGGCGTCCCTCACGAGTCAATATAACAGAATCGAATGATTAATATTATTACAGGACTTCAATAGATCGTCATTTTGAGAAAAATACGCTTTTTACGGGGGTCGATGATAATTTTAGAGAAGCATTATGACAATTTTTGGAATTTCATCGAAGGTCTTTGGTAGACTACCAAGTTAGTGACATTTGCTCAAAGTTAGACGAAAAGTGGGATGAAATCAATAAAATATTAAAATTTCTGATTTTTTTTTTTAAAAAAAGGTTTCTCAAACATTGATGTGATTCATTGGCCATTTAATCCAAAAAGTTGAACTATATCAAAGTAGATTTCGACATCTCATTGTCAATACACAAAATTGTATTACTCCAAAGAAAAGAATCTAAAAAGATAGGGAGTGCTCAACCGCTAACCGCAGCTGATATCGTGAAAACGCAAATTTAACCACTTCATATAATACTGATTATTCTAATTTAACTTATCGAGTTCTTAACAGTAGCATAATCCCAGACAAAAATTAAAAGCCGAAAAAAAAAACATGAAAGGAAAGCTAACAGCATTTAGAATTCTTGTACTTCTGAACATCAATACGCAGTCAGCAGCATTTCAAAAAGTAGAAAACAGGTCCAACCATATGTAAATAAATGTCAAATGGAAGAGGGAAATGCAAAGGTAAAAAGCTGATCATCTAAAACATCTGTATTCTGCATTTATAGCTACCTTCATTATCCTTTTCGGATCCCAATTGGACAACAAATGGCTACACGTTCATACAATTGACAAGGAATTGCTCTGCATTATAACAAGAAACTCAGAATCTGGTAGTATACAAGGGGCTTGAACATCAATAAAGTATTTTCTGAGCAATTTGCCATGTTTACAAAAGTAAAGGAGTGCAGTGCACAACAGTAAATTAAAAAAACAAAAATGACACTGGGATATAGGGATAAGTCTTTTGTTATGATTGCAATATGAATCTGCAGGGTCCGAACAAAAAATTCAAAACAAAAAGCTAGATGAAGCCAGATGAAGAGAAGGGTACAGAAGATGACCTCGAGCAGGCCTGTTGGTACAAAGGTTGTCATCCAGATTCCTATTAAGATCCTGAATTTCACTCGGCTGGGCACGTTAATGGCCATATATGGTTTTGCATTTTAACACTCTTAGTTCCAGCTTCTCCTTGGCCTGAAATGTTGCGGAATGAAAACAATAATAAGAAAGTTTAATTCCTGACAACCAAATTCTCTCTACATTTATCTATTGATCAATCTATTTATCCCTCCCTCCCACCTGACATCACTCTTTTTCCTTTTCTTTCTATATCTCAAAATGTTTGAAAGGGCTCATTACCCTCCTAAGTATCATATGTTCTTTAAAGAGTGTAGTTGGTATTTATACTTTCGATTCTTCTGCTGTGAACGCCAATAGCAAGCGAGTGCTCCAAATGCACAGCTAGCAAGAGCAATCGCCAATGCTGCACCCACAGGAACCACGACCGCATTTGTTGAGACCACCAAATCTTCAAGAGCTCCATCAGTCCCATCATTCCTTAGAAATTCCCTGTCCTTGTACAGTGATACAAGCGTTTTCCCATAATAGTTACTCAAGAACTTGAATACTTCATCTTGGTCCCAGTCAATCTGTCTGAATTTCATATCTCCCTGGTGATTCGAACGATAACATGAAGAGCAAAGCTGCTTTGGAGGCCATATAATCTTTGGGAACTTGGGATCAACAGTTTTTAGAGATGCTTCTAACTTCATTAATCTCTCATTGACTTGATTATGTGTGCTCCACAACCAAATGGCAAAATCACGGGTTTTATTGAAAGGACTGGTAACACTGAAAGAAAAAATTACTAATTATTAGACGAAGGGATGTTGGAGAATTCGGGAAGGGAAATTTGATTTGGGAAGCTCTTACCTTGAACACATCTGGTAAAAATGTTGACGACACTCCTCGCAAACGAAGAAATTGTGGATAAAATCACAAACAGCCATAAATGTGAACTGGCTCTCACCATCATCAATTCTGACAGAGAGCGAATGCAGTAGAACCCATAAGCCACAGCTGCAACAATATTAAAGAATTGTTACTAAGTTAAACAATACAACTGAAGAGAGCTCTCAAATATGAAGCTGAATGGATAACGAAATATAGCTTGAAGAAAACAGCATTTTACCTAAAACCCCTAGTATCATTCTTGCTTCCACGACAAAATATCTGCAAAACGTAATAAATCACAGGTCTAAACAAATCACACTTCTTAAAAGTTTAAGATTAACGAAGCAAGTCATACACTAGCTCAATTATTGCTTTTGATCAGCAGAGACATGAAAAAGTTAAGAAATAATTCTTGGTTCAATGGCAAATTTATAGCTATTGATAGTTGACCGGCCAGCTCCTGATATTAAGGCATTATAGTTATACTTAAAATGGTGAATTAGTTTATAAGTTGCCTTTTGCTAGAAAATAATAAACAACTGAAAACACCCTTGACAGGTGATCCACAGGACAACAAAACATATTTCTCAGACATATAATCAATCATAGAATTACTCAAATAGGTGTATCTAACTCTGTTACGTAAGTCCTTAAATTTATTCCTATGTTTGTTTGAATAATTAGGTTGCTAGACTTTATAACTAAAAGAAATAGCCATGACTTATGGTAAGCGAAGCAACGTAGTATCTGTTCAACTCCGCCTAAACAAAACATTGTAACAAAGCCCGTTCGAGCTTAAAAATTATAATAAAGACTGACTTATTAGTTTTACAATTTGGGTTATGTGGTAACTTGACATGGTATCAAAGCCAAGTTGACCAAGTTCTCTTATGTTAGATCCCAATGTATGAATTATATTATAATAAAATAAGTTGTATTTGTTGTTACGTTTATGGAACATAGTCGAGTCTCTCCTAATTTTGGGAAGATCCGATTCCAAAGAGACTGGGTGGAGCTAATCAATTTAAGCTATTGGATCAAAAGCTTCTAATGCTGATTCTCCCTCTCTTTTTTATTTTTCAAATTTGATAGGAATAAAAACCTACACTGATGCCTCTCCAAATCTCTGTCACTTAAAGCCACAGGCCAGTGCATGCAAAGCCAAAGGGTACCATCAAGTGCTTACCCAATATCCACGAGGAACTTCTTTTCCACAAATTGGGAAATTCCCCAGGCCACCCTTCCCATTATTATTGACAACTTCCTGTTTATCAGCTGACTGCATATGTGATGGGGAAAAGTCATCAAAATTCACCAATACTTTGGCACTTCCCTTCCGACACCTAATCCAGAAAATCTAAAGTAAAACAATGAAAGAAGCAGAACCAAAAAAATAAAAATAAAAATAAGAAAAAGAAATAGCAGCATCACTAAATTTATCTGAGCAAAGTGCATACTGAAAGGTGATTTTACCTCCTAGAAGGATGATGAGCCACTAAAACTTGAAGAAATCTTATTAGTGAAGCCCGGGTTTCTGATTTGATCATCTGGAGAACATTGTAAATGAGAAACTGTAATAGCTATTTATTTTTTTTAAGTTTATAAATAGCAAAGAAAAGAAAATGTCAACCTTGTGATCCAAAATGATGTCGAAGGCAGTGGCCGTTGCCTCCTCAACATCATATACAGCTCGAGCAATCTTCACAAGCAGTGCAATGCACAGGTTAGTATCTTGCACTTAAAGACTATGATTTTAAGATTAATGAAGCAAAATTGGAGGTATCCTCTCAGAAAAACCTGTCCAGGGTCTGATATATTGGATGGAAGTTGGTCATTTTCGAATTTCTCATCATCCAAGCCATATGAGCTGTATAGTACGCAAACTAGAAATAAGAACAAGGTTTTAAGCCAGCAGCCACAATATTAAAACACATGAAAACAAATGTCAAAAGATATCCCTAGAAATATGTATTCTTAACTTAAAAATCACAAGCATATTTATAAGACTATTGGACGGGGAGAAATTAGATTCAAGGACAACTTCCTCGCTTTATCTCTGGGTCAAATCACAGTGGCAGTGACACAAAACACATAAACAAAGACTACTGGATTTCTTCACACTCTAACATCTGCGATGTCTGACACAGTGACTTATTCCTTCAGATATGACGAATACTCATAATTTCTGATTTTCTTTCTCCCAACTTTTGCAAAAATCAGCTGAAGACTTTAATTGAGATCTGAATTACAACCCCAATCAGAATGCATGTTCCTTCACATTATTGTATATATACACTAGATGCATCCCCCATCCACTCAAGAAGTTTAAAACTCTGACAAAGAAACTGTTATGATTAGCTTATCAAGATATTGAGATATTTAATTTTAATAAAAAATATTGGTCAGATCAGGCTCACTTTATCCACAGATATTTAAATGAAGCCCAAGTTTGGCCTGTTTGCTAACCCAAAAAGCTGACTTGCAAGGTCAAGACAAACAGAGAAGCACATGAGAACTCTTTTTAAGCTACTATTTCGAAGACACAAGTGGTAAAAGCCTTTAAGTTATCTTATTATTCCTAAACCTATACATAAGTTCCAAGATAAAAATTTCTTTGACGGAAAAGAATACAGATATTAATGTTGACAATTAAGCAATAAATGAAGATAGCTCAGACCTGCTTGTTTGCTTATTGATCCAAGTAAGTAAACCATCAGCTGTCTGCCAATCATCAATTGCACGAATTTCATTTTTCTCTTGATTCGGTTCCCAGCTACCAGCTACAAATTTTGAAGGGGACCCCCAAAGGAGCATGGGATAATGACCCACAGAAAACTTATCACAAAGGTTGGTATTTATCTGTGCTGCCAAAAACAGTGAAAAGAAACAATTGATTATCAAGTCATATCTTTTAATATATTGAAACTAATGTCAAAGTCAAGTCAGAAAACAGATAAATGCAACAAGTTTAAAAGAGTGTTTTTTTCATGTATAAATTAAAATAAAGAAAAAAGGGTAGATTATTTTTTAAAATAAGACAGATGTCATCCTTTGATTCCCTCCCCAGCACAAATTAATTATAAGGGGGGAGAAAACAAAATTTTGAATAATTTTCATGAATTTTTTGCCAGACCAAAATTGGGAGAGCCTTGTTTCAAAGAGAGGAAAGAATTCCAAGAATTTCAAGAATATCACATCCTTGAAGGGGAAAAAACACTTAGAAGACATAGGATAAATACCTTGAGTGCACAGTCCACCCTTGTCATCAATATGATACCAGGATGTGCAGCATTAGGTCCATTGAAAAGCCTTGCAACCTTTTCATATTGCGGCTGCATATTGGAACTCATAATCAGAATCATAAGCTACCGCAAATTGGGCTACATTAAACACAAGATAATCAAAATAATACCTTATAATTTCTGCAAGCAGGGCACCTGAAAGCCAGTAATTGGACAAAAGGAAACAACATCATGATATCAGAATAATGGTGCAAATAATGAAGTAAATAAAACAGCACGATCATTGCAGTTAGACTGGTTACTTTGTTATCTTAAAATGATACCCGGCATGTAGTTCACACAAGATGAAAAAGACAATATCAACTTTCAGTACAAGGAACGAGCACTTCTAACATGCAATGAGTTCTACAAAATTAAAATCCAATGCAGCAAGCGAAAATTTAGATAAAACGCACAGAAAGCTTATGTCTTCAATCATTTTCCATACACATAGCCTCCACAAAGTGTCATCGTATCAACATATGAAATATTCCTTCAATAAACGACAGAGTGATCCACCCATGCTAATAAATTCAAAGAAAAAATATACTAACCCAAGAGTCCCACGTATACGATTTTGCCATATGCCCTAAATATCGTGTATCAATAAGCACTCCAATCCAAGCTCCAGGGAAACATAAAACATAATGGTAAACCTAGAAATACAAAATCACGACAAGTCCTAACGGAATAACCAACTTTTAACTCCTATTTGTCACTAGAAATAAGGCATAGGCAGTAGGCTTTTCTAACAGCTCTATCTACTCTTGTATAACTATTAGGAATTATTATTCACAATAAAGCCATATTATCATCAAAAATAGTTTGTATACAGTACAGTCCAAAGCTGATATTCATTTTAAAATGAAATTATTAAAAAAAAAAACTAACCAATTAGCGAAGAACTCAACAACGGCGTAAGTAGCAGGGGTGTCTCTGAGAACCGCATCGAAATTAGTAGCGTTCAATTCAACGGCGTGATCAACCTCCACTTTTTTCTCCGTATCGCCTAATGATCGTAGGATCGCACGCGATCCAACGGAAAACGCCGCTGCCTCTGACCTCAGTAGATAACAAAGCAGTAGATTCACAATCAGTATCGCAGGCCTTCGAGACATGGGGAGGCAGGCGCTTATTGTTATTTCTGATTAATCGATTTCTTCTCTACCGAAAACGGTGAAATAGTTTTCGGTATTTTATCTTCTATGTAGATGAATTTTTCCCTTTTTTTTCCTTTAATTTTCACGTTACTTGTTGTTATAAGTGGATCTCTTATGCGGTGGGTGAGCGTCGGGTAACGTAGGTCTAACTCCGGCAGAAAGGGTGCGCACTACGCTTCTTGACCCTTCCTCCTTTCCATTTGTTTAATATTTGACAAATGCAGACTGATTCAGGCTTAGTGGTGGTCCTGGTGGATTTCCAACGTTAGGAAACCTGGTGCAATTATAGTATTGTGTTATAGTTGTATTAAGTTATTAGATATTAATAAATTTTATTAATTTAAATATATCGAACGACTAAATATAATTATAATACGATATTATAATTATACCATAGCCTCATCCTCAACGTTAATGACGTTATTGCATAAACTTATTTTAGGTAACCTGTAACTTAGACATAATTAAGACATTAAATATAATTTTGAAATTTAAAAAAATAACAATAACCGTTGTCAACAACTCATTAAGATCGTCAGTGAGGATTTTAAACTACAGTTACCACGAGATATGAGTTATAAATATCAAAATTTACGATTGTTAGTAAGACAATGCTTGACTTTTAAATTTCAGTAACTGTAGCATTGTGAATTTTAAATTGAAACCAATGTGAGATAAAAGTTATAACTACTAACATTGATAATTTTTTTTAATGTTTAACCGATTAACTTATTTTTACTGCACAAATTTTAATCGTTTTTTTTTTCCTTGTTGGTCAGTTTAAATAAACAAACTTTGAAGTTATAACTTATACAAACTCTTTTGAGATAAATGATTGATAAGTAAGAGTATACTAAGATAGAATATCTAGGTGAGAATTCATATATATATATATTGATGTTGCATTAAAATATTAGTTACAAAAACTGAAAATTTAGCGCAATATATTCATTTAGAACGTTACTGTAAGTCACGTAAGTACCATAAAATAATATCTCATTAATGTTCGCTATATACATTAATTTGCATAAAAGAAAATAATAGTATTTATGTTATCTATAATAGTTTACGATAAAATATATGTCATTCTTATAAACTTAAATAAACTAGGAAGTATGTAAACAATATAAAGAAAAAGAAAGAATAATGGAATTATTATTGAAATGAGAAACATTCTCACGGTATGTTTAATTTTGAATAAATAAAAGAAAAGGATAGGAGAGGACGGTGGAGGAAAAAAAATCATATGACATCAGATAATTTAAATTAACCTTCTTTTCCTTTCATTTCCTCTTCCCTTCCCTTTCCTTCCCTTTCATTTCTTTCATTTATTTCAATTAAAAAAATTTAAATTTATGGATACCTATAACCTCTTCAAGGCTCTATTTATAATGGTAGGTAATTAGTGTTAAAAATTGTATGTTTATTCAGGGGTAAAAATGTTATTTTGTGTTATTAATGTAATTTATATTTGTAATTGTGTAACATATTGTAAATTTCTAATTATTTTTCTAAATATTTGATTTTGTGTATTTTTGCATGTTTATTAAGTAAAAATAATAATTTTATGCAATTTGAGGCTCTAAACAAATGTACGGACGTCAAATTTAGATTCCGAAAGTCTAAGAAATTATATCATTGTCGAGGAGGATCCAAAACTTTTGTTGTAAATTTATAATTTTTTACCACAAAAATGTGGTGATTGTGAAATTATAAATTTTTATCATGTTAAGTATAATAAATGTTAGTGGAATATGTTGGATGTGCATGAGTGGATTAAGTTAGATTTATGTTTTGTTAGTAGGAAAAATGTAAGATTAAGATGTAATTAGTTTTATTTATTTGTGTGGTGTGGATTAATCTTGTGCTATAAATAGAGAAGGTGGAACACAGCTCTCCACACAATTTCTTCTCTTCTTTCCCCTCAAATTCTTCCTTTCATCTCTCTTTATAGTATATTTTCAATAAATAAAATTACTTTTATTTTCAAATTTCAAATATTTTTTAATTATGTTTTTTTAATTTTAATAATTCCTTTTATTTCAATTATGTTTAGCTAAACACTAATAGTTAAGGGAAGGTGAAACTCTTAGTTGAAAAATATGATTTAATCAAATTTTATTTTTAATTAAATAAATTAAATTATTTTCTATTTAATTTTATCCATATTTTATATTTTAAAATTTTGATTTATTATAGACAAACATGGGAGTTTGGCACAATGAATTATTTATATCTTAGTATAAAGTATAGTAAAATTAAGTTTTGGCACATTAAATACTTAATCCATAATAAAATCAATGGGAAAATAGTTGTAATTTATACAATTAATCTTTTGGGCAATAAAATAAAAATAAAAAGAATTTATTAAATTATATTTATTACTAAAAGTGGATCCATAATCCTAACTAATTCAATTTCCTAGTTTTTCTTTTCTTTTTTTATAAACTTAAATAAACAAATTAATTCATTTTTCTGTGGATCGACCTCGATCTCACCGAGTTATGGTATAACTAGACATTCTTATACTTAAGAGTAAATTAAATACTTTTAAGTCGTGTTAAATTTTTGACACCATTCCAGGAAAAAGTATTTATTTTATTTTATTTTCCTTTTATTTTTTACTTTTTGTGTAAAGTTTCATTTACCATTTTTTCTTTTCTTAAATTCTGTTCTGTCCTCCAAATATTTTAGAATTTCACTTTCAACCTAAAATTTCTCGTTTCACCCCCATTCTTCTCATACTTTTAGTTTGACCACAAAATTACAAAAGTTTTTGAATAGGTCCCTCACCAATGTTTCCCATAATTCTCAAATTCGGACCTACAACTTGAACTTCTTTGGACCTTATTTGGACTCAATAAAAAGAATATTGACTTTAAAAAATACTATGAAGGCCTATTAGTTTGAATTAATCAACTTAATTGATTAGTAATTTTTAAAATTTGAAAAAAGAAAAAGAGTCTACACTTTGAGACAATTATTTCTTTTTTTCTTTCTTTCTTTTCTTTTTTTATTTTTGTAATTTAATTTTAATTTTTATTTTATTTTTCTTTTTGGCATTTACTTTGTTTATATGTTTGGTTTATTACTTATTTTAGTTATTTTAATTTCATTTAGTTAATTTTTTGTTTATTTATTTATTTTTATTTGTATTTTTTTTATACATTTATCTTGTTTAAGTTTCATTTTGTTTTAAATTTTTGTAATTTTTTTTGTTATTCATTTGTTTGTGTACTATCTTTATAACATAATTTCACACTCACATATCATCATCATCATTGCATGAGACGTTGGTCTCAAACTTTAAGTGGTAAGTTAATTCGTAAATCTCAATCACCACCACTAATTATGGACGAGATCCAAGATGATAATATTTTGGACCAACTTAATCCTCCAATTGATTAGGGAGACAATCAATCTCAACATGATCATAATCAACTAAGAATTTTGAGAGATTGCATGAATTTAACGAGAACCGGATCACTATCGTGCATAGTATTTCCCCCAGAAGTATCTCGATTCAACTTCAAACTAAGTATTATTCAACTTTTATCAATATTTCATAGTTTGGAATATAAGAATCCATACTTACATATAAGATATTTTGAGGAAGTTTGTAATACATACACAAACCCATGAGTTTTATTTTCATTTTTTTAAACTTAAATAAACAAATTAAGAGAGTTGAAGTTAACTCAATGAGAGGATGAATTTAAGTTCATTTTCCTAATAAACAGAGCGTGATATATATGAATTTCAATATATTTGTATGGTGAGAATTAATTATGTATTTGTATAAATAGAGGGTGGAACCACGACTTAAAAGTAAAAATAATAATTTCACACAATTTGATGCCCCAAACAAATGTACAGATGTCAAATTTAGATTCTGGAAGTTTGAGAAATTATGTCATTATGGATGAGAATTTGCCACTTTTATTGTAAATTTATAAGTTTTTACCACAGTAAATGTAGTAATTATGAAATTATAAGTTTTTACTATGTTATGTATGGTAATTGGTAGTGGAATATGTTAGATATACTTGAGTGGATTAAGTTAGGTTTATGTTTTATTAGTGAGATAAATGTAAGGTTAATATGCTTTAATAAAACTAATTACATCTTAACCTTACATTTGTTCCACTAATAAAACATAAACCTAACTTAATCCATTAAAGCACATCCAACACATTCCACTAACAATTATTATACCTAACATAATAAAAACTTATAATTTCACATTTACCACATTTGCTGTGGCAAAAAATTATAAATTTACAATAAAAGTTTCGAATCCTCCTCGATAATGACATAATTTCTCGGACTTTCGGAATCTAAATTTGATATCCGTACATTTGTTAGAGCATTAAATTGTGTGAAATTATTATTTTTACTTTTAAGTCGTGATTCCCTATTCTATTTATACTAATACATGATTAATGATCACCACACAAATATATTGAAATTCAGATATATATCGCGCTCTGTTTAATAGGAAAATGAACTTACATTTGTTCTCTTATTGAGTTAACCTCAACTCTCTTAATTTGTTTATTTAAGTTTAAAAAATGAAAATAAAACTCATGAGTCTGTGTATGTATTACAAACTTCCTTAAAATCTCTTACATGCAAGTATGAATTCTTAGATTCTAAACCATATAATGTTGGTAAAAGTTGGATAATACTTGGTTTGAAGTTGAATCGAGATGCTCCTGGGAGAAATACTTTACACGGCGGTGCTCCAGTTTTTGTTGGATTTGTGTAATCTCTCAAAATTCTTTGTTGATTCTAATCATGTTGAGATTGATTGTCTCCCTGATCAATTGGAGGATTAAGTTGGCCCAAACTATTTTCGTCTTGGATCTCGTCCATGATTGATGGTGGTGATTAAGATTTATGAATTAACCTGCAACTTGAAGTTTGAGACCAACATTTCATGCAATGATGATGATGATGATGATGTGTGAGTGTGAAATTATGTTATAAGATGATACACAAAGAAATGAATAACAAAAAAAAACACAAATTAAAAACAAAATGAAAATTAAACAAGATAAATGTACAAAAAAATGCAAAATAAAAATAAATAAATAAACAAAAAATTAATTAATCGAAATTAAAATAACTAAATAAGAAACCAAACATAAAAAGAAAGTAAATGCCAAAAAGAAAAATAAAATAAATACGAAAATTAAATTACAAAAAATAAAAAAGAAATAATTATCTCAAAGTGTAGACTCTTTTTCTTTTTTTCAAATTTTTAAAAATTACCAGCCAATTAAGTTGATGAATTCAAATTAATGGGCCTTTATAGTAATTTTGAAAGTCAATATTCTTTTTTATTGAGTCCAAATAAGGTCCAAAGAAGTTCAAGTTGTAGGCCGAAATTTGAGAATTATGAGAAATATTGGCCAGGCTCTTATTCAATTTCTTTTGTAAGCTTGTGGTCAAATTGTAATTATGAGAAGAATAGAGTTGTAATGAGAAATATTGGGGTGAAAGTGAAATTCTAAAAGATTTGGAGGATAGAACATAATTTAAGAAAAGAAAAAGGGGGTAAATGAAACTTTACACAAAAATTTCAAAAAACCAAAATAAATACCGTTACCGACGTGAAAAATTTGACACGACTTAAAAGTATGTAATGACATGATTAAAAAATATTTAATTTACTCTCAATTATAAAAGTGTTTAATTATACTACCGCTCGGTGAGTCCAAAATCGATTCATTGAGAAAAAATTTAATTTATTTATTTAAATTTATAAAAAAATTTAAAAATATGTAATTTAATTTTAGAATATAGCTGGATTTTTTTCATTTCCCCTTCCGCTCCCTTTGCTTCTTTCATTTATTTCAATAAAAAAGGGCTTAATTTATGGATACCTATTCACAACTCTATTATAATAATGGTGTCTGGCCATTCAAATATTGCCACTATTTAAGCTGTATGACGTAATTACAAAGCTCTCATATGCATGTGATTTATACAGCTTGCTTGACATCACGTGTGAGCTATTTTGTTAATTAACCAATCACCGGCAAAAGCGGTGAGGGAACTTTGCTTCGGATGGTAATGGCTAGGAGTAGGCATGGTCCAGTTCAGTTCGATTTAATTTTTTACTAAATTTTTTAAAATTATTTGATTACAATTATTTTAAAATTATAATTGTGATTAATCAAATTACCAAAATAATTAAATACTCGATTAATGAAAATAATTCGATTCGATTCGGTTCGATTATTTCGATTATAGACTTATTGGACTTATTTTGAACTTTTTTAAATTTAAAACCTTAAATTAATAAATCTACCACAAACATAAAAAGTTAACAAACAAAAATTGTAAAATAAAATAAAAAAAAACTTGCTACAATCTTAATTTCCAAGAGGATAAAATGTTTTGACGAAGAAAATATTAATCCAATAATACCTGTTGATGCAAAATTCTGGTCGTGTTCTTCTTCGACCAGGCTTTCTGCTCGATCAACTCAATCTCGACCAGAATCTCTCCTTGCCCAGCTACTTTTATTCGTTTCCTGCGTTCACAGAACAGGTCAGAGTGCGCCGGGTGTTTTCCCGGCGTAAACCCTCCGACGCTCAAGTCAAATAAGAAGGTTTTTGGGAAAAGACTGGCCTTAAATCTTTTGGCCTTAGGTTTTTTATCGGTTCCGAATTATTTGCTTTTTTAGCCCCTTCGAGTCATCAAAAGTCCAACCCTTTTACCTTCGTGGGTTGCCTTTTTATAGGCCTCCCGAGGATCCTTCCCCCTTCTCCGTGACAGGCGGTTGCGTGTGTTTTCATCACTGCTGTGGCAGGTGGTTGCGTGTGCCTCCATTACTGCGGTGGTATGTGGTTGCGTGTATCTCCATGACTGCGGTGGTAGGTGGTTGCGTATTCTGCATGGCTTCAAGTCTCGGGTTGGTGAGCGCGCCACTTCAACTAGCGTTGACTGGATCTTCTCGCCGCATGTTCTCAAGGAATGGTACCGCGCCTTCAACAGCAAGCTAGCTTCACAGATAGTACGTTCGGGCTGGAGCAGGATGGTTCTGTTCCTACTACATGCTACGGGCTCCATTTCCCTCTGCTCGTCTTTGTCCAAGCAAGTCCTACTTCCAGCTGCTTGCTCGTCTAGTCCTGCTTGTTCTTTCTGGTCCCGTTGAAATACCCCCAAACACGGGTCCCCCAGTTTCTGGTGTTTGATAACGAAGTGAACCGACAGTAGAAACTCAACAATCTCGGCTTACATTGGTTGGGAAAAGCTGCCAAGAGTCGTGTCGCATTTAATTGCGGGGGAAGCGACGTAGCGGAAATCAAGCCTTCCGTTTGAATTTCAAACCAAGAGTCGCAGGCCCTCAGGATTTGGGCCCATTTAAATACTGGCAGCCCAGACGTTTTCCCTCATTTGGAAATTTCAAAACACTTTATACCCAGCGCATTCACCGTTTTCTCTGTTTTCCGGCGAACGATTTTCGGCAAATACACCTCTACCCTTGATTCCCTCTAGTCGAAACACTCATTCCGACTAGGACTTCCTCTTCGACGGCCGATTCTTCAGGTACCGCTTCTATTTCCTCGTTCTTCAATAGTTATAGACACCTTTCTTTCTTTTTTTGTTGTCTGGATATTAGTCGGTGGTGGTGCTAGGGTGGTAGGTTAGGAAATGTCGAAAGGCAAAGAAAAAATCATCGAGATTGATGACGATGACGAGTTGGACTTCTTACCCAGTCTACTCCCTGACGATGCCTTTGACCCTAGGATCCCTTTAGAACCCAGTAACTCTGACATCGCAACTAGGGCTAGAAGAATGTCTCTAGAAACAACCTCTTCGAGCCGAAACAGCGGTGAAGTGGGAACATCAGGCTCGTCAAACACCCTAAGTGACGAACAGAAAGGTGATTCGGGGGGGGGGGGTCTTTACCAGAGTCGTCTCAACCAGAAACTAGGAGTATGGCCGGGGGTAGAGCACAGTCGTACCATTACTCGATTGATTTGATCACTTGCACGACCACAGTAGACGAGCTTGAGGCTCTTTGGGATCAATACGGGATCCCTGATGATATACCCCTTAAGGTCCCCGGGAAAAAGGACGCCCCTAGTCGACCTCCTAAGGGTTATGTTACCTTGTTTCTGGAGAGCTTCAAACATGGGTTGAGGTGCCCCTTGCATCCATACTTTGCCCGGATATTTAGCGAGTTGCATCTATATCCTGGTCAATTGAACCCCAACGAGTGGAGGGTGCTTTCTGGTCTGTTCGTCCTGTGGTATAGGTGTTGTAAACGCGAGCCCACCATTGACGATCTGCGTCACTTATATCAATTAAAGAGCAGCCCCAAAGATCCCGGTTGGTATTATTTTCAATCTAGCTCTAAAAGCAGGAAACCCGTGACTGGGCTTCCGACGGGGGGTGGTGGGTCTTGGAAGAGGAAGTTCTTTTTTGCTGGGGGTCCTTGGGGTCAAGTTGCACGGGTTGACGGGAAGGACTACCGAGTCCCATCTCGATTCGTGGTCCCAGGTTGCTTGCTCGCTTTAGATGTCTTTACTTCATAGTAGTTCTCACTTTTGTCGTTTTGATCTTAACCAATTGTCTGTTCGTTTTGCAGTTTCTTGGGGTGTTCACTTCCCTCTTGAGCCTGGGTCGCTGAAGCTAGTGGAGTCTGTGTTGGCTAAGTCCTGCTCCTACCGCGAGCTGTTAAGCCTCGAGAATCTGATCGCATCGGGTCTGATAATCACCGAGCCTCCAATGGAAGATGCCGTGATTGCCGCTTTGACCAGGAAGCGTACCCGCTCTCAGACTTCCAAGAAGGATGAAGACAAGGAGGCTCCTGCTGCGAAGCGAGCCCTCGCAGCAGAGCAGAGCAGACCTCTCTTCTGAAAACCTTGCCACCTCCTCCTGCCGTTGCTGTGGAGAGTAGCCGAGCAGCCACTGAGCCAGGTTCCTCCTCTGTTTTGAAGAAGCCCACTCCCCGCATTCCAGATCACCTGGTCTCATTCATGAATGGCATTTTCGTACATGTGAGGAAGAAGGATGTGGAGGAGTTTTCCAGATTGGCCCTGCCTGACCTGATGGGTGCCATGCAGTTCGGTGCTATCCATCTTATCTGCATGCTCGCTTACTATCAGGCCAAGTCTAATCGGCAGGAGAAACAGATGAAGGAAGAGAATAAGGCGGCAGTCGCCAGAGCTGACAAAGCCGAGAAGAAAGCGGGGGATCTGAACCTCAAAAATCTGAAGTTGCAGGAGAAGGAGGCTCTTGCTAAAGCTAAAGCCGCTACTCTCAATGATGAGCTGACCAAGGTGTAGGAAGAACTGCGAAGGCAGAAAGCCATGTATGAGGCTCAGCTTGAGTCTCTTCG
Source organism: Citrus glauca (assembly GCA_029633175.1). NCBI lineage: Eukaryota > Viridiplantae > Streptophyta > Magnoliopsida > Sapindales > Rutaceae > Citrus > Citrus glauca. The sequence goes on from JAQOOD010000002.1 coordinate 29,006,396, forward strand.
CGAATCTCACCAGATCCAGCTCGAGAACCTAGAGAACGAAGCGGAACTCCGATACAACCAGGGGCTTCGACATTCTTACCGCAACGTCATGGCTGTCCTTGAGAAGCAGCATCCAGATCTCAACATGGATGGTTTTGCAGAGGCTGTTTCTCAGCATATGGACGAAGAGGAAGCGATGGAGGACGTTGAGGAGGCGGAACCAATTGTGGTCGAGGAGAATCCTCCTCCCCATGATGACCCTGCTGCGGCTGGTGGGGCCAGCATTCCTCCTCGTGCTGATCCTGCTGCACCTGGTGAGGCGAGTACTCCTCCAGGCGCTACTGGTGATGCCCCTGTTGCTCCTGACGCGGCACAACCTGCTGAGGGGACTGTTCAGCCTGTCGACCCGCCTTCTTAAATTTTGATCTTTGTTGTAGTAGCCCTTCCTTTCTTATGTAATAACCTTGCAACTTATTCCTATCCTAATAAGATATATCATTACTTATTTTCCTGCATTAGGATTTTGGTTGTGGAAATATATTGTCTTAAGAAATTTTTGTTGAACTTCGGATAGTGTACTTTGTCTTTTCGTTTATCTGGTGCGAACCTAGCTATGCTTGACTTCCTATCTCGCCCCAAAAAGGACTTTGAGATTCTTAAGCCTTTGTATAACTTGGATAAATTCTTGAATGCTTACGCTTCTGCTTGCCTTTGTGTGGTCGGGCAGGTCTTAGTATATTCGGCTCTTGCCTTGCCATAACACAAGCTTCGAGACGTGAGCCCTTACACGCCTTAGTGAATTTTTTCGAAATTTTGGATTCTACTCGCCTTCACTTGGTCGAGCAGGTCCTGGCGTGCTTGGCTTCGGCCTCGCCATAAAACAAGCTTCGAGACGTGAGCCTTTACACGCTTTAGCGAATTTTTCTAAATTTCAGATTATGTTCGCCTTCGCTTGGTCAAGCAGATCCTGGCATGCTTGGCTTCGGCCTCGCCATAAAACAGGCTTTGAGACGTGAGCCTTCACACGCCTTAGCGAATTTTTTCAAGATTTCGGATTCTGCTTGCCTTCGCTTGGTGGAGCAGATCCCGGAATGCTTGGCTTCGGCCTCGCCATAAAACAGGCTTTGAGACGTGAGCCTTTACACGCTTTAGCGAATTTTTCTAAATTTCGGATTCTGCTTGCATTCGCTTGGTTGAGCAGATCCTGGCATGCTTGGCTTTGGCCTCGGCTTCGCCATAAAACAGGCTTCGAGACGTGAGCATTTACACGTTTTAGCGAATTTTTCTAAATTTCGGATTCTGCTCGCCTTCGCTTAGTCGAGCAGATCCTGGCATGCTTGGCTTCAGTCTCGCCATAAAACAGACTTTGAGACGTGAGCCTTTACACGCCTTAGTGAATTTTTGAGCAGCACGGCAGGCCTAATTTCCTCTTTCATTACATTCAGCTCACATGGTATTGCTTGATGTAAAATAAATAAAGCATAAAACATGAAGCAACTATCACGAATGGAAATATGTGTTGGTGCTTACAAATCTTATTGAAAGTACTTCCTAAGGTGCATCGCGTTCCATGGTCGCTTTACCTCGTGGCCATCTGCTCGAACCAGCTTGTAGGCTCCAGGTCCAACCAGCTGCTTGACCCTGTACGACCCCTCCCAGTTTGGACCAAGTACCCCTTGAGTCGGATCTTTTGTATTTTGGCTCACTCTCCTCAGTACCCAATCTCCAACTTTGAATTGCCTCAAATTCACCTTCTGGTTGTAATACCGAGCAACCCTTTGCTGGTAAATGCCTACCCGCTTCGATGCTTGCTCCCTCTTCTCGTCTAGCAGGTCCAGATTTAAGCACATCTGGTCATCGTTTTCTTGCTCGTTGAAATATTCTGTTCGATGCGTGGCCGTTCCTATCTCGGCTGGCACAACTGCCTCGTGCCCAAAGGCCAAGGCAAACGGAGTTTCCCCGGTTGCTGTCTTATGGGTTGTTCTGTATGCCCATAATACACCTGGCAGTTCATCAACCCAAGCTCCCTTTTTTGCTACCAGTCTGGTTTTGATGAGCTTTTTGATCGTCTTATTGGCTGCTTCTACTTGCCCATTGGACTGTGGATGAGCAGGTGAACAATATTTCAACTCTATGCCGAGGTCCTGGCAAAAATTCCTAAAGTTATGGTTGTCAAATTGTCTACCATTATCCGTTATCAAGGCATGAGGGATTCCACATCGACAGATTAGATTCCTCCACACAAAATCGGTTGTCCTTTTCTCCGTAATGCTGCTGAGGGCCTCTACTTCTATCCACTTTATGAAGTAATTAATTGCGACTATTGCATGCGTCGCTGCTCCTCGTCCCTTCGGCATTGGGCCAATTAGGTCTATTCCCCACTGGGCAAATGGCTAAGGGGAAGCCATTGATGTGAGCTTCTTTGGTGGCTGGTTGGGGAAACTTGCAAAACTTTGGCAACTTGTGCAGCTCCCGGTCTTCTCTTGTGCATCCCTATGCATCATCGGCCAAAAATACCCCTGCCTCAAAACTTTGTGGGCCAGGGATCTCCCACCAGAATGGTTCCTGCAAATCCCTTCATGTACTTCTTTCATCACGTAATCCGCATCATCCTCATTCAAGCACTGAAGGAAAAGGAGAGTATATCCTCGTCGGTATAACACCCCCTCAATCAATGTGTACCTCGAGGCCTGGGCCCTGATCTTCCGAGCTTGCAGCTTGTCTAGTGGTAAAATCCCATCTTTGAGATATGCGATCAGGGGGTCCATCCACGAGCTATCCTGCTCTAGCCTCAACACCTCCAGCTTCGGTTCAATGCTCGGACTGGATTTCACCTCCAGAGGGATTGACTTGGGCATTTTTGGGTCTGTTACCGCTGCCATCCGGGCCAAGATGTCTGCTCGGCTGTTTTGCTCTCTGGAAATCTGCACCACCTCTACTGCCTCAAATCTTCCTATCTTCTGCTTCACTATTCTGAGGTACTGTTCCATCTTCTCCTTCCTCGGTTGGAATTTTTCACTGACGTGATTCGCGACCAACAGCGAGTAAGTTCTAATCCTCACTTTTTCCGCCTTCATGGCCTTAGCCAGCTCCAAACCTGCTATCAGAGCTTCATACTCAGCTTGATTGTTTGTCGCTGTGAAGTCTAACTTCACAGCATAGGAGACCTCTTCCCCTTCAGGTCCTTCTAGAACAACTCTGGCCCCTGATCCCTGCTCCCCCTACGAACCATCAACAAACACCTGCCATACTCGAGTTTCACTGCTATCTGATGCCTTATCAGGTTGCTCCGAACAGGCCTCCGCCTCTGCAAACTCTGCTATGATATCAGCCATTGCATGTGCCTTAATTGTTGCTTGTGGTTTATAGTCAATGTCAAACTCACTCAGCTCCATGGCCCATTTCACAAGCTGCCCCGAGGAATCCAGTTTATGTAGAGTTTGACGTAACGGTTGGTTTGTTATTACCGAGATGGGAAAAGCTTGGAAGTAGGGTCTCAATTTGCGAGCAACGACCACGAGAGCAAGAGCCCACTTCTCCAACTGCTGATATCTGGTCTCGGCGTCGAGTAGGGCCTTACTGGTATAGTATATCGGGTGTTGTACCCCATCTTCCTCCCTCACAAAGACAGAGCTTGTGGCTTGGTTAGACACCGCCAAATAAAATGACAACTTGTCCCCCTCTCTTGGTGTCGATAGCAGAGGTGCTCGCTGCAAGTACAGCTTTAAGTTCTGAAAGGCCTCCTCGCATTCTGGGGTCCACTCTGTTCTCTTCCCTTTCTTTATTACTTTGAAGAATGGCTGGCATTTATCCGTGGCTTTGGAGATGAACCGATTCAAGGCTGCGATTCTTCCCGTTAGGCCCTGCACTTCCTTAAGGTTGCGAGGGGACTTCATCTGAATGATCGCTTGGATTTTCTCGGGATTCGCCTCGATTCCCCTGTGGCTTACCATGAACCCGAGGAATTTCCCAGACTCTACTCCGAAGGCACACTTCTCCGGGTTGAGCTTCATCTTGTACTTCCTCAGAAGTAAGAATGTCTCCTCGAGGTGCTTGACATGTTCTTCTGGGAGTTTCGACTTGGTGATCATGTCGTCTACATATACCTCCATTGTTCTCCTGATTAGCGGCTTAAAAATCTTGGTCACCAGCCTCTGGTACGTGGCACCCGCATTTTTCAATCCGAACGGCATCACTTTGTAGCAGAATAGCCCCTGGTTGGTAATAAATGCTATGCTCTCCTCGTCTTGCCCAAACATCGGAATTTGATTATATCCGGAGAATGCATCCATGAAGCTGAGCAGACCATGTCCGGCTGTGGAGTCTACGAGATGGTCGATCTTTGGCAAAGGGAAGCTATCTTTCGGGCAGGCCTTGTTCAAGTCCGTGAAATCCACACACATCCTCCACCTGCCATTTGCTTTTTTTACCAACACTATGTTGGATATCCACTTGGGGTAATTAACTTCCCGGATGAAACCTGCCTTTAGGAGCTTCTCAACCTCGCCATTTATGGCGTCATATCTTTTCTGATTGAAGCATCTCCTCTTCTACCTTACTGCCTTTGCCCCTTTCTTTATTGCCATTTTATGGCACGCAATCTCTGGGTCAATCCTCGGCATGTCTTTATGCATCCATGCAAAGACATCTGCATAAGCCTGTAGACACTGCACTAACTCGCTCCTTTGTTCCTCCTGTAGTCTTGACCCGATCTTGATTGTTCTGTCCGAATTCTCTGGTCCCAACCTCACCGTCGTCAAATCCTCAACCGGCTCTTGTCTGCCTTTCCCGCTCTCCACTCGGTTATCGAGGGACGTTATTTGCATGGTTTCCTTTGCTGCCGAGGAGTAACAGCTCCGTGCAGTTCTCTGGTCTCCTCGCACCACTCCTACGAGCCCATTTACCCGATACTTCAAGGCCAGGTAATGGTTGGACAGTACCGCTTTGGTCATCCTCAGAAATGGTCGGCCCAGAATCATCTGGTAAGGGCCTTCCTCGTCCACTACCACGAAGTCCAGCATCGTTGTTATCTCTGTCGGAGCGTTCCCAATTGCAACCGGCAGCTCAACCGTGCCTAGTGGAACCAGCTTCCCTCCTCCAAACCCCGTTAGGGATGTGCTGGTGTATTCCAATTTTAGGTCTGTTAACCTCATTTCCTCCAGAGTCGACTTGAACAACACATCTACCGAACTCCCTATGTCTACCAATATCCTATCGAACCCCTTGCTCGCAACAGTGGCTTTGATGACCAGGGCATCCTCGTGAGGGTATAAAACCCCTTTTTCGTCCTTATCAGTCCACATGATCGGAACCTGCCTGACTTTCACCCGTTTGGCCGCCGAGGTATTGAAGAACACCTCTTTGCTAGTCATGACGTATCTCGCATAGTTCTTCCTTGCTCTGTTAAAATCTCCGGCCAATGTTGGCCCCCCAGCTATCACCCTCACGTGAGGCTGCTCACGCCTCAAGCTTCTGCTACCCTGCTCTTCCTCATACGTCGAGGCCTCCCTGGGGAAATCCCCATCTATAAATTCATCCAGGTAGCGATTTCTCACCAAATCCTCGACCTGGGTCTTGAGATCTCTGCATCCCACGGTGGTATGCCCGTGAGTCTCATGGAACTTACAATAACGTCCCCTATCTCTTCTGCTGGCTAATTTAATTATGGGAGCGGGGGGATGCAGCAACCCTCGATCCCTTATGGCCTCGTACACCTCGTCCAGGGGGACCTTCAAAGTGGTGTATCGACCATAGTCCTGATTCCGGTCTATCATATGCACGGCCTTTTCCTCATATGCACCACTCCGAGTCGGCGGTGGTGGCAGCGCTTCTAGTCTGCTCTCTCTAGTATTGTGGGGCTGGGGACGACGATCGCCGTATGCTGCATCGCCGTATGCTGCACGATCGCCGTATGCTGCATCCCTCACTGGTGACCGAGGAGGTAGTGCTTTACTGCGCTGGTGCTGTAGTGGTCTCTGATGAGGTTGGTAAGTGGCAGCTCGGCATGCTGCATTACGACCAGGTATCGGGTGATCCTTCCTTCTCATCGGCCCACTTCCTGGTGACGCCCTCTTCTCTTTCCCCAATCCTTCCAGCTGATCTATTCTGATCGATGCAGCCTTCTCCTCTTCGATCTCCATATCTCGCTTAGCCTGCTCGTACGCGGTTGCGTAAGTCTTAATGAGCGGGCTCCTTAAGTTATACCACAGCCTTCCTATCCTCACCCCCTCTCTCAATCCTCTTAGCGCCTGAGGATGGTTGAAGGCACCCAAATCCAGGACAGCTCGATGATACCTTTTGATGAAGTCTCGCAGGGCTTCTTGCTCCTCTTGCTTCATGCCCTTTAACTCCATCATATCGTCTTCTGGTGCCATTGCTCCTCGGAATTGCTTCGCAAACTCCTGGCACATCTGCTCGAAAGTTCTGATACTCCCACGATGAAGCTTCCTGTACCACTCGCGTGCACGTCCCTCCAAAGATAACGAGAACACCCTGCACCTCTGGGCTGGAGATAGCCCATGTACCCCCGTCATATCGTTGAAACACTCGACGTGCACCAATGGATCAGTTCGCCCTGAGTATCTAAGGTCGGGGAGACGAAAGTCTTTCGGGATGGTTGCCCTCATGATCTCCGCCGAAAGAGGTGATTCTCCGTCCAACATGATTCTCCAACCAGGCGCTCTGCTCTTTCCTTACATGTCATCGAGCACCTGCACTAGCCTGCGCACTTCTTCTTCCAATTGCATTTCCCGACCAGGAACTCGGGCTGCAACCTCATCCCACCGCTGATCAACATCGTGCATTGGTTGTTGGAGTTCTGTCTCCTCTGAATTCGTCATTCCGGCGTCCTCATTGAAGTTTGGTCCTCCTAGGGATTGGCCTTCCCTTCTATGAACATCTTCCCGCATAGAGCATCAACCTCCCTCGCCGCCAAGTCTCCTGGTAGTGTCATCCCTTCTCATAGCATCGTAGCCTGGTGCTGGTCCACCAGCTCTCACCCTCTCTTCCCGATTATCCCTCCATTCATTACGCAACTCATCGAGAATGGATGCTAGGGCCTCCATCTGCCTTTCCATCCTCTCCATCCGGGCAAACATGGAATCACTCAGCGTTGCGTCTCCCCCTGGCGCATTACTCCCCCCAATCTCCATGGTTTTCTCCTCTTACTTTATCCTCGTGCACGTCCCTCCAAAATGTTGATGCAAAATTCTGGTCGTGTTCTTCTGCGACCAGGCTTTCTGCTCGATCAACTCAATCTCGACCAGAATCTCTCCTTGCCCAGCTACTTTTATTCGTTTCCTGCGTTCATAGAACAGGTCAGAGTGTGCCGGGTGTTTTCCCGGCGTAAACCTTCCGACGCTCAAGTCAGATAAGAAGGTTTTTGGGAAAAGACTGGCCTTAAATCTTTTGGCCTTAGGTTTTTTATCAGTTCCGAATTATTTGCTTTTTTAGCCCCTTCGAGTCATCAAAAGTCCAACCCTTTTACCTTCGTGGGCTGCCTTTTTATAGGCCTCCCGAGGATCCTTCCCCCTTCTCCGTGACAGGCGGTTGCGTGTGTTTTCATCACTGCTGTGGCAGGTGGTTGCGTGTGTCTCCATTACTACGGTGGTAGGTGGTTGCGTGTATCTCTATGACTGCGGTGGTAGGTGGTTGCGTATTCTGCGTGTCTTCAAGTCTCGAGTTGGTGAGCACGCCACTTCAACTAGAGTTGACCGGATCTTCTCGCCGCATGTTCTCAAGGAATGGTATCGCGCCTTCAACAGCAAGCTAGCTTCACAGATAGTACGTTCGGGCTGGAGCAGGATGGTTCTGTTCCTGCTACATTCTACGGGCTCCATTTCCCTCTGCTCGTCTTTGTCCAAGCAAGTCCTACTTCCAGCTGCTTGCTCGTCTAGTCCTGCTCGTTCTTTCTGGTCCCGTTGAAATACCCCCAAACAGTAACCAAATTCATCAATTGGATTTTCATTTAAACAGCCTTCCAGACTAAGAAAGTGAGAATCCCATCAACATGGCAGGCAACATACAACAATAATATGACTTGATTGTCTTATATAAGTACTTCAAGTCCTGCAATTAAATTAAAAATTATAACTAATTAAATGTAAAGAACCCGATGACCTGCAATTCTTCGACTAGCCATGTACAAATATAAATGGCCAACGCAACAGGCAAATTTTCATAGAAAGTAAAGCATTTTCTGGGCACCCTAATGATCATGGAAGCTGAAAGTTTAAGTGAAAGTAGAAACAAAAGGGAAGAAGACAGTAAGTCAAGGCAAAAGGTGCAAAGAGAGACAGAGTTAATTGGAAATGCCAAAGACAGTTAATTGGAGAACTATCTAAATTCTCCATTATTACCACTCATGATTTGATGGTTATCTAAATTCTCCATTTCCGTAACACAGTTACAAACATGAAACATTTCAGCAGCGGTTATTTTCAATTACAAAATCACAAAAATCAAATATCACAAAATCTTGCATTTACTCGAAGAAGTTCTAGTTCCTTTCAATTACAAGAAATAACAATATCATTCCGCTTCCATCACTAAAGAACTTCGATTGAAATCAATTTTTTTTTTACCTTGCGAAGGCAATTGAGGGTGAAGGAAAGGAAAACTTCGTAAGGTTGCTGAGAGATAAACTTTTAGAAAACAAATACCAATCTTCACAATTCACACGATAGGTGACAGTGGCAGGAGTAGCAGTGACGACTGACGAGCAGCAGCGGCGACGAGCAGAGGGGATAGAAGAAGACAGAAGTGTGGCTAAAGGTCACAACTCGAGCCTGTGGTTGAAGGTCACAACTCACGAGTTCGGTTTTTGTTTTGGCTGAAGGTCACGACGAGAAGTGGCAGCATGAATAGAAGAAGTCACGACGAGCAGAGCAGCGACTAGCGGTAGACAGAAGTCAGAAGTGTTTAGATTTAAGCTTTAAGGTTTTTTACAATCAGTTTATTTGAGATTCCGGTTCGGTTTTTCTTTTTTTTTTAAATTGAAAACCGAACCAATTGGTTTTACTATTTATATTATATTACTATTTCAATTTTTTAGAGATAAAAAAAATCACACAAAAACCTAACCGAACCGATCGATTTTTTATTAATCAACTTTTTTTGTCCACCCCTACTAATCGCCACCGCGCACTATGAGTTTACTATTACTAAAACTGCACAAAATTTAAATTATGAAACACATCCACAACTTGCTATAAATTTTAATTTTTTTTAAAAAAATATTTATTATGAGTTTTGATAATTATCAAATCTACAAATAGCACTTGATAGATCTTTTACGGATTCCCTTATTTAAAATCATAAATATTAAAAGATACTTTTAATCAAACTTAAAAATTTAAATTATATAAATTTATAGTAAAACTAAAATTTCACATAAAATACTTAATTCTAATTTAATCAATGTAAATAAAAAATTAAAATTTCAACATCAATATATATATAAAAAAAAAACCAAAGTCCAACACCAATTCTCAAATTTAGTATGAAATATACAGGCTTATCAAACTGAAAAAGTACTTTCAATTCAAAAAAGGAAAAAAAATCAAAAACGATTATCTAAAAGTAACAACACAATTATGCAAAAGTATCACCGCTGCATCAACAACAATTATCATTTTATATTTTCATTCAACACAAGCTTCAAAAGTTAAAAAATCTTCATTTCATTCACCATCATTAGCACGTATCTAACACAATTCCTACAATAATTGTTTAAGATTAACATTTCTCAAACACTAGTACTTTTAAAACATTAATAAAAAAATAAATATATAATAATCCAAAATTATATAATAGTTACAAGAAGTATATAATAATCATAGATGTATAATAATTCATAATTATACAATAAAATTAATTTGTATATAATTATTATAATAAGCATCAAAATTCTCAAACTTTTTAAAAAATAATTGAAAAAAAGTGTGGGTTTCTGTATACTCATATGGGTATTGGTGGATACTCATGTAGGCATCCACCGGATTTTTGGTATATACTAAACTTGCATGTAATCTGTAAATTACCCATAGCGGTGGGTTTGAGCGGGTTGCGAATACCATTACCATCTATGCACTTTGCTTAAGCTAAATCTTCCCTACTTGAGCCAACAAACCTTAGTGGAGACTACTTTGGCAAGCAAGATTGAATTGGATAAATTAGATAGGATTATGTATATTATTAACTGTTTAGTACACTATCGGATTGAATTATTTTAAATTTAATTTAAAAGAGGTTAAATAGTATTTAGGTTAATATTTAAATTTAAATATCAACTATCTATAGATATTTAATAAGAAATATCATAATTAATTAAAAATAAAACTAATAAGAAAGTTATATACATATAGAGGCAATTAATTATTGAGTAGTTATAATTATAACAAAGAAAATAATTATAAATTGTTTCATACAAGATATATTACTTCATTAGATCAAAAAAATTCAAATAATAAATTAATTAAAAGTTTTTAAGTAAATCATGGATAACAAAAAATAAGTTACTTAATTAATAACAATAAATAAATTAATAACTTTTAAGTTATTAATAAAATAATCTAATAAATTATGGAAAATGTCACAAGTAAACAAATATTTTTCTTCTTATTATTTAATCATAACTAAACCCACATGAAAATTGAGATTACTAATCACATGAATTTAGCATTAAAATTTAAATTTAATCCATGATCTGATACAAGTAGACATAACAAATATGAGATTAATATTTTATCTTAAAAATTAGTTCAACCCTACACTTAATCCTTTAAATTAGAAAGATAGCGTTACTGGGGACTTGCTAATTAGCTTAATTAATTAGGGACATACGGACAATAGAAGTGGGCAGGCATCCGCCGTAGGGTCATAACGGTAATAAATTAATACGAAATTAGCATGCTTTGCATAATTGCGTCCTTCTATAAGAAAAATATAAATAAAATTGCATCACAAACATTTTCCGCTCCTTTACTTTAGCATGCCTTCCCTCTATTGAGTTATCCAAAAGTATAATGACATTTTACTCCTCGTAGAAATGACACTGCCTCGCAAACCATGCCAACAAGTACGAAAATATAGCAGGAGATGATCCCCTTTATGGTAATAACAGCCGATAATCAGAAACGGGTGTAACTAGAAGCTTGGCGGGGTGCAGTTATTACCGTTTCGAACGAAGCCAACCACCCAATCAAACAAAATCAACTAAACATTTTTCGTTATCCCCTATCTGACGGAACCTGTCCGAATATTCGAATTTAGGGTTCTTTCGGACCGCTTTCGATACCAAATTTTTGAAACGTTAAAATCTAGCAAATCGGGGAAATCAAACTTGCGAGAGACTTGCAATCTTTTTCGTTTTAAGGTATCAGAATCGATACCCGTAACTTTCGTTTTCATACCAGTTGTTTTGCTTTCACTTCTTACGTTTCAGCTTTTGTTGAAGTTTTGCTTTCTAGGCTCTAACTCTAATGATTTGAATTCACCGCGTTCCTTACATTTTAGGTGGTAGTCACTCGATTCATTAGCGTGAATTTATAATTAACTTGTTTTTGTGATAATTCTTGGTGGTGCAGTTAGTATGTGATTAATTTATGATTAACGTCTGTATTAAGCAAGGACTAAGCATCCAGATAGACATTAATGATTAATCCCACTTTGTTTATTGTTTAGAATATCTTTATGTTTTACCAGGAATTTACTGCTAAATTAGCCTAGTATGACAGCAATAGCATTTTGAATTTTGCTTGTTGCCACTAGAAAGCAATTCACGAATTCATAGCACATGGTCTATTTGTTTAGTTAATCATTTCAATGAAACTTGCAAGTAACCTGAAGTGATTAAGAAATTGCAGAAGATACGTTTAGAAATGTGGTTAGGTTGTAAACGACAAAAGCATGATGGCATATGTTGCTTCAGCAACATTCAGACAAATTCTTGTAAAGTTTGATGGTTGTTATTTTAGTTATTTCTTTGCAATCTTGAAAGTTAGATAGTTTGTAACGCTACTGATTTTGGCTGTTGTAAGTGGTAGCCTTACAGTTTACAATGTCTGTAATGCTCTATAGATTTGGATCATGTTTTGCCTTAATGCTAGAGATCTGCTAACATATTTGCCTTGGATTTATGTTTTTGAGCTTTCGTTTTGTTCATTTCGCAGGATCTTCTGAAATATTGTTGATCCCTTTGTGCAATTTAAATTGAAATTTATTTTATCCGTCATTGACCACCATGAAGTTCTTAGAATACACTCCTCTAGACCGGTAATTCTTTACTTTTCAAGAGTAAAATGCAGTTTTGATTTTTTGACCTTCTACTTGTTTCTTAAATTTCTACAGTTTGTAATTTATCTCTCTTCAATTTTATTTCGTATTTTATTGTATTGTCACCTTATTTTTCCAGCATCAATGATTTCTTGGATCATTTGAATCTTGGGGAACGTACTATCAAAGGATGCCTCGAAGCATATTCTTGTGAGTGGAATTTGATCTTAAAATGGATTTTGGCTTTATTGAAGATAGACTCAACTTCTTTCATGTTTCTTATAGGCAAACACACGGGAACTGATAAAAGACTGTCTATCAGCTTGGAACATGAGGTAATCCAAGAGAGTAACTATGCGCATGTTTTAAATATATGTTGGTTACTTTTTTGTTCTATATTAATCCACCATTGTCTTCCATTACCTTTTTTTTTTCTTTTTTGTGCATATTATAATATCGGCCAGTTTAGTTACTCTATTCAGAGTACCAAATCGTAGCCCTCTTTCCAACCATGAACTTTTACATTATGTTCTTTTGCTCAAGTATTCAGTTTGAAACAATGTGGAGGGTATATAGCATAAGTATCTTAAAAAAGAAAAGAAGGTATTGCATGAATTTTATCCTTTGTTCCGATTCATCTTGGTAACTTTTTCCTATTTTCAGTGTTCGAGATTTAATACTTTGTATATGCCGTTTTCATATTTTGATTTTGAACTGTTCCTTTTCATTTCAGATTCTTGATTATCTTGGGAAATCATTGGATACTGACTCTTCCTCACCAGCTGAATTCCTTTTGAGCAGATCCAGGTGGTGCATGCTGTCAAGATAGGTTTATGAAGTGTGGATTGTCTGTATGTTTATTAACTGATTTCTCTTTATACTCATTCCAGCCGAAAGGCATTGATCTACCTGGTGCTTACCCTCTATCACATGTATCCGGACTATGACTTCAGGTATCTCTGCATGTTAGCAAAAGAAAATGTACGGTTATAAATTTTTTTTGGTACATGGAGCTTAGAAGGAGGATTATGGGTAATGCCACTGTCAGCTTATTGGGCGACATGGCAACCCACTTTATAATCCTCTTTTAACTGCAGTGGGAGTGTTGTCAAAAGGTTTGACAGACAGTTTCTAAAACTGTTGCTCTAGGAGCTGAGAGTTCAAGTCTCTCCATTTCCCAAATCTTATTCTGGTCATTTGTGTTGGATTCTGTCTGCTTCTACCATTTCAGTATTACGATTCTACTCACATTAGCATTATGAATTGCATCTGCTTATGTACTAATGTGTGGGGGTTATGTTGTGATTTCCTTATATTATTATTCTTTGCATTTTTTGGTTCCTAGTGCTGTGAAAGCACACCAGTTCTTCACAGAGGAAAGCTGGAACACTTTTAAGCAGATCTTTGAGACCTACATGTTTGAAGCTTCAAAGGTATTACTATAATTATATTTTTGTTTGTCTGAATTATACTTTTTCCAAGGTATGGATACACCTTTTTTTTTTCCCTGTCAAATTGGAAGGACTCAGAGGCAGAGGCTTGTGGGAAGAAAATATTTCATTTCTTTGCATGATATGAATTACATTTGCTGCAGATGTACTCTTTATCCTGCCATTCTTCCACTCTGTGCCATGCTCCTTTTGCCTGTAAATGTCTCTCAATTTAGAAGAGAGCTTGGCTGAGTGGTAATTTTATCTGTACAGTGTATGATCAGTGTTTGTGGAATCTGTACTCTGAGGCCTTTTAGTCTGCTCACTATTTAAAATGGAAGAGTAATGATACAGCCACAAACACATTTGTACAAATATTATTGTACAAACTGATGTGGCATATTATCATTGGTTGATTTGCTGTCAAACTATTTCTGTTATAATCCCTGGATCAATGGTCTTGTCTTTTTATATGTACCGCTTTGAGCTTTCCATTATGGTTTTTTCCTTCTTACAATTCTGCAGGAATGGAGTGAGACATACGGAGGCGGTTCCCTGCTGGAAACATTATACAAGGCTTTGGATGAGGTGAGCTTTACTTCAAGAAGCTGAATGAAAGTTGTTCCTAGAGACAGTTTTCTGATACATAGTGTTGCAGGTTGTGAAGTTACCTGAATGTGAAATTTACAGTTACAATCCAGATTCTGATTCAGACCCATTCCTTGAGAAAGGAGCAATGTAAGTTTTTGCATTACTGATGTACATCGCATGATTTTTTTGCGAAGCTGCTTTATAACTTGTCCTGTTTTCTTCAGATGGTCTTTCAATTTCTTCTTCTACAACAGAAAACTAAAGCGTGTCGTCAGTTTCCGGTTTTCTTGCTTAAGGTGGGTGAAAATGTTTTTATCTCCTTAGATATTTCAGTTTTTGTAAAAACTGCTATGAGTACTTAATTTGTCTCATAACTGATTTTCCTTTCAGTAATTTGGTGGCGGAGGGATTTCTAGTCAATGGCTCAACTTACGAAGATGGAGAAATATTTGATGACATGGACATGTGAATACTAACAAACTTATGCTGTTAGTGCAATGTTTATATGTCAATACTCTTGACTTCTTCATGTAGTTACTGCACTGTACTGGTGGCTTCCATCTCGGTAGAGCTAAGGTGTAGGATTAGCTTCTCTGCTTTCCTGTTCATATGCTACTCCTAATTAGGAATGATGCTGTCCATAAATTTGTAATAAATCACTGTGTATCTTGTACACTACCTCAGACAAGAACAAAATGATTGTATGGAATAAAATAGCGGACTGATTTTGCATGTAAAAGATCCAACGATGGTCAAGACATTTTGTGATGTTTGTTGTTGAGAAGTTAAATATGTATGCGGCTCGGAAAGGGCAGGAGCAAGCCAAAGTCAGAGGTGGCATATCCTCCAAGGCCCCGGCTGCTGTGGACGGGTAACATGCTCTTGAAGATTTTCGACAAATATTATTATTTGGTTGTTTGTTTTGGATGTGGTTAATTTAGAAGCATGATGTGCCATGTGCGTAGATGAGAATGTGTTGTATTTGTTTGTTTCCGGGCATTGATGGATCTCAATAAACTCATTTTCTGGATGATTTTACGTGATTAGATTTATGCACAAAGAGAATTTTTATTTTTCAATTTTTACGCATTGCCTCAATGGAAACTAAATCGTTCCCCAAGCAAGGGTCGAATTTCATCTCTCTTCTTTCGTCTAATACATTATACAAATTGAACTGACACCCACCATGCGAACTTCAAAACTCTATATGTATTAGACCAAATTTAGAGTATATTAATTAAATTATCTTTTTCTTATCTATTTGGATTCTAACTACGGGTACCTGGCTGCATGATTGAAGATCCTTTAAATCACTATTATTAATTTGAAATCCACTAACTTTATCTGCCTAACTACATAACTAAGAAGTACCCTGTAATAGGTACACTTGTTCATTTGTCCCATGATTGAAGTGCAATCAAATTGACAATTTCCAATTTTTCCGCGATCTTTTGAATCCATCATCTTACATGTGTACTTCAATCACGTCCCGGCTCTTTAATTTAACAGAGAAAAATGTGATTACATGGCTATTCTGGACGGACTAGAATGATTAACTGACACGTGGACTACTTATACATGTACGAAATCATCACAATTTTATGCTGTCTATCGTTCATAGTTGCATATCTTTCCAAGTTCTTTTCTTTTTGGAAACATTACGAGAAAAGGGAACTCAAAGCTTATCTAATGGATTTTTAAATAGGCCGCTGCCTGATGACGTCCTTTGCTGTCTTAAAGACTACTTGAGAAAATAATACTAAAAGCTTAATGCAAGAAGTCCTAGAAATCTAAGCTGGAATTTGTTGTTTGATTTATGGTAAAGATGGATCGAAATTTTGGAAAATTAAGCCAGATTGAATCGACAAGACTGATGGTTAATTGGTTATGTTGCCTTAGAGTAGCCATTAAAAACAGATTTTTGAACATATAAATCATATATTGATCAAACTAACTTATCTAATAGAAAACCAACCACATGGTCAGGCTCCTGAACATATTGATCAAACTAACTTATTTTTATAAGGTTTGATTCATGATTTAAATGAAAATATGTTATTGTGATAAAAAAAAAAAAAAAGACAGTAGGAACCATAGAAAAGGAAAATCAGGATGGAAAGTTCTTAAAACTTAATGGCAGTACATGATCAAGATTTTAAAGAATTTTTTTTTAATTGTTTCCAGAACACTTATATTTGTACTATAACAAATACGATTACATGATTTTTGAAATTAAAAAAAAAATGAAATTTGGTTTTAGATGAATTTTAGAATAAGAGATACATCTTCAACTACGTAATGAAGACTCTAAGACTCCATAGCAACTGGAATCTTTTTTAGGAAAAGCCAAAATGGTTTAATTAAATTAATTAATTAAGGTATATCTGCCTCTATGAATGATTAACTATCGTCGATCCTATTGGAGACATTGATTCTTCCAATGTTGTACGTGGTGCAATTTCATAAACGCTCCGTGGGTGTTTGCCACGTGTTCAACTTAAACTGGCGGTATCGGATCTTCGCGCACTTGCTACGTTACTTTTTCTGTATTCTTTTACTTTTTCCCCATTTTATTCAAGCACCATGATCATTGATCGGATCTTCTTCAATTATCTCGCCTAACTACTGTCATTTGATCGATTTTCATCCTTATTTTAATCGTTTTTAAAAGATTAAAATATATGCTGCGATCTTTCTTGGGTACCTATTTTTTATTATATTGCTTGTTTTTTCGCCACGATGTGTGTTAATAATTGAGTACTTGAATTGTGCCAATGTGTTAAGAAATGATGTTAGAGAGTTCAAATTTGTGTGTCTTAGAATATAACACTTGTTTAAGATTTTTGCGTACAAAAGATACTATTATAAAATTATTTTAGTCATTTTACAATATTTTTGGAATTAAAGAAAAGCCATCATTTTTTTTTTAAAGAGAGAAAAATCACTATCAAACAATAACCTAAGTGGGTGAGTATCATTCAATAGGAGGCTATAATTAAGTAATTTAATTAGTTAAGTTCTAATAATATTTTCTTGTCGAAAAATTAAACACAAATACCAACTCATTTTTTCTTTAACTTCATCATGGGAATCTAAGAACAATTGGAAATCGTGTCACTTCACATGCATACACAAATCTGTACCAAAACTACAAGAGTTTCCTGACATGCAATTGCATTAGTCTTAATCTTAACTAGTGATAAAGACAGACAAAGTGATTAATTCATTCAATTAACATAGACAGTACTACAAATTCGATCCTATTATCAATTCCATCTCTGGTATGTTTTAATAACGTTGTTTTGTTGGGAAATTTACAATATTAGTCAAAATTATTTTACCATTTTCTGAATTAACCAGAGCAACTTTTTTCTATCAACGTTAGCCAAATCCAAGTCTTTCTTCCCAAATTACCCTTTTTTACGTAACAAAACCAACTTTTCTCCTCCGTATTGTGAAACAAACAAAACGCAGCAGCTCAGCTTTGTATTCGTGAATCATCAACGACGGCAACAAATAATAGTAAAAATTAGTCATAATTTATCCAGATCCAATGTTAATTCACATCACTTACTGATATGAGTTATTTTCTTAACTTTCTGGGTGAATCTTAATTCTAAGACAGGCGACCTGTAACAACAAGAGTTGGTGCGACAGGCAGCTGTCGCACCAACTCCTAGGGCGACAGGCACCTGTCGCACTAAGGCTTGGGGCGACAGGCGCCTGTCGCCCCAAGGCCTGTCGCACCAACTCTTAGGGCGACAGGCACCTGTCGCACTAAGGCTTGGGGCGACAGGCCTTGGTGCGACAGGTGCCTGTCGCCCTAAGAGTTGGTGCGACAGCTGCCTGTCGCACCAACTCTTGTTGCTACAGGCTGCCCGTCTTAGAATTAAGATTCACCCAGAAAACCCAGAAAGTTGAGAAAATAATTCATATCAGTAAGTGATGTCGATTAACGTTGGATCTGGATAGATTATGACTGATTTTTACTATTATTTGTTGTCGTCGTTGATGATTCACGAGTACAAAGCTGAGCTACTGCGTTTTGTTTGTTTCACGATACGGAGGAGAAAAGTTGGTTTTGTTACGTGAAAAAGGGTAATTTGGGAAGAAAGACTTGGATTTGGCTAATGTTGATAGAAAAAAGTTGCTATGGTTAATTCAGAAAATGGCAAAATAATTTTGGCTAATATTGTAAATTTCCCTGTTTTGTTACCAAACCACACGGTCCTATTCTTTAACGTTGTGACATATGGACCAATCTGTATGAAATATGAATTATTTTATTACAAAAGTAAGGCTTAGTCAGCAACTCAAATAATGATCCACTGTATCATCGATTTTTTCAGAATAGTGAGCGTGTCTTATCTCTCTTCTATCTTTCTTTATGTATTTATATTCCGGGAATTGAAGTTAAGCATTAGCTTAGGTTAACTTTTTTTTTTCAAAAAAAAAAACGAATCTGATTTATTCAGAATATAAATTCGCAAACTTTTAATCTATCTATTTTTTTTTAATATCTCTTTTAGGGTCTTAAGCAAGAGATGGATATTGTATGTACGTAACAAAAATACATGCTGTAAGCATGGGGCAAGGGGATATAATGATGCATGATCAATTGTGTACCTTTTGCTCATTGGTTATATAGTTTATTTGTCAAAATTAAATGATGCAAATGTAGCCGCAACTAAAACTTACACGTCGTAAATTTGTTTGAGGAGCATATATTTTTCTGTTCTTTTAACCGAAGTTGTTTATGGGGTGTTCTTACAAGTTGACATGTTTTAAATGAGGTATGCATTAGTTTCCTGTTCTCTCAGGTTGTCTACCTGCTATGTTTATTAGATTAATGAGTACAATTAATTTCTTTTTTTTTTTTGTGTAAGCCATTCGGTATCCGACAACCGCATTGGGTCCCGATTAATTCGAATTCGGAGTGAATTCACAAGTTAAGGCTCTTTACTCCTCCTAAATGGCGTGTTTAGTAAGGATCGAACCCGAGAACTCTTCCCACAAACTCAGTCTGCGCTGCCAACTGAGCCACAACCATTTGGTGAGTACAATTTATTTCTGATAGCAAATTAAAACACAAAAGTTAAAATGCTTGAAAAAATCCCTTTTCTGTGCTAGTTGATAATAACATTTTCCAAGAAGAGCTACATATTTAGGAAAGAACAAAACCACTTTCTCCAAAATTAGTTTCTAAACTAATTTAATTTAAGACAAAGTAAATTAAAGATTGCAAATGGTCCCAAAATTGTAGCTACATATTTAGGAAAGAACAAAACCACTTTCTCCAAAATTGGTTTCTAAACTAATTTAAGACAAAGCAAAATTAAAGATTGCAAACGGTCCCAAAATTGTTGCATATTTTAGGACTATACATTGTTGCACATTCGTATCATTTAGTTCAGAAGATTCAACGCAAAATTAAAGATTGATTGATGAGGAGACATATATCTAACGCCACTTACGTCTAAGCACATGCATTATTTTGTTGATTTATGAGGATCCTATATTTATCACTGAAGAAATGTGTTTTTTTTAAAAAAAAAAATCTAGACTTATAGCCCTAAATCCTCTCAAAGTTTGTCCCATTCTGTAAAATAGGTTATATATATATATTCTTCGTTTTTCTTTTTTGACAATGGTTAATATATAATTTCTCTTCGCCAAAGAGAGTTTTACCAATAAGACTGTGGACAAGTGTTGGTGGCATGTGGAAATGGAGATGCAAAGGCAAATAATTATATGCTTTAGTGAAAAAAATATACAAGAAAATTCAACAAAAGACAAATATATGTACATTCATGCATGGTAATCCATCCTCTTCAAGTCATGTCATATTTCCCTTTTCATTTAAAAAATATATTAATTTGACAGAAAACCTATCCAGCTACATGTTTAAGAAAAAAGCTAAATATAGCTGCTGCAAAATATAGCTATTAATTTCATATATGTTTGATAGAAAAATTTAAGAAAGAGTTCGATGAAAGCCGCAGTTGCGTTCTCTGTCTATATGTATATAACTTTCTTATATAAATATATATAAGAAAAGAATCAGGAGCAAGTTGATCAACTTTGCTAATGGCTTCTTCTTTAACAGCTGGTTTCTGCAGCTTTTGTTCATGTCCCAAGCAGAATAAGAAAAAGCTCGAGTTCCCTCGTGTGAGATCATCTCAAAGTTTCAAAGATGAAGGTAAGTCCGTTAAATTTGATGATGATGATGATGATGAAGAAGAAGAAGAAGAAGAGGATATTTATACAATAAATAATAAGGCTTTTTTTCCACTATCATGTTTTTCTTTTTTTTTTAAACAAGACTCGTTACGTTCCTTGTCTAGCTGTAATTTTTTATCGTAGTTCCCCCCAAAGCCAAAATAATAATAATAATAATAATAATAATAATAATAATGGTGTGTTTCAACATTTGTTTTTGATATTTAGGAAAGAGAGCGGATATCGTGGATGCAAATTTGAGTACATTAAGGAAGAGAATAGAGGAAGTGAAGAAGAAGGAGATGTTGTGTTGCAGACTTGAAAATGGCTGGAATTATAAACGTAGCTATGATGATCATCATCGCAATCGTAAGAGAGCCGATATTTTGTACGGATCGGTACAGATGATGGGTTTTGTCGGTGGGGCCGTTGGCTTTGTTTTTCTCAGCGGCTCTCTTTGCCTCTTCCTCGTCTCCCTTCTCGTTAATTTGAGCAGCTTAAGTAATTAGGTCTCTCCAATATTTTTCTGATTTATTTCCACCACTATAAGCTTATGTCCTTTCTTTTGTTTTGTGTTATAACTTGTGGCAGCAAGCAACTTAATTAGTTATTTTCAACCAAAGGTAATATATTGAGCGAATACGTTGATTAATGCCTGTAGCTTACTATTATTTTTTAGCTTAATAAGATAAGTGTTATGTTTATAGATGGTGTAAGATATAATACATATGTCATGGTGTGTTTAAAAGGGGAAGCTGGCCGACATTTTTGAATGTCTGCAATATTTTATTTTTACAACTAGGGTTTGATCTGGAGTTCCAAAAGAATACCCAAGTGCAGTCAGTTGTTACAGGAGTCGTGAGTCAGTTTTCCAGCACATTATTATCGAAGGAACTGCAATATATACTACGAGTCCGGATAAAAATTGGTATATTTAATTATTATCATTTATTTTTTAGGATATTATCTCACATCACTTTAGAATAGTTATTCGACTAATAATATAAACTTGAGGTAACCCTCAACTTTTAACTTAACTTTTAAGTATGAGTTAGACATATGAACTTTTACATGATATAAGAATCAGATTCATGCACGAGTGGACTCACATTTTATTTTTTCACATAATAAGAACTAAACAAAAACTACCAACTTGCACGTTTTGAGGATATTATCTCATATCAGCTAAGAATAATTCTAGTGGACTACTATTATAAGTTAGAGATACCTTTTTAACTCTTGAATTAGCCTTTGAGCATGAGTTAGACCCATGAGCCTTTATATTTGCAACACACAAAATATATACAGATTATGTTACATTTTGTTTTGTTAATAAATACTAAGGGATATATACATAGACCGCCCCTTGACCAGGGGATCCGAATACAAACCTTTGTTCAAATAAGTGGATCATAACAAATACAACCATGACATATAGAGGATACTTTGATCTATACAAAGTCAATGCCGTATTTATCAAAATTCCCATCCAAACTAGATTTTCAATTTTTCCCCCTTGTTACAGTCACTCTGCTCCTAAATTAAACATATCCCCTTGGACTTGAATTGGTAACCTTTTGATATTCCATTGCAATGCTTAAACTAACCCGATTATCATTCCCAATGGTTTTAGTCAAGTAATTCTATTTAGTTGACTGCTTGAATTTGAATCATGGAAAGGTACAGGATTAAAAATATAATTTTGATTTACCCAGCTCTTCTACCTTAAAGAATTTAATAATAATAATAAAAAGAATATCCTTTTAAAATTCCAAAAGCCCTTTCAGGCATGTATGGTATGGAATATCAATCTTTAGTTAGATTGTAAATCTATGCGAAGAAGTTCAATTCAAGTCCTCTCATGTGCCAATTTGAGGAAGAATTTTATTTCAATAAAGTAAAAATCGACATGTTCTAAGTTTAAATATTCAAAGCTGAACCAAAAAATCCTGATTTTAATATCTAAGAGATTGTAGTATAGTAATTAAAAAAAGGGGGAGAAATTACTGTTCTTCGTGTTATAGGATAAGATCATCTTTTTCCTTTGAGATTATAAAAAAGGGGAGATACTAAGGGCAATCAATATGATGATGGGATTAATAAGATATAGGAGTTTGCTCATCATACGCATAGAAGTCAAATTTACATATATTAGTGGCATAGCTGTGATGGAAGCTTTTTATTTGCTTGAGAACGAAAGCAGCAAGCTGCAACATTCAGTGTTGACGACATGCCAGGATGAAGATTACTGTTCTGCTTTCTCTTTTTATTTATTCATTCGGAATAGACGTCCTCAACTTTCCTTTTTTCCGTCCATGACAGCTACAGATGACTAGAAGCCACTTTTACCCTTAAAAGCAAAAGCAAAAGCAACGAAAATGACTGTCTCAAACTCCCAAATAGCTTTTAGTTGAGCTTGGTAAATTTTGAATTATCTTTCTTGTGAATTGATTATGCACTAGTTTACATCTCTAGTGATTGATTAAATTAGTTGATTATGCTGTGCGAATGAAATAAGTTAATGATTAAAAAATTAGTTTAATGTATGATAGTTGGTCTGAGTTTGAAAAATGGGGGATTATTATTTTCTCCCCTATAGTAATCAACATATATTATTTATTTCTCTATTATTTTTATAATGGTCAAAAATCCCTTCTGATAGCATAAGTTTATAATATTACCCTTATTTTCAACCTTTTTTTTATATTTGTTATAAATTAAATAAATTACATGAATAGAAACTAAATAAAAATTAAATATTAAAAACAAGAAATATATGTTTTGATGTGAGTAAAAACATTAATAATAAATTTTTCTTGTAATTATTTATTTTGTGAATATTTTCTTATAATAAATATTTTGTAAAATTTTAAAATTAAATGTAAAAAGTATAGGAAAAATATTTTATTATTTATCTTATAATAAATTTTTATTTGTCATTCAAATTTTATTATAATAATTTTTCTATCATTTTATAATAATTTTCTTATATTTTTATTATAAAAATTTTTTCACAAAATAAATAAGTACAATTTTATTATTAATTTTTTTGCTCATATCAAAATATATTTTCTTATTTTTAATGCTTACTTTTTTATTGAGTTTCTATTCATGTGATTTATTTAATTTATAATAAATATAAATAAAAGATTAATTGAAAATAAGGGTAATATTCTAAACTTATACTGTCTGAGGGGTTTTTAGCATTATAAAAATAATAAGGGGGAAAATCGTATATATTAATTACTATAGGGGAAAAAGTGGCAATCTCTCTTTAAAAAAGTATAGTGCATGTATTTAATAAATTTTAGTATGGAAGTGTTGTTCTATTTTAGAATTACCAAAATAAACAAAAGTTTAAACTAACTTTTATTTTACAAAATAAGTTTAATAAAATTGTTTAGACATCTTTTTTTTTTCTTTTTAAAACACTATGTAAGATTACATAAAGCCAAAAAATTCAACTAAGTAACTATAATGAGCTTTATAATATGTTACATAATATACGATAAAAATTCATATTAATACATACATCCAAATAAAATAAAAAGTAATATGTATTGCACTCACTTTATCAAAAATTGAATTTTCTACCTTTTGTTATTAGAGCCATTAGTATTGTGATACTTTTCTTAAGTGTCATTGTTTCTTTCTATTTTTGAGTCAAAAATTAAATTAGGATCACTTTCAATGTTTTCAAAATGAAGCTCATGCTATGCTCTTGCCCCCTTATATATTGTGTAATGCCATGGTTGTAATGAAAATTTACATAATTATATGCAAGTCTTATTAATTCTTATGATAGAAAACAAACGAAAAATATAAAAAAAAATGTAAACTTAGTCGATCAAAGTTTTAATAGTGGATAAAGTATAAAGTAATTATGACAATTATATGATATCTATGGTTTATATATTATGGTTTATTAAAAAATAAGACATAATTTTCTTTCATTAAAATGACAAGGTTGTAAAGAATTTTAAAAAGGTGTGATGTCTTATTTCTTTTGTAAAAAAAAAGATAAGGTGGGGTGGACAAGGCCAAATACAGTTTTTACCTTCCTTATCACTCCCAAAAATCGAACTTGGGTTTTGGTAGAGGCTAATTTGATGTCTTATTTAGTATATTGCTTATAAGAAAATAAACCTTTGTATACTCTTAGAAACTATTAATAAAATAGAAAAAAACTTATGAAATACGCAGCTTTTTAAAGTTTATCAAACATTATTTTTGTCAACAATTATGAAATAAACAACTTATAAAGTTTAACTTTATTCCCAAATAACCCCATCCATAAATTATTTCCTTATTTTTTAAAACATTAAATTACCTTATTTTTGTCATTAAAAAAAGGAAAAAGAGGAGTGAGTTGATTTTTTTTATTAACAAAAAGGAATAAATTGAAACTTTTAGAAATAAAGGACAATAAGGGATAATTCAAAATTACCCTTCTGAGCATTTTAAAGTTACTTGGAAGAACAGGCAACTAAGCTTCAACTTCAAGGCTCCATGCTCAATTGCTCATTCATTTTCTATATTTGTCCCAATATTTGATTGCATATGTCATAGGCTAGCCCCAAAAAACTGTTTAATAAATCAATCCTTTTCGAAATTATCGATAATTTACAAGTCAACTCAAACCGCCTCCACTTGTTGATTTTGTGTCATCTTTTTATACTTTTTTAGTAGTGATTACTGATTGATGGCATCAATGATGCATCATCATATTTTCTGATGCAATATTTTAATGCGCATAAGTGATAATCTTTGGAGCCAATGGGGTATACTTAAAATTATCTAATAAAGTTTGGCAAAACAAGCAAGGTAAAAGCTACGAAGGCCCAAGTCCAAAATTATAAAACGAAGCCCTCTTATATTGTCTCAAAATTATAAAAAGTGCTCAATATTTATTTTCCAAGCCCACATACATGCACAATTCAGAAATCAGAACTGAATCTGATTAGCGTGGTAACTGATCTCAATAGTCCATTTGACCGGATTTTTTCTTCAACAATAAATGGGGAAAAGGTGCGTCCAACGAATTTCTTGCTCAAGTCATCATATTTTTAACAACTTAGAATTGTTGGAATATGGAATATATATCAACAAAAACAAAAAGGAGCTAGATAGAATTTTAATTAAAGGGAAGTAGCAAAAAATGAAACAATTAAATTCAAGCCAGAGCAATACGCAAAATTTTCAAATTAATTAGTAGTAAAACAGTTATTAAATTTAATTAGAGTAGTTAACAAACATGCTCCCCAAAAACTATCAACATATTTCTAGATCACAATCTCTGTCTGTTCTTTTAATTTCTCTCTATCTACATAGATTTATCATCACATCACACCCACTACATAATTATAATTAATTAACATTCTCTCTTGGTCGGTAAGCAAATCTGAGAGAAAATACAATTAATTATCTCTCGAAATTAAAACATTTAAATGGTCATCAATCATTTCATCATCACCTAGAACAAACTGGCTCTTCCTTTATTGTTTCCAACAACGGCTTCCTTGACCTACATGAAACTAATCTATACTTGAACTCCGGCACCGGAAAGTATCCTTCATGATCACCCTCCAACCTCAATCTTGATGCTTCTTCATTATTATTATTATCGTCATCATCAACTTTACCGCCGCCATTCAATCTTTCTTCCTTCTCAGCACAAGAGGCGGAGGCGGCGGCACCAGATTCCGGTGACACCCTCACAACCTGTCCACCGGATATTCTCTTGGCAGCAGAGTGCGCAGCCATGAAAAGCGACGCCATGTCGGCTGCGGTCACCATAGAATTGACCCTCTTCATCGGGAACATAATGTAAACGTCCCCGAACTCCAGCTCCTCGTCGGCGGCGAGCGCACTGAATCTTTTTCCAATGTGAAGAGACTTGGTGTTTGTTAAGAAGAAATTGGGACACTCGAGCATCACCTCTGCAGCTTTCACGAGCTCCCGGAACTGCCTTATCTCGCCGCCGGGGAGAATGACTCTGGCCGCCTTGGGGCTCTTCATCAACGGGGCTGGTAAAGTGCACGACACGTAATTGCCCATGATGCAAACACAAACGCAGAGATATATGGAGGTAGCAAGGCTTCCTGAGAAGTTGTTGAAGATTCGTTAAAATGTTTGTTGAGAAGAGAATGTGGGTGGGGGATGTTAGGGTTTATATATAAACGTAAAACGGGGGGTCAAATGGTAGGCAGAATATTTTGACGAGTTAACCAAAATAATAATAAAAGTAATAGTGTGGGAAATGATCGTGGAAGTCCTGCGGAATAAGGGGAAAAAAATAAAAAATAAAAAGAATATTATTCGGTGGGGAAATACCGTGGGTATCTCTAGGATTTTGTACAATCAAATAAATAGATATAGTTTACATTTTGTTTTCATATAGGTCCCATTCTTATATTTTTATTCGGTTGGCTATATACTTTTACGTAGATAAAGTTGTAAGCTAATTTGAATAGCATCATCGAGATCTGATGGCCTAATATGTAGATACAAACTATAAAATTGTTAGTTAATTTTTTTATGAACATTAATATTTATATATATAAACATATTCTTGACATACTTATTGATACGTGATGTATTTCTTTAATCAAGTTAATACAGTTTAAATCAATTGTAAGTAATTCATTGAGAGAATATGACTAATCATTAACAGACAAATATAATTTCTCCTATAACTTAAGAGTTATGTATGTATAAAAAGTGTGATGAACAATCATTAGTAATCTAACAACAATTCTCTTGGGATTACTTCTACAAGGATAAACAAAAGAATAATTCTCTTAGTCATGATTTAAATTAATGTTTTATGCTGGAAGATAATGGAATAAATAAGTCCTTTAATGAGGGGTAAAATATTTAAATTATAAGTTTTACTACCAAACTTCTAAAGGAGAATGGAGCTAGTTTTTTCAAAAAGTTTAATTATGGTAAGTTAACCAGTGTAATTAAATTATACTCTGAACTTAATTATCTTTTATTTTTTTATTTAAAAAGAAGAGAGAGTATGGACGTGCAATTGAGTTATTTTCTTAAAAAATAGTATCTATATTATAATCGATTAATATTAATTAGTTGTTCAAATATGTTATCCTTAAATAGTTTGAAACATAACGATCCCTTAGAGAAGCTTAAGCTTAGTTGAGGGGTATATAATATTTAAACTGTTGATTTTATTGACAAGCCTATTCAAAGTGGATTTTGACCATACGGCGGGGGCATGTATGAAAAGACTACGAACCATGCCCTGACTTAGGGTTGCACAAAACCTCAGGGTCCCAGAAGTTATTGCCGGACAAGAAATTTTAACTAGAGCAGAAGAAGACGCGTTAGGCTTTTACGAAGAAAAGAGAGGGAAGGTGTTTGATTGTTTGTTTGTGCACTGTGTGTGTGGGTCACGCTCACGCTCACGCTATGTAATCAGCTTCCATTCATCAATAAATAAGTTGTAGCCATTGTTGGCTGTGAATGCGCGTGGGTCCAGTCCATCTACAAAAGCTATTTCGACATGATTTCCAGGTTGCTAGAAGAAATCAAAAAAAGTGTGGAATTTTCCGCTGTTTTTTTAATTTTCTTTTTATAAATTTCATGGATTCAAGAAACAACGCCAGTTGGAGAGTGAGTTGTTTTGTTTTCTTTCTTTCGAGTTATATATATGCATGTGTTGATTAGAATAAAGTCAAATGTGGTGGCACCCTCGTTGCTTCTCTATTCCCCACTTGTTTCCTTTCTTTAATCCTTTTGATTGTCATGGTGTTCGCTATTATATTGAACTTCTTTTTCTTTTTCTTTTTTCTTTTTTCTTTTTTTACCGCATAAAATAATACATTGAACATTAAAAAAAAAAAAAACTTCTATGTAAGGATAGTAACATGATTACATCTCAATTGATGTAGCATTAGATGTTAAAAAAATATATATATCTTTTTAAGAACTTAAGTTATCTTTCTAGATTATGCGGTAGTTGTTTTAATTTATAAATATTTCAGTGTGTTTCTAGATTTAGTTATTTATTATTTAAATCTTAATAATGTCAACCATCTTCACTTTATCTCAACTTTCGTTGTAACAAATATATGGATGTGATTAGTAGTAACTAATAAAATAAAATACACACAAAATTGAGACATAAAATTATTTCTCAAATTGGTAGTGTACGCTTGACATTTATAAAAAGGATAAGGATCATTTCTTAATTTAATCTGCCAATCACATGCATCCTTATACTTGTGGATGTGGCATTTTCAAGGAGACAACTCGATTAATTTTATAAGTGAAAATAATAAAAGAAGAGTTCAAATTCCACTCTCACTAACTTTCGAAAAGATTAGTTAAATTTTAGGCATGATGGTGCAGTTTAGTGTGCATTAATTAAAAAAAAAAAAGTATGGTGGTACCCTACCTGCTTCACCATTGCTTGCTTTTTTGGTGATATTCCTTGTTGTTTTCATCAGGCTCGATCACTTATCATTTAAGGAAATCAATTTTTTCTTATTAAAAAAATAAGAAATCAATTTTTTTTCTTCTAATTATTACCACCTATTGTGGAAAATAAACATCGGAACCTAATTCAATGATAAAATTATAGAACGTGAAAACATTCAAACTTATTTGTCTTAAGCACCATGTAAAATGTATTTAAATTTCACCTAATATGTGTGGTTTGTAAGTGATATAGTACCTAAATTTATTGTAATTTTATTTAAGGTGAGATGATCATAAGTTTCTCCACCCAACAAAAACAAATTCCAGGTAAGTATATCATGTTGGCGTAAGAGTGATGTAATAATTAAAGCAAACACAAATTGCATATGACTCGCACTAAATTCATTATTACATATGTATATTAATTTCTCACAAAGTCTAGAGGAAAAGAAAAAGAAAAAAGAAGAAGATCAAAGTCGTTATAAAAAATATTGACTTAGGCCTCAACAATTGTGAAAGTTGGGTGCGTGCGCAGTACTGTGGGGGCTATTAATTGCAACAATTCAATGTGTTAGTCACTGAATAATGTGAAAAATTACCCAACAATTTAGGCGGTCATTGTACCACAATCTACGCCCAAGTCTATGATACCAAAGCCAGCTAGCATATTCCACAAAATTGATTCATTCGTCAACCATAAATTCTTTTGTATATTAATTTGAGGTGCGATGACGTAGAATGGTTGTGCATTATGAGCGGGATAATTTTTGGAGGATATAAGTTGAACTATAAGTATTTATTTTCGGTGTATAATATAACATTTCGAAATTAATGACAAGACGAATTAAACCCAGAATTAGTCGAGTTAGAAATTCTGTTTCTTTCCCGATCGTTTTTCAATTTTAAGATTTTTTTAATTTTTCTTATTTCTTCTAGGATTTTTTTTAAGAATTTGAATTTAGATACAGTTTGTTTTCCTTTTCTTATTTATATTAGGAGAATTTTATTATAAAAAAATATCTCGAATCTGCTTATTTTGATAAATTTGTGATATTTACGGTTATTATATAGAAGGGCCAAAACCCTAACTTTGTCAATTTAGAATCGTTTAATAAACTTCATTATTTAGAAAATTTTGTTTCAACTATCTTCGGCCTTTTACATTTCCGTTTAGTCATACAACGTCCTTCATAAAATTAATCAACTACATTTATTTGTATTTATATTTTAGTTGAAAAATAGACAAACAAGTGAGTTTTTGTTTCAAAACAAAATCTACATATCATATTTGTTGAAGATGAAGCTCAAATCTGATCTCATAAGAGATGTACGACATATTATCTATTCATCAGCAAAGATAAATGACTTGTTGGGCATTTGAGTTCAGTGCAGATAAGTGCAGATAATTAAAGGAAACGATATGTTGGCTGGATTCATTAGTGATGCACGTGATGCGTCACATGCTTCACTAATTCAAACGGCAGCCAAGCTCTGCATTTTGTTCAACAGAATTCATGAGCATTTGACAAGTGTCCCTAGCAAATTCAAGAAGCTGTTTTTGCCGTTGGTTCACGTGGGAAGTTGTTGGAGTTCTGGGCTGGCTGGAAACCCAGGAGCAATGAGATGGCTTCTTGGGGTCCCTTCTGATTGGTCAGAAGTGTGTATAAAAGGCTAGAGGGTCTAGTGTTAATTGTATTGGTTCATTTGCATGTAATCTCCAGATTTGTTTCTTGACCTTTGAAATCAGTAAAGAATTTGCTCTGTTTTCCACAGTAGATGTAGGCAAGAAATTTGTTGAACCACTTTAAATCTTTGCTGTGATTATGTGTGATCTGGTTTTCTTTGGTTACTTAGTTGGTTTATAGCGGTTGTTCGTAATTCTGGGAATAGCTTAGGTTGTTGATCATTTTCAATTCAAGATCAAGGTTCATAGAGTGGGTCTTGGGGGTTCCAAGTTGGTCTTTGAGATTGATTTGGTTCTAACAATATTTATAGTAGATAATTGCATTATCTTATAAGTACTTAGAGATTTTATTGCCACACCTACTTAGTAAAGGTGAAGTACTTCAAATGGGATACTTTATAGCAACTATCGTTTCATCTGAGTATATTGTGTATGCCAGCTCAGGTGGAAACATATTTTTCTTTTTTCCCCATTTTGATATTAGCTTACAAGAAGAAAGGTTTTGTAAATTTTAAATAATTATTAATTTCCTCATTTTATTTTTATTTTTAATAAATAAAACATGGGTCTAAATTAAATTTTTAAATAAAACTTCTTAACAAAATAAAATTGATACATTGCTCGAAATTAATGTATGGTGCTCAAACTAATATTATTGGATAGAGTCTTCAAATTAACAGGCCTGATTACCGAATCCTTTCCATGCCATAAGGCCTTGGAAATGAGCTTGCAAGCATGCTCAGATGGATGAAAATAATCCCAGAACAAGAATGCATTGGGATTCTCACAAATCTTGTAACCTTCCTTCCCACACTGTACCAATCCTCCAAGAATTCCACCACCGCAGCATGCACTTGAAACATCACTGAAACCTGTTTGCAATCACAAGCAATGAGTTATAATTAATTTACTCAAATCATTGAATTATGCAATTCTAATCCTAAAATAAGTTGCTTAGTAGCAGAAGTAAATGCTTCGATAGGATTACCATAGCGTGTTGGATTTGCTCTAAATCTCTGAACGAGGTCGTATACCCCTCCAAAAACTGCAATTGCACCAGGGTACTTAGTGGGAACATTTTGGACCAAACTCTCCAATCCCTTGTTGTAATTCTTAACCATCACATTCATTTTCCCATAGCATCGATCAACCGGTGCACCGGGCAACAAAGCCCTGGCCGGAACGCAGCCAACCGGGCCGAGTGAAAACACGGCAATGCGGCGAGCTCCAATACTGTGAAGCTGGTCAATCAGCTTTGCCACTTCTGCTAACATTGCTTGAACATAAGCATCTGGGGCAAGTGCTGGGGTGTCAAATTGCAGGAAATAGTTAAAGATATCATTGGAGCCAGATTCGAAGAAGAAGAGCGATTGCTGGACTAGAGTATTGTCAATTTGGCTTTGTTTTACTAGTGCCTGGAATTGCTGAAGCTGGTCCCGGATTGGTATCACTCCCTGTGACAAATTGAAATGAAAGTATAGATACATTTTAGTTTTCTAACTGATCAACTAACTAATTAAAAAGTAATAGATGCGTATGTTTGATGATGCTAACAATTTGTTTTTCAATTCTAGCAATCTTTTTACTACTGTTATGATGAAGTGCCCACACAATTCTCACGATAGATACATTCTCACCAAATGCATGATTTTGTTGTATTTTTACCTTAACTAGGGGTGTACTTTATGTTAAGTGATGATTTTCCCCGTCTTCTCTCATTTCTTTTCATGGGTTAGTTAAAACAGTTACCATATCTTGTACCATGGAACCACTAATAATAGACTTATATTTTGTTCGCGAAAAAGAAAAACACAGATCATAAGGGAATCTTGGTCCCAATTACAAGACAAGTTGGTTTCTTGACTATTTTAAAAAAGAGAACAAGACTTGCATGTTTAAAACTTTCTTAAAATTTACCCTACTCCCCACTTCTCGATAGCAAGGTAAAGTGTCTTACCCAGTCCTTATTTGTCTCCGTAAGTACACCACTGCCAGCACTTGCAAAATTTATGCCATTTGCTGGATAATCCTTCCTGCTTCCATTTATCACAGCAATTCGTGCCTCTAGATATGGCTTTTGTAACTCAATGCCGATGAATTGTGCTGCACGTCATCGATTTAGTGAAAAAATAAATCAGTATAGCAAAAAGATCATGTAAATGGATATAGTCATATAGATATATACATATAAATAAATTATAAACTCACAAATAAAGTCTGCTACTGTTCTGCCATTAGTGAACCTCCCAGTGGGGCGATGAAAAAAACTGGAACCATAAGGAGGGAAATCAGCCTGAGCAGTACAATTTTTGTTAAAGTGATTGTTTCCAGCATCGAAAATGGAGTCACCAAATGTGAAGATTGCTGGGACATGGAGTGAAAAAGAGACTGAAATAAGTAAAGAACTGAAAAAGAAAAATGTCAGAGCAAGTCTCTCCATGAAGGAACAAAATACGCTGCAATTATATCAAAACAGCTGCACTGGAACTGCCGGGAAGTGCAAGTTTTATTGCGGAAAGTGGAAAGATCAAGACAAAATAATGTAGAAGAATGCACGAGCATGGCCATCAAGGTCCATTCCCATTAACATTTATGATCTCATACCATACGTCATTTTGCACCAATCTGTGCCTTTTAGAAGGGAAAGGAAACGTAAAGTAACCAGAAATATGAACACTTTTCCTATAAACTGATCCACAGTTTGTTCAAAGTATGGCAGAATGATGTACAACAGTTTTCGAGTTAAATTATTGTAGGAATATCAACTTTGATTTTTGTCTTATTTAGTTCTCTTGTTATAGCCTATTTTTTTTCTTTTCTTTTAAATGATAAAAAGATACTATTATATTATTAAAAAAAATAGAACGACGTAATTTTGTGCAATTTTTATCCCGTTGTTATCTAAATATAATTTTTGGTTCCAATATATATATTTTTTTGTTAATTTGTGATAACTTTAGAAATAAATGAAGTAAATAGCGTGATTTGTTTTTATAATATTTTCTAGTAATAAAATACATTCTTTTCAGTCACAATTATTTTACAGTTAATTTTGGTTTATTTGCTTAAATTAAGCAAAAAGATCAGTAGTTAGAATGTTGGTCTTTAGAGTTTTATATTTTCAAATATAGACACAGTTTTGGCCATGATGAAATGACCAGAGTATCCTCACATTTGTTTCGCCACCTCATAGAGTACTTCAGTCATTTTCTGTGGAATAATACACAACATGGTGATTATTATTTCAGGGTGAGGTTATTTGAACCTACCAATTTATTTAATAAATTTATTTATTAAATAAATTTATTTTAAAATTTTAAAATTTTAAATTTTACTTAGTAAACCTACGAAAATATTTAATATGCCTTTTTTAAACCCAATTTTTATAATAATAATGATTTTATTCACTAAACCTATAATATTTATTTATAAGCCTATTAGACTGGAAATTAATTATTAATTAAAATGTAATAATCAATTTTGAGTGAATGGCCTTCGTTGAAAGACAAATGAATTAAAACATTTTAAATAGAGAAAATAGTTGTCATCATGAAATTATTTTTTTGAGTTATATTATATTGGTGAGAAAAATCTTGTATGATTGTATGAAAATCTAATATGAGGAATTTTTTCAGAATTTGAGAAAAAATAATAATTGATTATTAATTAAATAATTTTGAGTGAGGAGTCATTCCCAGACAAATCATAACAATTAAACAATTAATCATCTATAAAATTAATATCTATCAAATCAATAACAATTAATTTTGTTACTCTAAATCAACTCATATGTGCTTATTTAACAATATATATGACTTGAGAGAAGAATCTCATCTCTTAATTGATTAGGGTTTAATGAAAATTTAATTAAGGTTCTATAAAATTATGTTGAATATAAAGATGGATTTAAAGAGTAAAAATTCAATTTTTTTAAATTATATTCTAGTGTCTATAATCATAATTTAATTTAGAAATATTTTAATAATAAAATATTATTTTTAAAATAAATTTATTGAGTAAATTAGTGGATTCAAATATTCTCACCTATTATTTTATTCTAATAAAGTAATAGAATAATGTATCTTCAAATCCTACGACGTCGTTATTTTCAAGAAACGTTTGTCTACTACTCTTCTCTGGTCATTGGCCTCTGTTTGGCGTCCGCGCACAGGCACGGCGAGAGTTGGTTCTCTTCCTCCACAGTGCTCACTAAAATAAAAACAAGTGACCAGGCAATGGAGAAAGTGGAAGAAGATATATGGGCAAGAGCCACGAAAGCAGCTGACGATATTTACCATGTCAAAGAAACGTTTTTTCCAGCGAACCCCGATGACAAAGTATCCAAATTGCAAAACGAATCGGATCTCGCTCTCAGACTCCTCGATTCCGTCCCTCCCGGTACCTTTTCCACTTTCTCTTCATACCCTTTTCGATTTTTCTCTTTTTTTTGGTCATCCTTGCGTTTGTTCTTCTGTGTCCTTTACATAAATGAATTTAAGACTATGATTATTAGAGCTTAGTGCAATGCAAGTTATTTGTTTGATTAGAATTTGTAATTTTCTATTGATTCTTATACATTTTAACAATTTATTTGTTTTATCAGAATTTTGTAATTTTCTGTTGATTCTTATACATTTTAGCTGTAAAAACAGTGTCCGTAGACTATGATTGAGGTGCTAAGGCTTCGAATCCGCATTTTCTGTAGTGTAGAATTAGCAGCTGCAGCTGGCAAGTGTAATGAGTGGGTGATTGGTAAAAATTAGCTGCCAAAAGTGGGCGTTTACCAAACATGTTAGCTACCGTGCTTTCAAATTTGAGTAGAAGCACAATCATTACAAACATGTCCTTAGTGGAATTGTCGTAATTTATATTACTTTCCAGACAATTGTAGTTGGTAGTCTAATTTTTGTTTTGTAGGTTCAATCTATATTCTTTGGGTCCCAAGCTACTATGTATGTGTGGCTACTTTAGCCGCAAATTTCATCTTTGAGGATATCATGTCACATTTAGTAACAAAAATTCATTTTTATGAAGTTTCTTTTTCTGGTGCTTATGAGATTGCTACTGCGGATTTGTGTACAGAGCAAAGGAAGTCACCTATACAACGGGCGACATATGAGTATCTGAAAGGGAAGATATTGGATGTAGTACCTGAGTACAGGAAAGATGCTGAAGATCATCTCTCTAAAGCTGTGAGCAAGAATTGACAGTTAAAAATTCTTGTAGTTTAATTTGTTTCAATGCACTGGCTCAGATTCATGTTTCAAAGATTTTATTCCCCAGGTGAAGCTGAATCCATCTCTTGCAGATGCTTGGCTATGCCTGGGTAGCTGCATTTGGAAGAAGGGAGATCTACCTGCAGCCAAGAACTGCTTCAATCTGGCTTTAAGCAAGGTTATATCTGAAATTAGATTGAGATTGTTTTTGACATTTCAATAATTGTTGTTGTATTCACTCCACGTGTGTTTATTTTCTGGCTTTAGTTATAATAATCACTATAGATATATTTTTTTGGTCTAATATAGGGTCCAAACAAGAAGATACTTTGTCAGTTGTCAATGCTTGAAAGGAGCATGGCTCAAGGCAAGAAAATTCTCTTCCTTAGCCTTATGTTGTTTTAAGTCTTTTTAGATTCTCCAGGATACAACTTTTTAAAATCTTTCTTTTCAAATTACATGTTTTTAGCATCTTGGCTCCTTCTTCTACTCATCTATAGATAAATAAATAAATAAACACATGGTCATAATAATTGAAGTATTGGACCCCATTGTTCCATATTTAATGAAAGGAAGCACGTTCTATCTTGACCTTGATTATGAACTGTGTGGCAAACATATTTCTTCTTTTTGTAGGCTCTGAGAATCAAGCAGAAATTGTCGAGGAAAGCATTCGACATGCCAAGGAGGCTATCACATTGGATGTCAAGGATGGGAATTCTTGGTGTAAGATCCTACATCAGAATTACTTTATGATTTGATCTCTTTAGTTTGTATTGATTTTTGAAATTAATTGACATAACTGATTTTGCTGTTTTTTCATTTAGTTTTAACTTCATATTTTAATAATAGTTGATGGTTAGACTATTTCTCTTCTAGCTGCATTTGGAGAAAAATATTTAGGCTTTATTTACCGTACATACATGCAGAGAGATGTGGTATTTCCACACTAAGCTTATTCTAGTTTTTCTATTATGCTTGGATTCTTGTTGAATGCACTTGCATTGCATTTGCCCTCAAATCTAACCGTACAATATAACTTACAATCTGATTATTTTAGTGTTTGAATATGTTTCACATGCTGCATACTGACTTTATGTGGACTTAAAAATCTAATTCGTACATCTGATGTGTTGCTGGAGTTCTTGGGTAGCTTCTAATGACAATGCTAGTTGATGATTGGTCACTTTGTTTATTGCTGCTTATGGAGAAAAGCATTTAGTTTCTGTCTATTACAGTGTTTTACTCGTTTTACTATTCCTCTATGATGGTTTGTTACAAATTTTTGTTCATTCTATATGCAGCATTTTTTACGCTTACATGTAAGAAACTACTTTCTAATTTTCTATTTTTCTCTTAATTTCTTCAACCTGTAACAGTATATGCATCTTCCTACTGACAGATAACCTTGGAAATGCATGCCTCACAAGTTTTTTTGTGACTGGATCTTGGGATCATAGCAAACTTCTGCAGTCTTTGAAAGCTTACCAGAATGCCGTGAGTTAGCAGAGTAGAGCTTACCCTTCCAATACATTTTTGTATCTCTGTGGATTTCTTCAAATTATATATTTGCAATATGAATTATTATTGTTACTTATTATTACTATTTTTGTTTTATATTGTTTCATTTGTGAAGGAATCTCTTGATTAAGGGCTGCCAAGGAAGCATTTTAAAACTATCTACATTATTTAATTAGGATCATTAGTTTACCCTTCATTTTTGCAATTTAGACTTCCATTTCGTGAATTTGATTGTTGGTCATCTGTGGCAGGAGAAAGATGAGAGAATGAAGTCCAATCCAGATCTTTATTTTAACTGTGCCACTGTAAGTTCTGTTTCCCTTCCCTGTTTTCTCTACGATAAATTTCCTTGAAACACTGAACATCAAAATGGATCCAGATCTTTGTCTTTGTTACTGTCAGATCAACTCGTATTAGTGTCTTGCTTTTTCCGTTTGCTTAAGTTACTAAAATTTTTTATGTGCTTCTCGATCCTTAGTCACGAGAACATATTAACCCCATTGGGTTGTATGCTTGTTCCTTTGCCAGTTTTCTATTTGAAATTTTCTTAAACAGCAAAAGAATTATGTAACGCTGATCTTTATTTCTGTTGATATCAGGTGTAGTTGTGGTATTATTATAGTCTTTCTCTTGTATGACTGTGTTTCCCTTCAATTCACTAAAATCTTGTTCTACACTTGTTCTACAAAACCCATTTTCATAATCTAGAATCTTAATTCATTTCTTACTTTTTTTTTCTTTTGCTCCAATGGCGTATCACATACATGAGTTGTTCCAATTTTTTTGACATGAGGGCAGCACTTGACTGCTGAAAAGGAAGAGGAGCTGTCCTCAATCCCATGTTTCCTATAAAAAATGAGTTGTCCTCTTTAGCATAAGGTGTGCTCTTCGTATGGCCTCCTTTCTTTTGTGGCCATCAGCTGCTGCCCATTGCAGATTAACTGTTTGTCAGTTGCTGAATTACTCCACAGATTTAGAGGTTATACAAGTCCTCTGGCTTCTTGGTGTCTTACTGAAAACCTGCAGGAACTGCTATCTAGCAGGAAAAAAGAGAATATTTCTACATATTGGTAACTCTATGTTGCCTTTTCTGTCACTTTGAATGATCTCCCATACTGTCTATTCAAGGTTCTTATCCAATTTGCAAGATAAGTCCTAGCACTCAGAAATGCTTGTGATTCTATCTTCGGTGACTCACGTTATCAGTGTAAAGATTATGCTGCAGGCATCAATCATCACAACACAGAAATATAGAACTTGTGACTTATTAGAGGCTTTCGGCATCAGCCTTAAGTGATGAGAGTGGGTGATTTTATAAATGAAAATATATCAACAGAAAAGAATGAAGGAAAAATAGTTTAGAAAAGAATGAAGGAAAAGTAGTTTAAAAAAGAGTTGGATTAACTGATTGATATATATTTGTCTGATATCACTGATGTGAAAATGTCATTGGATAGTGGATGTTAATCCTACCAGTTCGGAGCAAAGTACTATTTTAAAATTCATTGGTGTACATTAATTTTTCATGGACTTTCTGTTTACAGGTTAACAAGTATTTAGAGAATTACGAGAGAGCCCTCAGTGGGTTTGAAGCTGCCGTTTTAAAGGATCCTAGTCTTAATGCTACTGAGGAGGTCCAGATGATGGTTAATCTTCTTGATAAGATAGAGAACCTGTTGAAGGTAAATATATTTTGTATTATTAGTAGTTACTGAAAACGCTTGTGCTTTTCTCTGAGGAAGACTCTATTTCATGCAACTTCTTTTGAAAAGACAGATGCTGTGAACAAACTTGCACATTTGATGCTAAATCTTCACTAAATATTGAACTTTTCAGGAAGTAGTTGATTTGGACCACTTCAAAGTTATCGATACTAAATACCAGTCCTAATTCATTGTCAAAATTCAAGATTGGTTGATATAATATAGTTTTATGCGTTATTTCTTAAAGAATGCATGTGGTGTTTACAGGGCCATGCTAAAACTAAACGGGCTGCATCTTTGGCATCATCCTTGGCTGCTGTCACGTGTAAGCTATGTTACTCTACCTTTTGTGTCAGTCTGTGATTCATTTGGAAACTTAACATGTATATTTGTTTTTTCGCATACTTCGTATTGGTTAGTGAGTTCTTCCCATAAAAGAGCTACTCTGGATTTACTGTCAGAGGGCCTCAACAAAGCAGTTGCAGTAGTGGGAAAGGTGCTATTTTTTGTGAAGCATGAGAATGTCACTCCCCTGTGAGTAGTCTGCTGAGCAACATTTTCTTGCTATATTTACTGCACATATTAAATGTATGTCATAAAATTTGACAAATTGTGCACATTTTGAACTCCATGAAAAAATTGTATCTAGAGATTCTGAGGGGTGGCAGATAGTATGAGTCTTTATTTGTTCTTTCTTTTAATAGGATTCTTGGTTGGGGCCTTAGGATGACTTTTGGGAAATAGTTGCTTCATACTTTCATTTCTTAAGCACCATCTTGCATGTAACTTTCTCATCAAAATAAGATCACTTCTGTTCTAATTTTGTATAAGCTATCAGCATGTTGGGAGCACATCCCAACTCTACTCTTGTTTCTCATTTCTCATGCAGGTATTTTTTGGTTTGTGATTCAAATCAAACATGCTTTGTTCTATCTGTGTATGGTATGCGTAATGATGCGGTAAGAGTTGGTTTCTTGACTATTTCATTTTTTATTCTGTCCATGAGAGGCGATCCTCTTCCATCATATAACCCATTTTTCGACATGAAATTTGGTAAAATTGCAAAGAAATTTCATTTTTTTCTCTTGGTCCCTCTCATGCACTTTACGAGTTGACTGATAAACAACTGAACCTTCTGGTTGCAGATTAAAGAAGGAGACCTACTAACGCTGCTGGAACCTTACTACCGTCTTGTTGATTTTTCTTGGAAAGGAAAGGTATGATCTCTTTCAAGTGTCAACTATGGATGCCTTCATGTTAGAGCGCACAAGACTGTCCAAGAAACTAATAATTCACTTGCTCTTTGTATAGATCTACCCCCAAGGATGATGATGATCAGATTCCTAACTTTTAGTTTTTATTTCTTGTAAATTTAACCAGTGTCACCAGTTCAAGTCAATTCGAGTGGATTTCTTGGAGCAAGTGCTTGTAAATGGAAAAACCCTGCCTCCTCAACTATTACTTCGATCATCGATCTATGCCCAACATAAACCATGAAAACAGTTGTTTTAAGTAGAATTTTTGTGAGTTCATCTGTAATGGGGTTTTGTTGATCTGCTCATTAATTTCTTTTGTTTTAATGTGTGTAAATAGAATAGGGATGAAAAGGAAAGGTAAATACGTGAAGGTGTGAATTGTACATTGTATTGATGATTTCATTGCATTGCCTCTTTCTTTTGAGTTTTAACATCGTGTATATAAACCGCCCCCATAAATAAAAAGAGAATTGGGATTACTAACTGGGGAACCAAATAGCACGCGTGGCTCCCTGTGCCACACATTTGTGGTTTGGTAAAATCTTGTTTTCAGGAATGGTCAAATATTCTTTTTAAGACAATTAAGTCATTTGATTATAATGACTTAATTGTATTTAATTTGGGTATAATTGACTTAAAAAAATAAAATTATGTGTAACTTAACCATATTGCTTCATGATTATTTCGTCAAATAGAGTCATTTCCCAATCCTTATATGGGCTTTTTCTTCCTTCAACTGCTTAATTGTTATTTGCTTTGCGCTCGTCACCACTTTATCCCGCATCAAGCTTGTAAAGGCTATCGAAGGTCCCTGTTCCTGAAGCTGTCCCTGGACAAAAAAAAAAATTTCCAGCTTGGAGCAAAGAATTAGCGTCTGAAGGAAGGTGTTAAACAGTAAAAGCTCACACTGAATTTCTCGAAAACGTTGAAGCTTTCCTAATCTCTGAGTTTGCAATTCAATTTCAATCTCCTTTAATTTTAACGTAAAACATGCATGCGAGTGAATTTTTAGTTTCGATTTTTACATATCACTTAAAATTAATTTAGAAGTAAATTACACAAAGAAGTTATAGGGATAAAGAAAATTAAGTAATGGGACTTTATTAGGTGACATGTAATCTTTTGAAAGCTCTTTTCGTTTTCAGGTTGTGGGCAACAAAGTTTTTAGCAATTGGAAAGTTATTTAGACAAAAGAGACAAAAAGGGGAAGAAAATTTAATTCAAGATTTCGTGAATGATAATTCCAATCTATTATAAAAATTGACAAAATCTTTTCAGAAAATATTGGTTTTGATGCGATTGTGTGTTTTGTTAAAAAAAAAAAATCAAAAACAAAGGACTGGGGACGGTAAGTTTGATAATTAAGGTAAAATTATTGTATCATAATAGTACTATACCACAGCTGGATCCGGTCTATAATAGTCTCCATAACTGAATCTAATTGCTGAGGCTGGATGGTATGGTACCACTGTAATCCGTAGCTGAACCCAATTAGTTAACTTGCAGCATGTGTAAAATGTGTTACTTTACTTTCTTCGAATAAATATATAAAACGACAAGGTGTCACAGGCAACAAGTATATGCGTGCAGCCAAAAATGGCGACTAGTCTCTCGGCTTTCAATCATCTTTGATTTCTTTCTCTGATTCTGTTGTTGAAGAAACATGGAAACTAGTGAGCGGAACAAAAATGTTGCTTCAATTAAATCTAGGACTCAATTAAACTAGTGAGCGGAACACGAAGTTGAAGGTAAAGGGTCGGCTGCATGGAACAAAGGGAGGATTCTTCATGGTGGAAGCAAAGAAGCTAAGGAGGCTTATGCATGTCAGTTTTGCTAATGACACGGAGAAACTGCTGAGAGCAAGAGCAATGGACCGTGTTTGTGGAGGTTTCACGGCTCTTCTCTTTCAATGTATACAAACAGGAGCAAATCCTTCCGAATGTTCTATAATTGCAAGTTTTGAAGTTTTGTGCTCTAGCCTTATGGATCTCGTTAAGAGGGTAAGCTTATACACATTCCACATACTCTATATATATGTGTGTTCGAGTGCTTGTTATAAACTTATCGTTAATGTTATACTCACGTAGTTTCTAAGTGAAAAGAAATCTTGTGATATCATATTGACAATATAACATTAATTACATTAATGATGAAAAATATTAAAGAGTTCTGCTATTTGAACTCAACGAAGACAAAATAAAGACAGAAAACATTGTCACTTCATTTTCCACTTGTTAAGTGAATGCCTGCTACTTGATTGCAGAACTCATTTTCCACGTGATTGCAGAACTCACTTGATTAATGAAATGGAAACGAAAAAAAGCCGGTGAATTAAGCAATTTTGTCCCTTTGTGGTGTTACTTTTTGAATTTAAAAATTAAAATAAAAAAGAAAGAAAGACTTTTTGTCCCTGCCGAGAACTCTCTCCATTTCTTTCAAAATAGCAAAACTCACTCATAGCAGAATTCTTTCTCTATGTGTTCATGAAGCCAGGAAGCCAAAATTCTCTCACAAATTTCGTCTTTCACAAATTTCATTTCTGCATCTCAGTTATCAAAAGGAATAAATTATATCTAGATCTGCAAACAGAGGTGACAGATGTTTAAATGTTAGAATATTTAATTTAAATTGAAAAAATTCGTAAATTTTTACTTTTTATATATTTAAATTGTTATGATTTTTTTAATTTAAATGGATGGAAATAATGGAATAGATTATAATAATTTTTTAATGTGTTTTATATAAGTTAGGATTTTTTAAATTTAAATGGTTGGAAATAATGAAATAAATTATAACAATTTTTGAATGTGTTTTATATTTGTTAGGATTTTTCTCAATTTAAATGGCTGGAAATAATACAATAAATTATAACAATTTCTAAATACGTTTTAACTATGTTAGGATTATTTTAATTTAAATGGCTGGAAATAATACAATAAATCATAACAATTTGTTTATTATTTTCCAATATTAAATTCAACTAACATTTAACTCATGGTATGTGATGATTGGTGATCGCTAAGGATATAAACTATGTATAATTGGGTCATATGTAACTTATATCAACCCATGAGTTACATCCAGTGTGGATATGGGTTGGTTTGGGTTGAATTTTAAGTCAATCCAAACCAAATCATAAAAATTTAGGTTCAACCCAAACCAATCCCAATATATTTAACTTAATCCAAACCAACTCATTTGAGTTTGGTCTGAATATTATAATTAAAATATTTTTATTTTAATAAATTTAATTATACCAAATTATAATAATTATTAATTAATATTAAATACGAAAAAATGTAGTGGATAAAAATTATGAATAATGGATTTTACAATAACTTTGTTCTTAAGTATTAACCATATTACAACATAAATTCCAACAATGTCAATACAGATTAAAGTAAGATAAGCTATCCAACTCAAGTATCAAAGCAATCCATCAAAATTAAATTATTTAAATTTTATAAATTTAATCTTTTGAGAAATAAATCTAAAATTTATTGAAATTAGAAAAAGCGCCAAACTTTTAAATGCAGTAAGAAAAATTAGACATGAAATCTAATTAGGTTTAAATTTAATTAAAAAATAACAATAGAATCATATTTTATTTGTTAAAATCTTATAATCAATTACATTTTTAATTTTAGTAAGTAACAATACAAATAGGATTATAAAATTATATTAGAGGATTTCATAAAAATATTGTTTGAGTAATTTATTAATATGTTAATTTAGTCTTTTGACTCAAGTTGAGAATGCAAAAAATTGTTATATAATAGTGTAGTGTACAACCAATTGCATAT
Organism: Citrus glauca; assembly: GCA_029633175.1. Classification (NCBI taxonomy): domain Eukaryota; kingdom Viridiplantae; phylum Streptophyta; class Magnoliopsida; order Sapindales; family Rutaceae; genus Citrus; species Citrus glauca. The sequence continues at coordinate 29,050,513 of JAQOOD010000002.1, forward strand.
GTATTTGCCTTGTGCAGCACTTCTATTATTATTATATAATAGTAATTAGTAGAGTATAGTTACTACATAATAATAATTATTAGTAGTGTAATTATTATATAATAATAATTTTAATAAAAAGTATTATTAAAATATTAATTTAGCCTTTTATTTTGTTTAATTTATTTTTCATTAATATGTTATCTTGAATCTGTTCATGACCTATAGATAAACCATGTCCAAACTATTGTAAAATGATTTTTTCCATAAAAATCTAAATTTAACCAATTTTATGATTTATCCAACCCAAATCATTTTATTTGGTTTGAATTTGGGTTGTGAGTTTATACCCGCCCCTAATTACACCCAATAATTCAAGTATAATTTAATTATTAACATATCTTGAATTATTGGATGTAACTCTTGAGTTGGCTGTAAGTTGGATAATTAATATAACTTAGCCGCACCTTAATTCCTATTAGTTAAATTTTTATTGTCACTGTCAATATAAACGGTATTGCAAGCCCCACTCGGGCAAGAGTTGTCTCGATCTGATGCCATGTGGAAAGTGGAAACTTGTAGGATTAACGCATATCAACAGCCATCTGATGAATTGATTTTAAAGTGGTTTCTTTTGTGCCCGCTGCGTTAGTTTTATGTGCCTCAAACGTGTAAATGTACAGGGACTAGCGGACGAAGCTAACGAGGAGTCATTCAATCTCTTCTTTGCATATCCAGCACAGGTGGAGTCTTTGATGCAAAGAAATGGTTGCTTTAAACTTGAAAGAATGGAGCAATTCTTACGCCCCGGCCATGGCTGATATAACCAGAGAAAGCACCTGCAAGTTTGCAGTGCGTAAAAGAGCTGGTTTCGAAAGGGTTATTGAACAACATTTTAGACTTGGCTTGACGAGCTCTTCAATTTTCACACACAAACTTATCCAATCGGGTCTGTTTTCGGGTTCCAACTACGTTCCCATGTTTGACTTGTTTGTCTTTCTCAACCGCATTGACATTGAATAAACCTATTTGATTTTTTGGCCTCAAAGCCTCAGTTTCATGGAATTCAACCAGCATCTTTATCTTATCAACGTGCACATGTGCTAGCAGCAATCTTCCAATGGTGCTTTACCACCATTATCAATAAGTAACTGAAATGAAAAGAATCGAAATAGGTTATATTTTTATTAACCATAAAAATTAAAATTGAAATAAATTGTACTATCATCAATATGTTTATTTTATGTATATTTTGTTATAGAATTGGAACAAATTATTATAAACTATTAAAATGATCTTAATTAATTATTATCATTATTTATTATAATAATCATATCATTGTTATTATTACCCAAAATAATTAATTAATAATAATAATAATATTATTATTATTATTATTATTATTATTATTAAAAATGCATATCAATTCATTTCTTCATTCTCATTCTTGTCTTGTCATGGGAATGAAATTTCCATATCACATTCTGAAATTTATAGGGTTTCACTCAAATTTTTACTTATTCCTTCATATTTTTAATAAATAAACACTATTAATAATCCTCATTCCCAAATCCTATTCCTCAATCCCACAAATAAATACACCATAACCTTATAACATGTAAATATTTGTTCGGACTATAGATGCATGCTTTGATTCATTGAACAAATTCCCACGTGGATTTTGCTGAACAAATGATACAAATAAAATCGAATTGAAGATATCATCAAAAAAACAAAAATTCGAATTGAAGATACTTAAAAAAAAAAATGGAAAGTATAACAGTAACAGGCATCACAAAAGGTTGTTCGTGAATTATCGATCACCTACATGATATAGAACAAACATTAAAATGTATCCTAAAAGAAGAAGAAGAAGAAGAAGAAGAAGAAAACAAAAGGTGGAAATAAGTCATGAACGAAAAACAATGTTATGTAAACATGAAAATAACTGAGCTAAGAAATGGAGAATCGAACCCATGAAATTGCCAAAATCATCAACATAACGTCATCATTTCACGGTCGGTGGTAACAGCAATGTAGTAAAATATAAGTTCTTTTAAACATAGTCAAGTGTGCAGCTCATGTATTAGAAAAAAAAAAAAAAGTGTGCACCTCCATTTCTCGAACTCTTGTAAGTACCCAAACAATAATAACCCCTTATTTTAGTACTCAAATGACAAATCTACCCTAATAACAGATCAAATCATTGCTTAACGGCTTAACTTTCCAAATAACAACAACAACAATAATAATTGGACAAAATCTATGCCGTCAAATAAAGGACATTATTTATTAATTAGACCAAATCTATATCAAGCATATTTCTCAATCTATAAAATCTTCAGGCTACACAGAAAACTTTGGTCCGAAATTCAACGAATGAAAATAAATACAAGCAAGATCTAACTAAATCGAATCATTCCACTGTCAGCTGAAACTAAGTACAGACTGTAAATAAACATTATATAGCAGAAAAAAATAGATACTACCTGGTCATTGCTTATAGTAGCTACTTTGGTTGGGATAAGTATATGGAGCTGGAGCGGCATAAGGAGGCCGAGGAAAAGATCCAGGTTGTTGTCCATGGGCATTGTAGTATGGGCCCCGCCATCCTGGGTAGGCAGGTTGTCCATACTCATGGCTTGGTGGGAGTGGCTGTTGTTGGGCTTGCGGAGGAGGGTAAGGAGCACCAGGCGCAGGGGCTGGCTGGTAAGGATGCAACGGCTGTGGGTTGCCATAGGGGGGAGGAGGGTGACCATAACCAGGCACCATTGGCTGCTCCGGAGGTCGGTAGTAAGGAGTTTGGGGATGAGGTTGAGGTGAATTCTGGGGATCTCTTTGCTGTGGTGCACTGGTTCTCGGAGTTTGGTGAGGTTGTCCAACTGTAGGATAGCTGCCATCATACGAACCTGAGGTTTTACGATCCTGAAAATTAAGACCTGCCATCTGTCTCTGTACATCTTCAATCATTTCTCGGCACTGGATGTTTCTGGTCATCACAAAGTCACTGCATTGCTGCTTGATATTTGTGATTGCATCCTGTTTTAGCAGATATAGACATTTTAAATATCCACCATACTCATGATGGTTTCATGTAACAGCCACTCACTCTCTAAGATGGCTAAAAAGAAGTTGAATAAACGGTATGCTGCAGATGAGAAATTTCTTACCTGAAGAGTAACATAAAACTTCAATCCCTCATTAATGTTTTCTTTAATTTCTCGATACTTAGCTATGGCAGCTTGAATTTGCTTATAACACTTCTCTCGAGATGCTGAGACAGAGAAACCAGAATGAATAAAATCAAAAGAAAAGAAAATTAATATAGTAGACAAAAGCACAAATGCAGCACATAAGCGGGGACAAAAAATAAATAAATAAAAAGCAGCCTCATCTATTGATCAAAATATAAAGACCACCCAAGCTTATCATTGAAACTCAGACATTTAAGAAATGATGATGTAGTCATTTTGACCACAATGCTAAGAAACATTTCCATTCAAGCATATTTTAGACCAGTTAAACCAGAAGAAAAGGTAACCTGCCTTTATAGTCTTCAAGATTAAAGACGGCTGAGAACTCTTCATTTTGAGCCTGTCAAAGAATATAACAGAGAGCATTTATTTACATGCATTAGTTCCAGAAATTAGCACTTCAAATGTGTAACAGATGGAAAGCCAAGAGAAGAACATAAGAAGTAAAGAATACCATGCAGTTGATCGAGGATGATTTAATTCTTAAGATACAAATAAAGAAGCAAAATTTCTATTGACTAAGATTACATATTTCTCTGAACAAAAAACCTACACCAGAGAAAAGCTGGCACAAGCTTTAACAGTGGTTATATATCACCTTCGCCAACCATGTGCTTTTCTTTTCCTCTTGCCTTTTCAGGCCTAATTCATATTTAAGGCACCATCTAACCACTTTACTACCTGTCCACGGCCTCAGGAATTCGGTAACAAAAAGCAACTTTAATCCTTAAGTTCAAATGAATGTGACATAATAGTGACACCAGACATAATATCTTCAATTCTTAGCAAACATTTTCTAGCAGCCATATCCTTTAAACTAGAAGGCACTGATAAACACAAAAACATCAAAAGTACAAAACTAACGTAAATATGAAGCAAAAGAGGCAAAGAAATTTTAAAAAGACAAGATAGGAGAGAGAAACAGACCTGAATTTGCATCAGCAATTGTTCCTGTGCCTCGATATTTTGGGCAATTTCTTCACAAATGTGATCATATTTTGATATCTCCTTCCTGAAGAGATCCTCATATGATCCAGCAGAGGTCATCAACTTTGGTAGAATGTCATCCTGCAGCCATTTATACAAATAATAATAATTAAAAATAATAATAAGTAAATAAATAAACTAAGCCAAGTGTACACTAAGTGCAAATTCAGCAGCATAAAAATTGCCAAACAAAAGAATTCCCAAACCAGTAATAATATCCATGGTATGTTCAATTTCAACCATTCACAGGGATAAATTAGAAAGTAAAAGGAAAAAACTTCCAAAATGTAAAACAGAAATAAAAATGAAGCTTAGTATCCAAATTTCAACCCAATCCGTAGTTGATAATCAACACAACTCCCACATTTATCTATGAATAGTAGATCTGATTGTATTAGTGCCTATAACATATTTATTCCATTAAACAAACAAACCTTTCTTTTCATCTCTTTGAGCATGTCTTCAAGACCTGCCCTTTGAGCACCAAGAGTCTCCAATTGCCTCTGCACAGATAAGTCGGCAATTATCAAAAATAGTACTTGCACATTGTTTTAGTGAGCATATAATTAATTCTACATTTTACCTTGCTTCTAAAGACTTAAAAAAATTTATGATCCTAGATAGCGTTAAATAAAGGAAAAAGATCCAGCTAGTAGAGATTCCATAAAGCGGTAATGGATGCATTGTAGTAACAAAACCCGCTCCCCCAACACCCAAATAACCCATCCAATCGTCTTTTTAGTTTTAGATTTACTCTACTTTGCCCTATAATATCACTAGGTTTTATTAGTCTATGAAGAGAAAAAGGCATAAATATGTGATGTTCACTACTGTGACGATAGGACAAATAACAGACTTCACAACAAAAACTTCAACAACCAGAAGAGAAAGGGGGGGGGGGGGGGGGGAGGACAAGGAAAATCAAGCATGGTCCTAAAAGTTGATCGCAGCGAACAAGAGACCTAGACATCCTTCACTGACACTGGAATAAGAAAAATGGTTTCTACAATCAAGATGGATGTCTGCTATAATCAACAATTGTTTTTCTTATTTTCCTTATTTCTTCTACTCCTTTTTTTCCTTGGGGGTGAGAAATGGAGGGGAAAGCAATGAACAAAATATAAATATTGACAGGCCATAAAAGACTAACAAAAAATGCAGAAAGCTCAACATGAAAAGAAGAAATTACCAAGCTTTGCTTCAGAGCCCCAACAATAGCATCCTCAGTGGCATCCAAAGACATTATTGGCCTAGCCAAAGTAGGAAGGGCCGATTCTATCTAATAAGAGCAAAATACAGATGAGTTATAACACATGCATTACCCCCACAAGCAAGGAAAAGCGATTAATTAAATTACAAACCTAAAGAAATTTCCAAATCGACAGGTCAACTTGAAAATAGATGATAAAGAAAAATAGCAACAAATAATGCCAAAAGCTAAAGGATATAATGTGTGAATGAGAACAAACTAAATCAACAAAATCATAGATCTCATTCACCACCATTGTAGAAAGAATGTTCATACCATGCAAATTCCATCTTATTCAGTTAACCTCAACAAAAAATGTGAAAAAGCCAAGGAACCAAGAGACCTAAGAAGCACATATAAACTGAAGTTAAAAGGCTGAAAACACATACGGGACGGCGATCAAGGATTGACATGAGTGCAGAATGATCTCTCACTGAACGCTCAATTCGGGCATCACTTTCGGCAGCTTGCTTTAAGTTTCCAGCAAATCTATTTAACCTATCTTGCAAGTTCTTTGTTAGAGTGCTGGACTGTGGCCTAGTCCATCGAGTTCCAAATTGGCTTCTGAATTGAGCATCTTCTGTTGCTTCTTTCTGCAAAAGTTCCTCAGTCTGCACCAGCAATTCCTGGTTCACCCTCCTCAGATCCCTAAGTTGCTGTACCTCAGCTTCCAAAGCAGCCGGACCGCCGCTGATCTGCACTGCTTCCACTTCCTCTTTAAGATCTGTAGGAAGAGTCATATTCCCCTCCAAAGCAAGAATAGAATCTGGTAGGTCCATTTCCTTGAGCCTCACTCGGGTTAGCTCACTTCCTTGCTGCAATTTTTCAGCTTGTGTTCTGATGACATCATCAACCATTTCAGTGTACCTGGAAAGTGCTTTTGCACTACTATCTGGAACAAGACTTGCAAACATCTTCTCCTTGCTTGCATCCAGTAGCTCATTCATTGCCATGGGCTTAACCATGGAAAATGCTGGCAGAGGTGGTAAGGAACTGGGAGAAGGAACCCTCATGAGGTAAACTCTATCATTTTCCTTCACAGCCCTATCAAGGTTGCGATTAAGATTGGCCTCCAACTTGGAAATTGCATCCAAAAGCTGGGCTGCAGCACCTTTAGGGGATTTCTTTGCCTCAGTTAAAGCACTAATCCCACTCTTCAACCGTGCAATTTCTTCTGCTATCTCTTCTTTCTCATGCAGCTCTAAACTATACCTATAGCAAGCCTCAGCATAGAACAGAGCAGCCTTAAGCTGCACGTGAGTTACCCAGGCCTTGTCAAAGTGATCCTTTAGTGGTAAAACATTCAATGCCCCTAAAGCTTCCTCATAGTATAATCCAACCTGTAATAACACCCATCATTACGCAAGTTAAACAAGTGATTGCCTGTTACATTTGAGTTTAAAAAAAAAAAAGAGTTGATATGGATATATGTTCTTTTTTTATTTATTTATTTAACACACAAACAACAGTGAGGCTGGAAACCAGGATCTAAGGATAGGAAGGCTGCTTCTTACCACTGAATCTAGATCCTTGGCCTTGCATGGATATTTGTTATGATTCAAAACAATCCAAAATTTTAAAAGGAGTTCCAAAGCATCTATGAATATGGTCTGCTAATCGTGGATTTTTCACAAATGATATGTATCACGCGATCACCTAAAACACACATTTTAGAAGTTATGCACTAGAAAGTTCATAAAATCTACAATCTTAACAAAATCAAAATACAATAAGCTCAACACTACATTCAGCAGCCTTTATACAAGTTTTCACTTCTTATATCATCAAGTGTACCAACAAAATCCAGTAAAATTTCTAATCTAATCCCTAAAACTTACCCAGCCTCACTTGCATATCTTATTCCAGCTCAACAAATAGTTTCACAACCCATAGATAACACACAGCACCTCAATTACATCAATCACTAAAATGCACGTATGTTTGATTGGGAAGTTGTGAAACCACAGCTAAAGCGGAATGAAACCACTAGCTGTTCTGTACAAATAGTAGCATGCACATACATATAGCATTAAAACTTACAGAATCACTTTCTCTCTTAGTGTGATTGAGTGGGCGATTGGAAAACATTAGTAGTACAAACAACAATTACAAAACATAACCTCAGCAATCGTTAAAGACTCACTTGTCTAGATATTTTAGCACAAACACCAGGCGTGCTTCCTTTAGCAATCGTATTCTCAAAAACGCACTCTTGAGCCTGTGCCAGCATCAACCTTTCCAACATTCCAGCACATTCAACACTAATATCCACAGTCGTTGAGCTCCCAACACTCGCCTTCGTCGCCGCATTATCCCTCAAATATGCAAACGCACCAGCTGCTGCAATAAACGAGTGGGACGCCAGCCGCCGCCCCTCCACCGTCGTCCGATCACACGACAACCCTATCTGACTATAAACAGCGCCCAAATTAAAAAGCACCGCCGCCTTCTCCAAATGTATGTTCTGCTGACTCGCCTTCTGCTTCTGCTTAAACGCATCGAACCACAAAAACGTGACCGTATTAATGTGGTCTTTGTCGGGGGAGATAGGGAACCGAGTTTCGATCAAGCAAAGGGCTTTAAAGTAATTTTGTAGCAAGTCGCGGCGCGTGCTCGGGGTAGGGTCGGGCACCCGCTCCACGTCGGATCGGAGTTGTTTAACGGTTTCGAGATCGTCTTCGAGATTGAAGGCTTCGCGTTCGGAGTACGTGAGAGAGATGTAATTTCGCAATGGACGGTATAGGTCGATTGATGAGGTTTTCTTCTCGTAGATTGCGAGCATGATGTTTGTTGTAGCAGCCACCGATGATGACGACGGGGATGCCGCCATGATTGCAGTGATTAACGGTAACGATCGGTAGATCAGGAGAGAATTTGATTTCTTTAAATGATTGGTGAAGTTAACGAAGGAAAACAAAGGTGACGAATTTGAGCGTATCGCGTGACGCGTATTGACCCGAGTTTTTTTTCCTTCTTAGCGAAGGAAAATAAAATTTACATAGCCCCACCGAGACGACGGGTTATATGGACTTGAGGCTTTAATGTGCTTAATGGGCTTTTATTTGGACCGAGTGTAACCGACAGATAGCCCAGGAAACGACGCCATAATGAGCGAACAACGCGATCAAGCACGTACTGGGCACGCACCAACAAGCATGTGACAGCATGTCATGTGCGCGTGCAGTCTTAAGACTTCAAAAAGAAAAAGAATTTATAAATAATTTATAAAAAAAGAGGCAATAGACGTTTCTCGAACGGAGTGTACAACCCGAGAGGAAAAGTCAGCCCCTAGTTTTTTAAGCAAGGGAGCTTTGAAATTTCTTGCTCTCTCTCGCTCTTGCTCTCTCTCATAGATCTTGAGCTCAGGTATCAAGTCTTGTTTTTGTTGATCTTTTTTTTATATATATATAATGCTTTCATTGTGAATGTGATTTGTAATCATTGTATTTTTTAATGTTCATTGACTATATCTAGGGTTTTTCAGTGAACAAATTTCCTACTTCTTGGGTTCTATTTTATATGTTAATTGTAGCCTATGGTTTCTTGGATCAAGGGTTCGTGGATATAGACTTTTCTAAGGGTACAAATCTTCGCTTTAGTTTGCTGTAACTGTTGTTTAATGGTAAGATATGTTTATTAGTTTGTTGGGTTTTAACTTCAGTTGCTTTAACCTCCTAGGGTTTTTCACGTTCATGGGTTTTTGAAGACAATTCTAAGTTTGTTAAAACTGTTGTATTATACAGCTGGATTTGTTACGTTATATGATGTCAATTAGTTTTAGTCTATTGGGCTCGTTCTAGTTTGATTTCTGATCATGGGATTTTACTAACAAGACTGTTACTTTTAGTTTAATGTATGTGTGTTTTGCAAATATTTTGCTTCATTTTTTCATGACTGTTATTTTGCACTTAGATTTCCTGTATTATCAAAATTTGGTTTTAGGCATTTTCACCGGCCAGGTTTGTGATTCTGATACGTGACCAAGTAATGTTTTTGTTTCTTGTTTATAGTTTTGTGAAATTGGTCTGAAAGGGACTCCTGGTTTTTGGCTTTTGAAAGCAGCCTTTTGTCTGGGTAATTTGCCACTTTTGCATATAAGGTAAGAAAGTTAAAATTAATTCTTTTTTTTTATAATCATATAGTTTTATAACATCCTCGTTTTGCTATATCAGGCTAAGTAATTCTGTGAAAGTTATTGATTTGCATGTTATATGTGAATTATTAGATGAGTGTATGTTCCTTTTGTGATTGTTATATAATGTGAAACACTTTCTTTTGTAGTGAACAATTTATAATGCCTTAATTCTTTTAGGATATACATGATCCAAATTTGTGAGTTGAAATCCATTGAGTCTTTTAAAATTTCATCCATAGATTGTAGTAGCTGGTGATTTTAATTTTTAGCATGTTCTTTACTGAAATTGACTTTTCATGGTCTTTAAATTGGAGACTGTCCTTAACTCTAAGCTGGATTTGATCACTGAAACTTCAGGTTTGATTTAGGTGGTAGTTAAACTTGATGGTGCTTTGGGTATGTCAGAGGATCCAGTATGTTACTGAGAAAGTGAATAATGGGTACTTTAACTAAGTTGATGTAAAAGATCATCATCTACTTTTTTAATGGCTGTCTTATTTGGCTCTATTCTATGTGGGTGTAATTTGTAAATCCTTTCTGTTGTCATACTCTTTGTAGGCATACCTTATAAAAAAAAAATTTATTATGTACCATGGTATTGATTCATGCTTCATCGCAAGGTTGTTTCGATACTAGTAGATCATGTTTCTTCCATGTGTGTATGGAAAACTGAATACACGTGCCCCTCGTATTAATTATATGCAACTGCCTATTTTATGAAGCTCTTCTTTGATTATGGAAGAACTAACATTGTTTTTTCTCTTCTGTGAGATGTCCATTTGGCCATCATCCTACCATAATGCAGGTTTTGAGCTGGTTTTTGTATATAAATGGACTGCAAGAAGTTCATCCAGTTGGTCGAGGAGAAAAAGAAGAGAGCTTTGGAGAGGAAAGAAGCCCCTTTGAAGTGGGAGCAGAAGCTAGAAGCTGCTGCGAAGGCGAAGGCTGATGCTGAAGCCAAGGCAAGGAAGTCTAAAGCTGCAAAGCGTAAAAGAAGATCTGTGTCTGATTCTGGCGCTGACAGTGATAGTGAGAGCAGTGATGTGGGTAGAAGGAAAAGGAGAAGAGGCCGCAAGAAGCACAAGAAGCATAACCACTCTGATTCAGGTGACAATGAGAGGAGGAAGGAGAAGAAATCAAAAAGAAAACCGAAGAAACGATCCTCTAGCTCAAGTGATGATAGCAGTGACGAATATGAGTGGGATTCCGAAGAAGAGAGGAGGAGGAGGAGGAAGAAGCGAAACCACAGAAGATACAGTCATCACGATTCAAAGTCTGCTTCTGATGCTTCTGATTCTTCAAGTGATGATTCTGATGATAGTAGAGTTAAAAGAAGTCATGCAAAGCATCACAAACGTAACTGGCATTCAGAATCAAGTGGTTCAGATTCTTCAAGTGAAGATGATGATGGTAGAATTCGAAGAACTCATGCAAGCAAATTCAAACGCCATCGCTGTTCAGAGTCTAGTGCTTCAGATTCTTTAACCAATGAGGATGCTGGTGCAGGGAGAAGGAAAACTCATAAAAAGAACCTGAAACATCCAGGGCGAACACACAGTGAGGATTCAGAAACTGATGATTCCGGTGGCCACAGACACAATCGGAGGAGCCGGTCTCTAGGAAAGTCTTCTGATGATAATCATGATCAAGCAGGTGGAAGAACAAGACACAGAAGCAGCCACCACTATCACCATCACAAGCATAAGCTCAATCACGTGGTAGATAGAAACTGGCAACTTCACTCTGATGAGCAAAAAATTGAGCACCATGAGTCAGATGGTGAGAAAAATAATCTGCTTCAAAATTCTTCAGAGCTCAACGGGAAGCACGAAAATGAGCAAGTCCACAAGAACGGATCTGAGGACAGAAACGATGCTCAATGAACTTCAGAATGGGGAAGGCATGTGAGCAATGAAAACATTTCTTGGCAATTTTTTTTATTTATATTTTAGTGACCTTGTGGTTGGTGGGAGATTTTAAGACCTTCATTCGGACTTGTATTTGTGATTGATTCTTGAACTTCGTGGAGGGTCATGAGTTGTGATGTGCTCTAAAAATTCACTTTCAAACCTACTTTCATGTTTTCACAGATCTGATTGTCCTCCATTTCTCTCCCGCTCTCGCGCTAAATTACTACATAACCTGTGCTTAGGCTAGTATGTAATAATGGTTGTGACCTTGTTTTACATCCATTAATTAATGTCTGGTCACTGGAGGAACAAATGATACAGTTTCTGAAGAGGAAAACGAAGTGATTGTAAAAGAAAGATGCTCTGTGTCTCGTAGCACGCTCCCAAACAGTGATAAAATTGTAGCACGCTCCCAAACACTGAAGATTTATAGGATTGATAAAAACTAACGAGACTTTTGAGTTCGCAGGAGCATGTTTGGCATCTTCAAGGATTGATAAAAGCTTATCCTTTCATTCAATGCTTTCAGCTGGCTCTAATCCCAGATGTATTCGCCGTATGTAAAAGGAATTCAAGAAAGGATCAGGTCCCGTGGAGAAAGAGTTCGGGATTATGAAATAACTTTTAGAGTGTAACAAAAGGCAACCCCAATTCATCTGGGGAAGTGCTCTCGAGTAACCATAGAATGATGCTACAGTTACTAATCTGTGCCCCAATACTAGATGCAAAACGATGTGAAATCATATCGAAGTGAGAAGTCAATTAGTTCGTTGTCTAATCATTCAAAAAACAAATCTTGAACAAATACTATGTCATGGACAAGACTACTCTTTCAACAAAAATGATTATGTCACTGAAACTCTGGAAGCGAATACCTTGGAGTTTTTAAGTTATGAAAAAATGTTGGGTGCCTGTTTTACACGTGTCAACCCACACATTTGCATATAATCCTATCAGTTTGTTTTTTGACACTCAAAATTTCAAAACTGGTTTTATTTGCTGAGAGAAAATTGATCCTCAGCAGTGGGATAAAAGAATCACTACAATTTCTGCTCAACAATAATACAACAATACAAGGACCCCATGTCAATTTTTTCAGAAGTTCTTCAGTATCTTCTCGCTCGAGACTCCTTCCGCTAATACAATTGAAGTTACTTCCTGCAAAATAAGTGGACAGCTCATATGTTACTTATTGCAATCCTCATGCTTACATGGAGGAAGGATGAAATCATTTTCAGAAATATAATTCCATGATTAATTAAAAATGTGGAATTGACTTCTAGCCGCCATATGCCACAACTGGCCTGGCAGTAGGAATAAGCAAATCCATGTCCTTCCTGTGGTAATTTTCTATCCCATAGAAGGGAGATCCCACCAAAGAGTTGGATTAGTAACCACTTGTTTTCTTTCCATTCCAATCCTATCCCAACAAAAAGCTCAGTCTAATACCATCCTCTAGTGAAGGCTAAATTTAGAGCTGGCAATGTCCGCCCATCATAGACTGAAATAAATATCAAGAGCTTATTATTTTAACTCTACAAACAGCTTCATGCACATTAATGTAATTCTTTAGGTATATTCAGAACCACTTCAATAACAAAGGCAAAAACAGCAGTACATCATCAAGAGGTACGAGTGAAAGAAACATATAAACATGTGGCAATGTTATTAAGCAGAATTTGTTATCATAGACAGAGCTGAATAAAGAAAGAGAGATCAAGAAGCTGACGCAGTATTTAATGAGTTATTGAGCATACAATATGAATTCAGTTATCCTCATCACCGAAAGTAGGAAACTTTTCCAAGGATTCTGAATTATGTATAGGAAGTTGTACATTGTAACAAACTTAAAGACTAATACTCACATAATGGTTCACATAAACGGTTGTTCCTATCTTCATATCAAAATTCCACGTACACCAGAAAAAGAGCAGCTACCCTCCGGAATTAAATTTTAAAATGCTGAAAATTCCAAACAAAAACAATAGCATACCTCAGCCATCTGTTTTTGTCCACAAAGCACAACACCGGTACCTTGGGGGTTAAAAATCTTCTTAGCCCTAGAAAAAGCAGCCTGCCCAACCACGGGATCAGAAGCAGATAATTTTAAATGGCAGACATAAATCACATAAAGTGTACACAAGCATAAGAATGTACCTGTACATAGCCAGTTTCACCAGACCAATTACCATCTGGTTGCGATAACACTGGTACAATCTTAACACCAGAAGATTCCCATTCTTTAAACTTATCCTATAAAAATTAACACACACAATTTCAACTTCAATAAAATTTTCTTGTTTTGCAAATACGGAAATAAAATTTTAACACATGGTAAACAAACCTGATAAGCCATTCTCTTAAGATTTCTAGCCCCATAAAAGAGTCTTACGTCGGATCTCCCCTTTGAACTAAATCCTGACTCTATAAGAGACCGTATTGGACTGCACAAAACAGAAAATTAAGTCAAATCAACAACCGCTGGGGAATGGATCACTAGCCATCATGTATTAAGTGGGTGACTAGCTGGTATACATAAGCTTCCAAGTAAAACTGCGAATTTACAGAACATTTAGTTGTTATGTTTCAAAACTATGCAAAGCACAAAAGTTTCAAACATACCCTCAGAGTGCTTTCATAATGCTTTTGTGTAAAAAAAGTGCTTTTGAATTAAGCTGTAGCAAAAAGTATCAGAAAGCCTCTATGGCTTTGTCCAAGACCACTTCATATTCTATAATCAAAACTACTTTCCAATACAGCACTTATGAAGTGCTTCAATAAAATCATTCTAAATGCTTTCATGATCTCCAAAGAGCACTTCCATCTACTGCAGCCAAAAATTGACAAAATCCAAAAACGTTTCTTTGCAGGCAAATACCAGCTTCTTCAAATAGAACCCGCAAGGAGATGCTTTAGTTGGAAGCACAGAAACACTTCCTTCAGAAACACATTAACTACTTTTGAGAAACGCAACATCACCTTTCTTCAATCCACATAAACAAGGCTAAACAAGAACGTGAACTAATAACAGTAGATTTAAATTCAAAGAGATTTGAAATATAGATTCTCACCTGATTCCCGATCCGGTAGCAAAAATCAAAACCGTAGGATACTCATCCGGCGGCTGGATTCGATCGACATCGAATCCTCTCCCCATAACTTGACTTATCTCAACAACATCACCTTTCTTCAATCCACACAAAACCTCGGCCGTCGAGCCAGCCACGCTCTTCACAAGGAACTCAAACGCGCCACTCGCAGAAGCAATAGACGGCGGAGAAGCAATAGCAAGGAAAGTAGGCTTTCCCACGTCAACAACACGGAGCTGAAGGTATTGACCCGCACGTGTGTGGGAAGACGCGATGTCGGGTGCGTCGGAGATGTCGATAGATACGTGGAAGAGCGACTCAGCAGCGGGAGAGATCTCGGCGAGCGGGGCGGGTGTCCAGACAGTGGTGTCTTGGCGTACGGCGGCGGCGGCGGCGAGGGTGGCGAGGCGGCGTCGTTGGGGTTTTAGGTGAAGTAATGGAATGCGGCGTAGGATAGACATGGGAGGGAGGGTATGGCTAACGTGTGCATGGGGTAAGGAAGGTGATGGAGAGAGAGCAAGGGCCATGTTTGGTTTTAGAGAGAGAGTATATGTCAGTCAGTGTTTGTTGGCGCAGACTAGAGAATGCCGGCGCTAAAGGTGGTCGGGCTCGTGATGAGGTGGCGCTTCATCTGAAGCATCGATGTGAAATTCGGGGGACGGTTGGACGACTTCCACGTGTCATAATGGATGAAGGATCCTGCATTGGTGGAGATAAGTAGTGAAAGCTTTTGGGATTGATCCGCCGTACGATAAACTTTTATAGGTTGATTATGACCATTGAAATTTTTTCATTTTCTCCTCTTTCCTTAACTGCTCATTATCAAAGCTTCACAACTATGCTGTTCTTGCTTATAAACAAATAAATAAAACTCAGATGGACTTGTTACCACTTTGAGATAGAGAATGGTATACCCACTTTTTAGCCGTTCAGAAAGCGGGTTGAGACTGAAAAATGCAAGTAAAATACATACGCGATGCAAATAAGGCCAGTAAATTGCCCATTCAAAATCAAAGGCATATTAGCCAGATGTATTTTCGGTTAAAATGAAAAGAAAAGCATCTTATATTCTCTGAAAATTTGGCAAAAGAAATATACATGTCCGCATTCTTTTTTTTCCCTTATTAAATAACAAGAAAAAAGCAGACTTTAGCAGGAAAGGCCCCAGTTCTGTTCCTATTTCACACTGTGCAATAGCATTAAAACAGAAATAGAAGCTTCTGGCACATTTAGTCTCAAAAAATGAACATCCCGACGCCGGCGTGGCCAGCACCACCTAAATTATTGATTTTCGCAGTAATCAAGCTAAAAGCATTGAAAAGGAACGGGAAGAGACAAGCATGAGATTTGATTAGGCAGCTGATTCCTTGGCAATCTTATCGGCCTTGGCAATGACCTCCTCAATGCCTCCAACCATGTAAAATGACTGTTCTGGAAGGTCATCATATTTTCCATCCAACACTCCCTGTTCAAAGCAACAACATTAATTTGAATCAAGATCATACATAATCAGATCAAATTATGCACAAAAGAGTCCTAATGAATCATTGAGGCATTTTTTTACAAAGGCCAAAATGAAATGATACTATGCTTCATCACAATTATTTACAATCAATAACTCAGATTCTTGAGGGCTAAACAATTTGTTCTCATATACCGACACAAAATTCAAACAGCAATATAATTAACAAAATTTGAGTCATCCTTGAATCCTAACAAGAAGATCAAAGTGCAAGTTACCAAAAACCATTTGTGCAAGTTGTCACAACACTACATTTACACCGTACGTGAAACCACACAACAATTAAGTGAATTCACCCTCCCACCAGCCTTCGACATGCTAAAACCAGTTTTGCTTACTACATAAAATATTCAGGTGCAGAAAAATTATCTTGAATCCACACAACAATTAAGTAAATTCACCCTCCCACCAGGCCTTCAACATGCTAAAACCAGTATTGCTTACTACATAAAATATTCAGCTGCAGAAAAATTATCTTTTCACGAAGCTTGGCTAACAATTTGCTTGGAAAAATGGTTCATAACTGGAGCTCCAAATAATTGATTGGACCAGGGATACTTTTCAGGAGGAAGGACTATGCAAACCGTGCAACATTAAAAGAATATCAACGATTACCGTACACGAGTATACTTGTATAAAAAATTGATGTGGTGTCTACGAATATGCACATGCATGCTTGTGTATTTGTGGAAGCATGTGAGAGTTCAAAGATAAAGAAAGGTACCTGGAAACTGGCAATGCTCTCCTTCAACTCCACATACTTGCCAGGGGCACCCGTGAAAACTTCTGCCACATGGAAAGGCTGGCTCAAGAACCTTTGGATCTTACGGGCACGAGCAACAGTCAACTTGTCATCTTCACTAAGCTCATCCATACCCAAAATGGCAATAATATCTTGCAGATTCTTGTAGTTCTGAAGAACCTTCTGCACACCACGAGCAGTGTTGTAGTGTTCCTCGCCCAAAATGTGCGGAGAAAGCATACGGGATGTGGAATCCAGAGGATCGACAGCAGGATATATACCAAGCTCAGAGATCTGCCAACAAAAAAGAAATCAAATAAATTGTCAGATGTTATTAGCAACAATGTTTAAAAATACATCAAACCATATGTATCCATCCTTACTTGACGCGACAACACAGTCGTGGCATCCAAGTGAGCAAAGGTGGTAGCAGGAGCTGGATCTGTCAAGTCATCAGCAGGGACATAAATAGCTTGGACAGAAGTGATGGAACCTTTCTTAGTGGTTGTGATACGCTCCTGCAGGCCTCCAAGATCCGTAGCCAAAGTTGGTTGGTAACCGACAGCAGATGGGATACGACCAAGCAAAGCAGACACCTCTGAGTTAGCCTGGAGGTAGACAGAAGAAAGAAGAGCACAAAAAATTTACAACAGCAACATGGAATGCACAATATTGGTGCCACAGAATCTCTATCATAAAACTCACTTGGGTGAAACGGAAAATGTTGTCGATGAAGAGCAGCACATCTTGCCCCTCAGCATCACGGAAGTGCTCAGCAACAGTAAGCCCAGTCAGACCCACACGAGCACGAGCACCGGGTGGCTCATTCATTTGACCATAGACAAGCGCACATTTGCTGTCAGCCTGATATAGCAAAACAATAAGAAACACCAGGATGTAGAAATTTAGCACATAAGTGCAGCAAACAAAGTAGAAACTGGAATTAAAATGTTAACTGCATATCATGACCTGCTTGTCCCCAAGCTTAATAACACCACTCTCAATCATTTCCCGGTACAAGTCATTACCCTCACGAGTACGCTCTCCAACACCAGCAAAAACTGAGAAACCACCTGAACAAAGAAAACAAGTAACATTTAATAAAACAAGGAGAGGAATTTGCACGCAAACAAGAGGTGCCATCAGCATTTTTTTTAACAAACCATGAGCCTTCGCAACATTGTTAATAAGTTCCATAATAAGCACAGTTTTTCCTACACCAGCACCACCAAAAAGCCCGATCTTCCCTCCTCTTTGGTATGGAGCAAGGAGATCAACGACCTGTAGGGAAAAAAAATTGCAAATTGAGTAAATTTGAGTCCAATATCATTATCTTTCTATATTTGACAGAAAAGGAAAGCATAAACTTTCTTCTTATAAGAAATGCGACTAAGATACAATCATCCAATTGCATTCACCAGATATAATTGAAATAGATTAAGTACCTTGATGCCAGTGACTAGAATCTGTTGTTCGGTTGCCTGCTCAACAAATGCTGGAGCCTCTCTGTGGATGGGCAAGTAATGTTCAGTTTCTGTTGGAATATTTAACAGAAGTGTTAGAAAATTTCATTACTTACACTACCAGTACAACAACTGGAAAAAAAAAAGTAAAAAAAACACTGATCAAGTAGTTACAGGTTCTCCAGAATCTTACTGAGATCGCCTTTCTCATCAATAGGCTCTCCAATGACATTCATAATACGACCCAGGGTAACTCTCCCCACAGGTACCTAAAACACATGCATAGAGCCATTTAGAAAGCAAAATAGTCAAAATACAACATACTATCGCAAAACAAAACCCAATAAAACTACTTAGTGCCTAAAGAAAAATAGTAAACACACTATTACCAACCCATACAGCATCTTAAATGTCAAATCAAAGCAAATACGCGTACAATATATGACATGAACCCTAACATTTTTCAACTCATTAAACACACGCCGTCCGTCGCATTAATTTTTTTTTCTTCAGACAAACAAAATCCAAAATGAAAAAGAAAATTCACTTTCAAACGCCCTACAAAAATTCATAATCACACCACAATAACCCAGCAACCAGTTCAAAAAACATAACTCAGATCTAATTCTCCAACAGTCAACAGAAACACCAGCATTTCACAACAAACAATTATAGATTCGATCTATTTGGCATTTCACATATAAAGTTCCGATTTTTTTCAAACTTCACAGCTAAAGATAGGATATTTGATCAAAGAAGTTCAATTACAGTGATTGGAGAGCCAGTATTGAGCACGCGCTGGCCACGAACCAACCCTTCAGTTCCATCCATAGCAATAGTCCTAACAACACCCTCACCCATGTGCTGAGCCACCTCAAGCACTAACCGAACCGAGTGATCTACCACTTCAAGCGCGGTCAAAATCGGTGGCAACCCCTCGTCAAATCTGACATCAACGACGGCACCGATGACCTGACAAACCTGACCGATCGCGCCCTTTCCAGTAAACTCATCGGTGATTTTACCACCGTCGCCTTTCTTTACATCCGACTTCGGAGTCTGTGCCGGTGGGGCAGTGGCGGCTGCTGAGGTCGCGTACTCTGAGACGCGCGAGAGGAGGTGCCCATAAGGAGACGCGCGGCGCGTGGCGGCAGGGGAGAACACAGATGAGTTAGAAAGCGAAGATTTGGACGGAGATCGGCGGACAGATGAGCGAAGGAGAGATGATAAGAGTCTACGTGAAGCCATTGGTCAGGGCTTCAATGTTGAGAGAATGAGAATAGTGTGAGTTAGGGTTTGATGGTAAAGTCTACTAAAGCTCACTTTATAACGTTGGTTCTGTAATTTTCATTATTTTTTTTTATTTTTCATTTTTTACTGTTACGTGGCTTAATTAAGAATATTCTGAAATTTCGTTCGATGATTTTACTCTCGCGTAGTCGCGTTTGCTAATTTACAGCCTTAACAGAGACCGCGATGACGCGAAGGCATTGTAGTGGCCTGTCAGGCAGTTGCTCACTCCGTTCCTCTAAATGGGGTAACGATAAGTCAACGATGTTTTGTTCTATCTATGGACTTTTTTAAATAAAAAGAATTAAATTGATTTGTCTAATAAAGAAATATAGGGTTATTTTTATTCAATTTGAAGAAGTCATAATAGGAATGATGATGGTTCCCATGAACCCATAAATCCACCTAAACTCGTTCATTGCATATAATTTTGTAGGTTACGAGTGAGTTTAGTATTATAAATTAAAATTTAATATTGTGACTGAGTGAATTTAGTATTAATCAAACATCCAGCATATACCCCATCCGTAACTTTTAAAAAACATTTTAATTTTATTTTAATTGAAAAAATTTAAATCTTATATATAAAGTAAAAAATGTAAAATGCAAATGTATGTGCCAGTTATTACATGCATAAGTTCTAACAGACTTTAACTTAATGCATGGATTATTTCATTATCATAATTTTGTTCTTCAGATTAGTATTTAAAAAATATTATTCTTTAGAAAATATTAATTTTAATTATTACTGTAAGAATCGTGTTGGATGGGTGCTAATGGCGGTGAATGAAACGAAAATCTTCTCTTAGAGCTTATGTTAAAGATAATATGAAATGATAACTATTATTTTTAGATACTAGTTTATGGCTTTTTTTAATGGATTTATGTATTTTATACTTAAATTTGAGATTTTTTGTTGGATTGATGTTTTGAACTTTTAATTTTCCATTTATATTGTTTAAATTTAGAATTGAGTATATTATGTGGAATTTTATGTTATTATTATAAATTTACATATTAAACATTTATGGTTTTAAATGTGGAAATTTGCAAAAATACCCGAGATACCATTGTAGGTTTAGTAATTGTCAAAACCTGTAACTAGTAGGCTTTTGTATCAAACCCATTGCGAGTGGTGCCCATTTAGAGATGACCAATAGGTCATGCTACGCCAGCCTAGCCCATCAAAGTAAGGACCATGCGTGCTTGTGCTTGTGCCCGTGCCGTGCCGTGCCGTGCCTACTATGTATTTCGTATCGTGTCGTGTTGTACTTAATTTTTTTTGCTTAGGCCCGGCTCGGCACACGTGTTGTGTCATGGGCCATGCCTAAGAAAAAAAGCTCAATAATTTTTTCTTTTTAAAAATTTTTTAAGAGTGCATGCCAAGCTGTTAGTGTATTTTTTTCAAATTTATATACTTTTTTTTAACTCTATCCCTTTATTCAAAATTAATAAAATTCAAAACTCAAGTCCATATTTAATAATAATAAACTAATAATAGTAAAATAATATAATATTAATTACTAAGTTTGACCTTATAGTATTAGAATTTGTTTTAGTACTTGACAACGACAACAATAATAATAATGATAAAAGTAAAAAAAATCTTAAGGGTTAATTGAATTGTTAACTTGAATTTATATAGAATCATATAGCATTATTTACAATGATATTAATGCATATTTATAAAATCATGATATTTATAATTTTATTCATGAAAATCATGATATGCATTATTTATTTAATAACTTATAAAGATAAATCAATTATAATATTTTTTAAACTAAGAATTAAATGAATCAATTTCAAGCTATTTGTAAAATCATAAAATTTTAAGTTTACTTTCATTAAAAAATAAATCGTGCTTATTGCGAACTTTTTCATCATACTGTGTTTAACCCATCTCTAATTGTGCTGTGTTTTTAAGGCATGTGTGCCTAAAATTCTAAGCCCTGGCCCAGGCCACGTGCGTGTTGTGTCGTGCTGTACCCGTACTATGCTACATGTTGTCCAACTCATTGGCCATCTCTATGCCTATTGCCATCCCTAGGTCATACGCCCAAGTAGTATTATGAGAAAAAAATATATGTGAATACATCAAATTTACCTAAAAGATGAAATAAAACGTAGAGACGACAACCATAATATGTTTTTGTTGGTAAAAAAGTAATTAAATTGAAATGTTCTATAGCATGATTATATAATGGAATTAAAGGGAAATTTTGTTTTATATCTCACACATACATTCGTTATTATTTTATAGGTAAAATGGCAATAACATCAACTATTTGTGAATTTTTTTTTTAAACCTATATCTAGAAAGATCATTCTATTTCATCATGTCGTTCCTTCTTAAGGAGTCTTTCACCTCATTCCTCCAAATGAGGCTTGAACTCGGTCTTAGCTCTAGGAAAACTACACTCTTACCAATTGAGCTAGACCTTCTCTTCATTTGTGAAAATATATATTTGAGGTAAGTTTTGTGAATTGTGAAAAATAATAAAATATAGTAGAATTTCTTTCAACTTACTTATCATTTTAAATGCATGAATACATATGGCATGTTTGGTTTGAATGATTAAGAGAAAACGAGATGAGAGTAAAAGTAGAGAGGAAAAATAAATAAAGGAAAGTGAACGAATTCCATATTGAAATAATGAAAATTGAGATTAATCTTCTTTTTTATTTATTTTATCTATTCTTCTGTCATTTTCATTACTCTCTTCTCCTCTTATTTCTTCCAACCATGCATTGAGTAAATTCCTTTATTCTCTTTGTATTAGCAAAGCACATCCTTATATAAGGTATTTTATTGATTGATTCAACTAACATTAATAAATGTTAATTTATATTCCAATTAAAGGAGAATGTAAGAAAGTCTAAAAATAATAGATAAGGATTAGGAGTGATATGCTTATTCGAAGGAGGGAATACTCGATAGTTTTTCGGTTAGGGCCAAAGAAATAACAGGAGCTCTCGAGCTCTATTCAGTCTTTCTTTTCAAACCTCATCGACTACATTCATTGTTATCATTAAAAGTTAAAATAAACTACCTAAAAAGCAAAACATAAGAAAACAACTTGAATTGCTTAAGAAAATAAAAAAATATAACAAATTAATCAGATTGAATATTGCTTCTCATAAAAAAAAAGATTGAATACTGAAAATTCCAAATTTTAATGACTTTAATATTTATTAGCTAAACTGCTGATATTTGAGCATATTTAACATATAATCAATGGGAGATCCAAAAAAATTACTTTTTGATTTCTGAATGCAAAAGCATATCACAATGAAATTATGTTGCTTTCAATTTAATTAGACGACGGAGGATAATCTCATGGAAAATCCTCATACTACTATATGCTTATGGTCGAAGGATAATCATAATAAAAGAAAATTCCCTCATATTACATTGTAAAAGCTCAATGCTCCTTTCTCTAATTTTCACTCTGCGTATGTTCTAATATGTTCTACATATGTTTATGTTGCACACATATCACGCATCTAATTTAGATACATTAGGCGTGTTCATATAAAAGCTAATGAGAGTGATTGATGTGAACCAAAAGACTTCATAACTCTTAAGTCCAATTAGACTTTTATGCTGTGTTAATTTTCTGAAGTGGGAGTGAGGAGTGTGTATTCCTCCCACTCAAGTGTTTACTTCAATAAATTGACTCCGAATTAGAAATTTCATTCTGTGGACCCTACTTACTTTTGGAGTGGGGAGTAGGAGTGGGACTCCCATGGGGAGAGGTGGGAGTGGGAATCCATTCCCACATCTCCCTTTTCTACCCTTTTTAATTTAATTTAACTTAATTTAATATTTTATATTTAATAAAATAAAATATTATATTTATTTGATTAATATTATTATATTTATTTTAAAAATAATAGTACTATATTTATTTAATATTAATAATAAATAGTTTATTCTAAGAAAATATTAATTTTGTACTAAATAATATTATATTATTATTTTATGTAATAATACATTTAATATAATTATATTAAATAAAATAAAATAATGTTTCATTTTATATTTACCCTTCTTTTTACCCTCTTTTTATTAAATTTACTATAATTATATTTAATAAATATTTAAATAATATTATTATATTTAAGTAAGTAATAATTTGGTGTGATTCTAAGTCTAAATTGCTTAAAAATAATAATATCATATTAACAGAGAATTAATAATATTACTATATACCATCTTTATTTGAAAATATAATATTATTATATTTATTTCAAAATATTAGTATTATATTTTTTTAATATAATAAATAGTTTATTCTAAGAAAATATTAATTTTATACTATGTTAATAGTAAAAATATTTCATTTATATTACCCTTATCAATAATTTTTATTTTATCTAATTAAAATTAAAACTAATAAAAAAATTCTGATGTTCATAATTAAGAAAATTAATAATTTATTATAAATTTACAAATATATTAAAATAAATGTTTATTCATTAAATATATTTTTTATTAACTTTGTAATTAAAAATTATAATTCTTTAAATAAGGATAAAATTGTACTTTGAAACTATTTGCTCTCAATCTAAGACAAAATAAACACGTAGATTGAATTATGATCTCCATTTCAATGTAAGTAAACAACCTACTCTTACCCTCACTCCACACTGCTAATCCTATAATTGTCATTCCAATCCAAAAAGTAAACGCTACCTTAATAATCATGTGAAAGTTTATGTAAAAGAAGCTTTTATATTGCTCTTTATGTTGGATCTAGCTCATCATGGGTGCCAATTCCAACATGAACAGTATCATATTATTACATACAATGGTACAATAATAACCACATCAACATGTTGATGTGAATAAAAACAATTGATATTGTTACATTTGTGTGGCCGACAAATGTTAAAATATTGGGATTCTCTCCTTTTCTTTTTTTAGTTGTAAATTATGAGACAAGTAGTAAGCAAAACTACAATCCCACCAACATAAAAATGTGTTTAAATGATATATATATATATATAATCATACTTTATATAGGAATAATCTACATGTGGTCATAAAAATTACAATCCTAATTTGGCTTAGTTGTAAATAAGAATAAACTCCATATTATGATAAGTTATAATTTTTCTAAATCTCATTTTAAGAAAGTTACATTTGCATAGTCATAATTATTTATTTATTACAAAAATATAGACTATGTTAAGATGAAATAAAAATATTTTTCTAAAATTAATTGAGATGATGATTTATATTTTAGAGTTTTTATCACATATTTGAACTTATGAGTATCTAATCACGTACCAACATAAAAATCTATTTATTGAAACCAAAATATTTCTAACCTATCTATTAATTAATGATTAATATAGTACACACTTTACTTTTATATCATTTGCACTGAGGTTCACAAAGCCAAAAGAATAATTATAGTAATCACACCTTTATTAAATTATAACTTCTTTGTAACAATAAAATTAGTTGTTTCCAATATCATGACAGTAAAAAAGTTTTATCGCATTAAGAGCATAAGTAGAGCTTTTAACACACCTCCAAAATCTTTTAAACACCCATTTGGAATTTTATTTCATAAAATACCCCTATTTAATTTATAAAATACAAATCCATATATTAAGATTAATCATATCCCCATAAAATTAACTCCAAATAAGTAGCTTTTAAAAGTTTTTATTTATAAAATATATACAAATCCTAAAATTTTAAATTATAATCTTTTGATTATATAGTTTTTTATTTCCATAAGTTTCAACTCTTATAATTTTTTAAATTTTTTATTAAAATTAAAATATAAATATATCATACATTTTCTTTTAATTTTTAGCTTATCTCTATTTGAGAGGATGTCAAAAAAGATCAAAATCTCCATAATTAAAAGAAAAAAGTATCGCCTAGGCGTTATCCGGAACCAAAACATATTTCGTGCTAGTGATAACAAATTTTGTAAGTTAATTTATTTGGAATTTGATGTAGAATTATTAATTATTCAATTTTTTTAATAGATCAATTGTAGAAAGTTTTTGGATAGATAAACTTGTTCACCACCGTAGTAACTAGCAATATGCCATATCACTTTGCTATGTCTGTATCGTACCTCAATGGCTCAACGTAATAGATAATTCAATATCATTAATATAAATATTTGAAATATTTAACTTATCTAAATTACTAATAAAAAATCTTAGTTCAATAAATCCAGCTCTATCAAAAGGGAAATTGCAAATCCCCTCAAATAAAGTAAGAAACGCTTATACTCAAATTTAAATGGCCATGACATTTACCCCCTTTAAATTAAGAAACATCACAATTAATTACACTTCCCCCCTTATGAACAAAAGTTGATACATTCTGTTGAATTATAATAAAAAAATCTATAATGAATATAAGAAAAAGTCTACAATAAAAAGTCCATATTACCCTATTTATTTTAAGTTGGTTTATAAACTGTAAATATCTATAAAAATGAAATATTTTATATGTTCTATGACAATATTGTCCCTAATAAGTTAAGTTAATTACCTAATTTATGTATTTATTAAATTGGGCAATACAATATTTGAAGTTTGGTAAATATTATTTTATGTGTTATTTATGAGAGAATGCATTGTCTTACGAGAGAAATAAAATTAATGTATAATCTATAATGTGACGAAAGTGGCATAAAATGGGGAAATTTATGAAAATAACTATAAAATTTTTGTTGTTTTCACAATTAACTCTCTCAACTTTTTTCTATCAATATTAGTCAAACACACGTTTTTCTCCCCAAATTACCCTTCTTTACAAATTAAAAGAAACTTTCTTTCTCCTCTTTCGTCAAACCAAAGGCAATTTTCTACTCTTGAATCATCAACCAACAGCGACGACAAAAGGCAACGATAAAAGTGAAATCCGATCACAATCTATTCGGATCCAATACTAATCAGCATCACATTATGGTATGAGTTATTTTCTGAAATTGCTCGAGAGTTTTAGTGAACTACAAGTCGTTGATGAATCTGGCGACGTGCTGCCTGTTGCACGAAACTTCACGCAACAGGGAACCTATTGCACCAAAACTTGGTGTTACAGGCACCTGTCGCATTAAGGCTTGGTGCGACAGGCCTTGGAGCGACAAGCAACCGACGATGGGAGATTCTTCAGTTTGGGAGAGATGGGAGAAAGAGAGATTGTTGGGGGAGAGATGAGAGAGAGGTGTATTATGGTCCCAAAGCTGATGAGGGATGGACCGCCGCCGACGAGTGCTGAAGTTGCCACCGATGCCGTCGACGATGGGAGGTTCTTCGGTTTGAGAGAGATGTAAGAAAGAGAGATTGTTGGGGGAGAGATGAGAGAGAGGGGTATTTTGGTCTCAAAGGTTTTTTATGGCTAATGTTGATAGAAGTTTGTTTGGGAGGTTAAAATGAAAAAAAAGTCAAAATTTTTATGGTTATTGGTGTAAATTTCTCCATAAAATAAAGATTTTATTAGAAATTCAATATACAAATAGCTTATGTTTATGCTAAAATTATAAATTAATTCATCAACCACAAGCTTGTCATATCGCAATGAGTTTTTCAATCTAATAGATGTTTATGGTTTATAAAATAATTTAAATTGATTGGGGATAATTTAAATATTTCATTATAATTAACATAACATATGACTCACGTTAATGTAAGTGGGTTAAGTGTGGCATTTTTAAATTTAATTGGGAAGTGTCTGCAAATTTCCCATCAAAATGATTACTAAGATGGATCTTTGTTATCATTTAAAATAATTTCACTACTATGTTTGCATCAAATGTTAAAATCTCCCGCCATCTCGCAATTTCCTTTCCCTCCACACCGCCCACCGGCTACAGCCGGTAACCACTCCAATCTAACCATTCTTCAAACGAGCAAACAAACAAACACTTCCTCGACAAATCAACCGCCCTTTGCACCGCCATTTCCCAGTCCCCGTTTTTCCTCCTCGAAGACTCTATTTCGCCTCTAGCCTCTAGGGTTTCTGATTTCTTCGATGAAGGATATCGAATCCAGGAATAGAGTCAATCAATCCACGGAATCATCAGAATCCTGTTCTAACTCAAGACTATGAGCGCCGTAAATATCACAAACGTCACCGTTTTAGATAACCCTGCTGCGTTTCTCAATCCGTTTCAGTTCGAAATCTCGTACGAGTGTTTGACCCCTCTTAAAGACGGTAATTTTATCAAAATCTCTCCATTTTTTAAATAGTTTTCGATCATTTTTGGATTTTGCAGTTTGAACTTGAGCTTCAGGAATAGGGTTTGTAAACAGTAACTTATTTGATTCAATTGGTGCATTCCCTATCTAATTTTATCATGCAGATGAATTTATAAGTAGGGGTCAAACCAGTCCTAAGTCTAACCGATTATATTAGAGTCTCTATAACAAGATGTACGATTGAATTTCCATGAAATCATAGTTGATTTGTTGGAAGTACAAGTTATAATGAATATTGGATAGTACTAGTTAATTTGCTGGTTCGTTATAGAATTTCTCTTTGGATAATTCAATTCCTACAAATTGTATAAATGATATTCTTACTGAAATTACCCATGTGCTGAAAGCAATTTGAAATTGCATGTAAATTCTTGACGCATATATACGGCGTGATTTTGACATTTAGCAACACTAGGTGGACTTCCTTGCATTCTCATATTTGTTTTTGTTTTTTATTCTTAGGAAAGAAAGGAAACTTAAAGTTTATGTGCCAACAGTGATTAAATTGTTCATTTGTCCATGTTGGCTCAAGCATGCGATCAAGCTGGAAAGAAGCTCTATCACATTGAAAATGGTTCTATTTTTTCCATTTTTGATTGCTAATTGCTGCACTTGGTGGATAAATCATTGTTTTCTTGTTGGTTAGACTCTAGTATAGTAAAAGATGGTATCAGAAGTATTTTGTAAATGCCTGGGTCTGAAATTTAGTATATTACATTTGCCCATCCCTGAGGCAGTTCTGTGTTTGTTTGGTGAACATACATGAAACCTAGATTTTCAGAACATACATGCAACCTAGATTTTCAGTAATCAGAAACAATGAGAAAATAATTCTGCTTTTCACCTGCTACTGTTATGGATTGTCCATTCAAGGAGACATATGATTAAAGGTGTAGTCTTATCTTTTGACAAATAGTTATTAAATGTCTGGAATTGTGAACATAATTACTAGATTGAAATTGCTTTATTTCATAATGGCATGAAATTTATCAGAACTTGCTCATTTAAGGAGTTAGTCATCGTAAAGGTTTTTGATACAATAAGCTGACCTTTGGAAGTCTTTTTGTTAGCTGCTAATGAGATGTTTGGAGAGGATGGACTGGCAGCAAATCCCTGTCCAATTCAGAAAATTATTATTGAGATAAAAGGATCAGAACCATTGAGGGTAATAATTGTTCTAAATAGCAGTTATAAGGATTCAGATGGACTATTAAATTCAGACTCTTTTAATATCATTGCAATATGGCTTCAGCTGTGTTTCTTGGATTTTTATACCAATTTTCTATATAAAGGGTATATGTATCTACCTAATGAAAAAGTCACTTATTAATTATGAATTTTATTCTTAGTATTGTAATGTTGTGTCTATCAATATGGGGCAACCTCATTTTACATAAGAATTTACATTCTTTAATCTGTAAACTGTCCTAACATCTTCTGTACTCAACTTGAAGCAACTCTGGAACCAATCTTGTTTGCTAGAATATTGCTTTTGTGATAACACCTTATCATAAACCCTTTGTTACAGACTTGGAATGGAAACTCATTTATGTGGGATCTGCTGAGGATGAGACTTATGATCAACTGCTAGAAAGTGTGCTTGTTGGTCCTGTTAATGTTGGTAACTACCGTTTTGTCTTACAGGTAATTTGATGAGTCTTGTTGATGTTCTTAAATATTCTTTCAGCATTAATCTGCATAATGGACTCATATTAACTTACTTCTTGTTGGCCTTGTAACAGGCAGACCCTCCGGACCCATCAAAAATCCGTGAAGAGGATATAATTGGTGTCACTGTACTGCTTTTAACATGTTCTTATATAGGACAGGAATTTGTTCGAGTGGGGTATTACGTGAACAATGATTATGATGACGAGCAGCTAAGAGAGGAGCCTCCTCCAAAGGTTTTGATAGATAGAGTTCAAAGAAACATATTAGCTGACAAGCCTAGAGTCACAAAGTTCCCAATCAATTTTCATCCTGAGAACAATGAGCATGCAGAGGACGGTCCACCTGATCAAGCTACTGAAACAAATGAGAATGGAGAAGAACAACTTCCTTCACCAGATCATCCTTCTCATGAGCAGTAGTGAGCATGGTGACCTAGAAAGGTTTGTTTTTGAGATTTCAAAAATACACCATCTGAGAAGCTCGGCTGTAACAGAAAATACTGTAAAGTTCTGATTGAATTGTGTTGTAACATCTTGTGCTCTTGGATTGATAAACTGCTAATGGAAAATTAAAAATTTTGTGCTCATCTTATTTGGGTGTGATCATCATTAGCACATTAGTTTTTCTTTTTCTCTAACTTAAACTGGAAAAAGGAAAACCGAAACAGCCTGAGGATCAGACAACTCTGTAACTGCAGTTTCTTGAAGGAAATATCTGCCCCATCTTTTGCATTGGGATTTTTTTCTTGCAAGTTGCTAGATGGTTTGATAGGCAGAATAGAACAATGTGTATCTGCTAAATAGTTGTCATGTAGGCTGCAAAGTAACTCACAGGAAACTGATATTATGCACAAAATCAATTGCCTTATTGTGTACACACCAGGTTTCTGAGATTCAATTATCTCTCATTGTTTTGCTTTCCTTTTACTGAGAATGCATTCTTTCTAGCTTAAACTGATTTTCTTAATTTGCTGCAAAATTCAACTCTTCATTGCCATGTTGGTAAGACTGTCAGTTCTTTGAGCTCTGTGCATGGCATTTGTTGCCTGTAAGAAGGGAAGACAGCATTCAATCAAAATGAGTTTTTAACTTCTTACTGATCTTTTTATGATCAAATTGAGAAATGCCCTGCTTGAATATGTTTACATTTAGTTTTACTAGTTAGCTTGAGCTAAGAAAATTGACTGACTTCATGATCCCAGTTGGTCGTGGCAATTACTGTAACAAGTGCAATAATTTGAACAGAAAGTCCACATATTATTCCCATCCAAAGTCCCTGCTCATGACAAAGGAAAACTTTTAGCAGTAAGTGAGTCATTTGTGTGTGAGATACAGAGAAATAGATACCCACCATGCCTCCAATATGCAAGAAAAAGGCAAACAGCACTGCCGAAGGAATTCCCACAGCATAATAAGCTCCAAGATTGATATAGGCACAAAGATTTTGCCATCCACATCCTCTGGCAGCCCCTAGTTAAGAAATCAACGGATTTTTATCATAATTATATTGACCATCCAGTGCAGAATTGAATTTACTTCTGATCGTAAGAGATTACAACCAGAAAGCATGCACTGGAACCCATCCAAGAAGTCAGATAATGCAAGCAGAGGCATCATTTTTGCGACGTATTTGATCACTTCTTCTTCATTGCTGTAGAGTTTTCCCCAAACATTGCGTACCAAAATTGTTGTTATTCCAACTGTTGCACCTTCTGTAATGGCTATCAGGATCATGACTCGGAGAGCCAATCGTGCACCTTTTGAGTTCTCTGCTCCTAATTCATTGGATACTCTTGTACTTTAAAACAGCAGAACAGATGGTTATGTTGGAAAAAGAAGATGCACAATTCTGATTACAGGGGAAGGAAGAAGTGATGATGTTATCAAAAAGGAGAATGTGTTAGCAACACCGTATTACTGACCTTATGGCACCACCAAGACCAACAGAGATCATGTAGACCATCCAGCATGTGTTAAGGCTGTGAAAGTGAACCATTAATAAAATTTGTGAGAAATTTCATTGGATTAATCTGTTTTCTGTTTTTCATTGAATGAATGCGACAATCAACGAATCAATGGATACCTTATCGATAACACAGATGTCTCTAGCTTCGGATTTGGAAGAAGACCGGATAGAAGAACAACCATCTCAAACGACCAATACTCCAAGCTGCTTCCCGAGAACAGGCAGTGTTACCAAAGGCAAAATGGAAATCATTTCCAAATTAATTATAGTTAAGAGAAAAGAGGTTAGTTACCATATCATAATAGCAGAAGGAAGAGCAAGCTTTATAAAGCTTATAATATCATGCAGTGCTTCTGCTGAAAAACCTCTCCATGTTTTGATACAAGCCTGAGAGAACTTTATGTACATTGCCAAGAAAAACACGTTAACCCAATTGGAAATGGTAATTGACAAGGCAGCTCCTTTGCTCTCCAGGCCAGATTTGAAAACCAGAACCCAGCAAACAAGAATGTGTAACAAAGCTGTGATTGCTGAGCAGATCATCATGGGAAAAACATTGTTCTGGGTTTGTAAAAACCTGTTTAGACATTGAAGGATGCCATAGGCAAAAAGGCTAGGAATCATCCAGCGATTGTAAGTTCCTGCTCCAGTAGATATTTCGTGATCTTGGCCTAGAGCTATGAGAATGTTGCTTGTGTAGAACCATATTATTGCAAGTGGAATGCTTACTGCTAGAAGAGTTAGCATTGCTCTCTGTGTGTGAATACCAAGCATACGGTATTGCTTGGCTCCAAAAGCTTGACCACACAGTGTCTCCAAAGCGCTTCCCATCCCCAGCTACATGGTGAAATATTTTGAAACAAAAAGTTAGTTTAGAAGCGCTTCAATGCGAAGGTGATTCTAGTCATCAAAGAGTGCTATTAAATTCTGCAAAGGATTATAAAAGATGGGGATACGTGTGCAAGGCAAGATATTATTGAGACCAATTTTTTATTTATAGGTGTATTTCCAAGAGCTTTTGATGACATCAAAAAGTGGTCTCGTACCTTGTGCGGTGAAAAGTGCATATTTGTGGTATTCAGCTGGAATAGAGAAAATAATATTTAGAATTATAAGCATAGGTTTGAGTGTTTTTCTAGGAACTGATTTTGCCAGATAGTTTTTAAATTTTTACGCACAACCGATTTCCTTAAAAGCACTTTCAAATATAGGATAAAAATAGCTTTCTATATAAGCACTTCTGACATATTTTTGGTCGGTGTATATAATTATGGAACTTTATTATATATCGTAACCACGGATTATCAGAATTCAGAACTTACAAATGCCCAAGTATTTTGCAAGGCTTATCAAACTCATGATCACAGCAAAGACACCAATTTCCAATGACTTTTTGAAAAGAAACAAGAAAGCCCCACTTACCAGAACGCTGAAACCAGAAACTGAAGCAAAGGAAGATGCTATTGAAGCACTGGATAAAGCCAGCTCTCCGAGGTGACCAACAAACATAATTGATATCACTTGTAAGCAATACTGCAGCAAACTTACTGCAATAAGAGGCCCCGCCAGCCATAGTTGCTTCGTTGCCTCTTCAATAACATTTGCTCTACTACAAATACTTTGCCGTTGAGATGTTTCCCCATCAAATTCGTGGCCTCTTTCATTGCTAAGAATAAGGGGAGATTGAAGACTCGACTTTTGATCTCCTCTTTCCATTTTAGCAGCTTGGTTTTATGGTTCATTTAGCATAGATCATTTCTACCACATAAAAGAATAATCGTTTCATACGCTGTATACTAATCATATAATTAGCTCTGCTTGCGTATTGCATTCAATTTAATATATAAGACGACAAAAATACGTCACAATAGATAAAATACTTTGGCAAAAAGTGGGTTCCCACAAATTTGTCTCTGTTTGCTCCATGATAATATAAAAAAACCGCAGACGGTCAATGATGGTTGATCTGAGGGAGGACGTCGAAGCAAGAAAATTTTTTGGGTCTTCAAAAATCTAAAATAAAAAATCATACAAATTGAATCCATTTGATTTTGATGAATCTGATCACATGCGTGTTGGTATTTTCTCAGTATGGGGAGCGGTGTCAGCATGCATGCATTAATATTCTTCTCATGGAGATATTGCATATATTTTGACTGATAATCAATGTGACTACCTAATTGGACCCTCCATTTGGTTTTCAATTAATAGACACATGGCATCATTTTCTCAATACTCGCTGGCAAGAGTATGTACTTTATCATCTTAAATGTCGGATTGAGACATGACACCAAGTTTTGTACTAAATTTAGGTGCTGAGTGAGCAGCCTCATGGCCCAAATATAAATAAACGAGAGCGCCATGCCAATCTATCGTACAATTACAACTCATGTGTGAATTGGATAAATACCAACTACCAAGAGTCTCTTGTGATAAATGCTTCTTTCGAGTAAGATATATGTGAGAGTGATTCGTGCTTAATATATAAGAACATTAAAAGGGTTTGATAATGTTAAAATCGTTCCAATCCAACGTAGAGCAATCATTTGTAATCATACGATTAAAATTATAATTAATTATTTATTATTTATGTGAGTGACTGAAATTCGTATTTCATCATAAATCAGCTCAAGCATAGCTATAGTCATATTAAAATATAGTTAAATCTCAATCATATAAAAATAAAATACGTGGTAAAAATATCTTTAAAAATTTCATTCCAAATTTGATAGGAAAATTCTAATTTGTTTCACTCTTTTTATTTTATAGTTGTTTATAACTAACTAGCAAGCAAGAGCTATTTATACATTGATAAATAACGTTTTTCAATAATGGTAAGTATTTTATTTTCTTCTTATTTTTGTCATCTTTTATATTTTCTACCATATTATTAATAATTATTTACCAATCAATTATTGCAATAGTGTGAGAGAGCTGTACCTTTGACTCGAAACCTAACATCATTAGTGGGGGCTATGATGTTGTGATGGAGATTATGGGGGTTGTGATAGACCATATAGGAGATGTGGGCGATAATATAATCTAGGCAATGGCGAGTTTTTTCTTAGACGGTACCACTAGTTGTTCTAGATTTGATAAGGCTATAGAAGATTGTTAATTTCTTCTTTATAAAAGCCAATATGTACCACTTACCCTCCTTACAATTTTTATAATAGTCAAAACCAAAAATTTAAAAGAAAAGAGGGGTAGATGAGTCATTTGCTTGATAATTTATCTTGAAAAGATTATATACACACTCATATGTATGAAAAATGTTAAAAATTATAAAAAATATAAGAAAAATATCATATTAATAATTTTTATTCACTGTAAAAAATATATTTTCTTATTTTTAGTTCTTAAATTTTTTATTTTAATTTTCATTAATATGATTATCTAATTTATAACAAACATAAATAAAAGTGTATTTAAAAATAAATGTAATACTATAAAATTATGATGTTAAGAGAGTTATTTACTATTATAAAAAAATATAAAAGATAAACGGTATATATTGATTTCAATAAGAAGAAACTGACAATATCCTATAGCCTATTGTAATAAAAATTTTGTTTTATGCTTAAATTTTAATAATAATTTTATGAAAATGACTAAATTGGTAAAATGTTTCATATCTTTTTCTATTCATCCAAATAAAACTTTCCATATTTGTTTTCTCTTCATTTTCTATCTCTTGTTGTTGAATATTATCCAATAAAGGTAGCTACGATGATATTTGCTATTTGTTATAATGAGGCCTCCCGGTTGAATGGTATTTATTCGTAGTTCCTGGATATCTCCTACGGGTATTAAATGGTTTAAATCCATTGGATTTTGTCAAATCCAAGTTCCATTTATTATTTATGTTTATTTTTATTTTTATTTTTTAGGTAAGCAATCTATCATCTATTCGATTTGATATTTTGGAGTCAGTTCAAACCAATTTTTGATTAAAATGTAAGATAATTCAAACCAATAAAAAGCCCTAATCTAATTTAATTCCATCCGATCAATTCGATTAAAATAAAAATTTATGAATAAATAAGTGAAAAAAAAAACTGAATAAGAATGTCAGATGTTTCTGGGCTCTTTGATAACGTTGGGCTTTCAGAATATTTAATTGAAAATTAATTCCACCACCGGAATTCGAACTCGCATTCAATTTGCCAAATAAACGGAATAATATCAAATTTAGTAAGTGTTTCAAATATTAATTTGGGTTTTTGATAACATTAGGCCTCCAAAATTAGGCGCCGTCTACAATGCCCCTCGGGCACGGTACCCCCTTACTTTGTCATGTAGTGAACTAGCTGTTGGATGAAAAAGAGCAAAATCGTACGGTTCTGAAGTGGCCACGCGACAATTTAAAGGAAACCGGAAGTTTCCGCCTCTAATGCCGTATTTGTTTTCTCTTCACAACAAGAGATACAAAATCTCATAAAACTTCCCGTATTTGTTTTCTCTTCATTTTCTATCTTTTTCTCCACGTCATAATTTTTCGAGCAAAAATGGAAAGCACGACCAGGCCGTATGCATCAGCATTACTTCGGAGGTAGGAGTAACGAGTGGGTTGAGTGAGGACCACTAATTAAACACCATGATTACATAGAGAGCGTTTAACATTTATAACTTTTAATTATTTGTTTATCGTTTAGCCATATGGACTTTTAAGTGTTAATTAAGAGATTTTTGGATTTGTATATATCACGTATCATAATCGAATGTGAAAAAAACAAAATGAAATTTTACATATGATGAAGGTTCCTGTATTAGATTCACCTTTTAAAGAAACATATATTAATAATAAAGAGACGTATTTCATTCAATTATACGTTAAATTATTGAATGAAATTAATTAATTTACTGGTGTCACTAACCGTGTTTTTGTGGTGTATATAGGATGAGGATGATAATTTTTCTCGATGGAATGACATCTTGCGGTTCCCATCTCATTTGGGATAAAATTGAGACATAATTTTATCTCATAAAATAATTTAGGGACATAAATGAGATATTTTTTTTATCTCATTTGTATATATGGGATGAGAATAGAATTGATAAATTTTATCTCCTCCTGTCTTATTACTGATTAAAAATTAAAATTTTTTTAATTAGAATGAAATCTGGTAAAATCTCATCTTTTTTGAAACGAAATCGAAACGTATTTTTATCTTAAAAAAATATAAAAATGAAAATGAGATGTTTTTTAATTATACTTACACATGCAGGACGTGATTGAAATTCTATCCGGTTACGTCTCATTGCCAACCCTAACGCAGGGCATAAAAATTTCACACAGCTGGAAACATATGCGGATAATATTCCCCTGAAAACTTTGTGAGACTCACTTACTTTAACATTTTAACATTTTAGCAACGGCAACTTCATATATCTGACGTTTTGCCCCCGGGCTACACCTCCCCTTCAAAAATCCGAAGACCTGGAAGACGACCAAACCTGAACAAGTTTCCCTCTTAAGTCTTCGCAAATTTTACAGAGAGAAAGAGGGGCGGCCATGAGAGGCAAGGAAACAGAAAAGAATATGGAAGAGAGTTTATTAATACCAAAAGAGAGTTTATCCTCATCATCTACAACATGGGGTGTGTTGGCTGGAGAAGTGAAAAAGCAGGGTTACGTAGCAGCACCAATGGTGGCTGTCACTTTATCACAGTACCTGCTTCAAGTTGTTTCCCTGATGATGGTTGGTCATCTTGGTCAACTTGCTCTTTCTAGCACCGCCATGGCCATCTCTCTGGCTAGCGTCACTGGCTTCAGTGTCCTTGTAAGTCCTATAATCCATACATAGTTATGTACAATATCAAGATCGTGACACGAGGATTTGTCTCTTTTGTTTTGTTTGTTTTGTTTATTCTTTCTTTTGATGGGTATTCGCGTTATTGCACGTGGGATTTA
Source organism: Citrus glauca (assembly GCA_029633175.1). Classification (NCBI taxonomy): domain Eukaryota; kingdom Viridiplantae; phylum Streptophyta; class Magnoliopsida; order Sapindales; family Rutaceae; genus Citrus; species Citrus glauca. The sequence continues at coordinate 29,087,920 of JAQOOD010000002.1, forward strand.
AACAAATAGATATGCCAAATTTCTGATGTTAAAATGAAAAACATACAATTAACTGATACCCTGTTTGTGAAAATGCCCTTAATTTTTAATGGACTTGAAATGCTTTTTATTTTTTTATTCCACAGCTATTTTGAATTGTGTAATATTTACTTTGAAACAGGTAGGAATGGCAAGTGCACTGGAAACATTATGTGGGCAAGCGTATGGAGCTCAGCAATATCAACGAATTGGAACTCAAACTTACACTGCAATATTTTGTTTATTCTTAGTTTGCTTTCCACTTTCCTTTCTATGGATTTTTGCGGGAAAGCTGCTAGTTTTGATAGGCCAAGACACCCAGATTTCACATGAAGTAGGCAAGTTTATGATCTGGCTTCTTCCAGCTCTGTTTGCTTATGCAGCAATGCAGCCGCTTATTCGATATTTTCAGTCTCAAAGTTTGATCATTCCCATGTTCTTAAGCTCCTGTGCTGCTCTTTGTTTGCATATTCCCATCTGTTGGAGTTTGGTATACAAGTCTGGACTAGGGAACCTCGGAGGAGCATTGGCAATTGGTATCTCGAATTGGTTGAATGTAACTTTCTTGGCAATTTACATGAAGTTCTCCACTGCTTGTGCAGAATCCAGGGTCCCAATTTCAATGGAGTTGTTCCAAGGAATTGGAGAGTTCTTCCACTTTGCTATCCCTTCTGCAGTAATGATTTGGTATGTTAATTATCTTCTATAGTTTCGTGTTCCCTTCTCATAGATATCGCAGACACATCATAAATTCAGATGCTTTTTTTTTTTGTTTATAATTTTGCAGCCTAGAATGGTGGTCATTTGAATTGCTCATTTTAATGTCAGGGCTTTTGCCTAACCCACAGCTTGAAACTGCAGTCCTCTCTGTGTGGTATGTTGACATAGACTGTATCTGAAAGTTCTATAAAGAAAAGCGCCTATCAAAGGAATTAGAATTTCTTTTTACTGCTCATTATTTGTCAACTTCTTTGAGCAGTCTCAATACTATTCAAACCCTGTATGCAATCCCATACGGACTTGGTGCTGCAGTGAGGTTTGTTCTCAACAGTCATTTAAATAATAATAATTTTATATCAACTAATTAGCAGATTAACCATTATCTCCTTCTATAGTACTAGAGTTTCAAATGAACTAGGAGCTGGGAATGTGCAAAAAGCCCGTGTAGCTGTCTATGCTGTGGTTTTTATGGCAGTCACTGAGACTATCGCAGTAAGTGCAACTCTCTTTGCTAGCAGGCATGTTTTTGGTTACGTTTTCAGCAATGAGAAACCAGTTGTGGATTATGTCAAAACCATGGCTCCTCTGCTTTGTTTGTCTGTCATCATGGATAGCTTACAAGGAGTCTTTTCAGGTTAAATTAACATCTTCAACTCTGTCAATTGCTAATTAGTTCTCTCTAAATAGAAATAAATTTTTTCAGGTTCATAAATTCTTTTTATTGTTTTTAAGGTGTTGCAAGAGGATGTGGGTGGCAGAATATAGCTGCTTTTGTGAATCTTGGGGCTTTTTATTTGTGTGGAATCCCAACTGCTGCCATTTTGGGTTTCTGGTTAAAGTTTAGAGGAAGGGGGCTATGGATTGGGATACAAGCTGGTGCTTTCACACAAACACTTCTGCTTGGTATCATAACAACATGTACAAATTGGGAAAAACAGGTCTGTTTCTACACATTTAATCCCTTAAAAATTAGAGAAGCTTATTAGACTGTATGTAAATATATAATAATTTGATATTCAATAACAAAAATGCAAAATCTTCTGAAAAATTGCTTTTGCAAGAATTATTACCAGTTTCTAGCTTGTTATGTTTCTGAGGGGTTTCTCATATTGCAGGCAAGTAAAGCAAGGGAAAGAATATCAAAGGGAAGGTCTCTAGCAGATAACAGAGTGGTATGTGCGTGAGCAGAGTCAATCAATGAGCTGATTTTTATTGCTTGAGAAAATGAGCTGATCATATGTCAATCGAGGGGCAAGAAGGTTCTTGAATCTGATGTAAGCATGGCATTTCATGGAAGTCTGTTTCTAGAGAAAAGAAAAAATTTAACAGCTTCTTAGGATTGCAGAACCTGGCGATTTCAGCATTTCCAATGTGAATGAATTATTAGATAGATAATGCTGCAAAAATGAATAGAGATATAATTAAGCAAGAGAAAATGTTTGAATGTTATTATTGAAACTTGTTCCAGTGATCGTAGAGATAATTTTCTTTGTATGGAAACTTTCAACATCTGAAAGTTTAGGAAAATATTAAAAGGAAAAAAAATCTTAAATTTTTTATGTCATTTTAGCAAAATTGAATCGTGATTATGCACTAAAATGTAAGGTGGCCTGCGGCCTCTGGTTAATACACAATGTGATACTCCCATGTATTTTGTAATCTAGATGCATGTCATTAGTCTTTTTAAATTTATAATCTTTGATCATTTTTAACGTAAACAGCACCTTTCATTGTGGCAGTGGAATATAGAGAGATTTGCACTCTGATTTTGGACTACAAAAGTGATGTGACACATATCTTTCTTTCAGCGCTTCTTCAGGAGGATAAAATAGAGACATTGTTGTCTTTTTCCTGAAGCAATTGCATGTGCATGAATTGTTGTGTCTGTTAATCTGCTGCCACTAAACAACTAACGCTGGGTGTTACTAGGCTGTTTCTTTTTTTCAAAAAAAAAATATTAGACACTCAAATAGATCCCATAACTAAAGTGTTTCTATCACATTAGATTGGTCTACGGTTTGATTTTACATTTATATCATATACACCGAGTGTTTTTTATTCTTTTATTTAATGTATATAGCTTGGAATTTTCAAAATCATGCTTAATATTGAGCAACTATAACATCTTAGGCGAATCCCACATTGACAGAGTATTGTGCAAATTTTATTGAAGTGTACGGATTTATTATAGAATAGATCAATGGTGACGAGTGTCGATCTCACGAGTAGGTGAATTTTAATTACATGTAAAGTTAATTTTCTGAGTGGTTGTATTTATGGTGAAATTGATTTAAACTTATCCTAAATTTTAAATTAGAATGGTGGGAATAAATTAAAATAAAATTTATTGAAATAAAGCCCTTTTGTATCTGGATCTGCATCAATATGCACTATGAGCTTAATATTCCTTATTAGTGTTAATTAAATCATGGAGGAGATTTCCACTCCTCATGAGCTATAATTTAGTTAATATGATGTTAAGGGCTTATCATGCCAAATAGTAATAACCTTGCATTAGGAAGCTGGTTATATCAGTGCGGTATCTGGACAAAATTATTACTATCTGTCGACGAAAACTCAAAACATCTACAAAAATCAGAGGGGAAGAGAAAGTAAATTTATCAAATAAAACCCATGGAACATTTTGAGACTTCAACTTCAGTCCAAACTTGAAAGAAAATTAGCTACTCATAATTAAACTAGGGGAAAATGAGAATTTATTAAAATACATAGAAAATACAAGATGGAGAATGAATGACAGAAAATAGAGTTAAAAAATGAATTCAGGAGTGTCAAATTACCGGAGGGGGGGCCTTTTTATATATTCAATGAGTAAATCATGACCATCAGATTAAAATAATTTAGACGCTCAGAATTGCGTCATTTGGCAAGTTTTGATTGAATAGAACACATCATTAGGGTTGTCATTTTGTGTAATGCATATATCGTATGCACGTTTTTTGGTCTATTGACATACTACCACTAGGGTTGGCAAAAAGGTCTAGGCCGGCCCAAGTCTGCCCAGGCTCGCGAGCTTAGGCCCGGCCCTCACCCATGAGGGCCTGGACAAGGGCCCAAGAAAAAAGTCTAGACAAAGTCCAAGCTCACTACTTTAAAAAAAATAATTTTATAAATTAGAATAATATAATTAAAATTGAAAAGTAATTTAAAAATAAAAAAGAAAACTTAAATTCTTGTAAATCAATTATGATTTAAAAAAACTAAAATTATGATACTAAATTTTCTTTTTTGTGTCAATTAATTAAAAGAGCGTTTGAATTATAAAATTCAGTATTAAAGAAAATTACAGTTATGGGTTTTTATTTGCTTTATTTATTATTTTAATTTGAAATATTGATTTTCTTTAATTTATCTATGATTGTAATAACTTGTTGATCATTAATTTATTTCAAATTTACAATAATTTAAATTTTTTAAAATAAATAACTAAAGCCCAAGCCCAGCCCAAGCTTGTAATGGGCCTGGCCCGGCCCAGACCCATACACTTAACTAACAGAGGGCCTGGACATGGGTTTAAAAAAGCCCAGCCCAAGCCCGTTGTTTGCCATCCCTAACTGCCACGTTACCAGTCAACTCTACATAATCATTTTATTCCAATAGGATCGTGATACATCATCAGTCAACACCAACTCATCAATCAACGCCACATAAGCAGTTAATGTCACATCATTCGTCCAATCGAATGCGTATATGTGAATAATTTCATTTATTCTTTTATACTCCTTCTAAGGTTTTCGACTATCCTGAGTTCAAAATTATTGTATGCTTTGCTATCTGATTTCATGTTCATTATGAAAAGACTATAATGCCCCCTAAAATACATAAACTAAATAATTAAAATAAAACACACAATTAAATTACAAAGAACTTAAATACATAAAAGTAGAGATATTAGTGAGACTTTGAGTGTAAAATGACTTTTTTTCCTTTAAAAATATACACTTTCTAACACTTAATACAAAGTGCTAGAGATATACTGGATTTATAAGTGATGATTCATATCTTAATTGGCAAAACGTGTTTTGGGGTGTATGGGTGCCCAAAAAACAAAGTCTTTTAAACCTTAATAAGGCGTATGAACGTCCTAGAAACAAAGCCTTTTGAACTTTAATAAGGTTCAAAACAGATAATATCTTGTTAGGTTTTGGTTGAACCATGACAAATGGTATTAGAGCGGCTCCACTTTGTCCTCTTGAACAGTGGTGGGACAAACCTCAGTGAGGAGGCCGAGTCCCTTACATTTTAGGCGAATCCCACATCCTAAGATGTATCACCTTAGGGGGTAATCCACTTCCCACATACTAAGATGTATCACCTTAAGGGGTGATTAAGGGGATGTGTGTAACACCTTAGGCGAATCTCATATCTTAAGATGTATCATCTTAGAGGGATGATCCACACCTTAACTGGCAAGACGTGTTTTGGAGTGTATAAACGCCTAAAAAACAAAGCAAGGTCCGCACAACATTACTTCTTACAAATTCAAGCATCTCTCTCCTACTTTATCGATGTGGAATTCCCCTACAGTGTTACAATAACAATATCTATAATCATTATCCAGGTCAAAAGTGAAAAAAATAAAAAATAAAAAATAAAAAAGTACTTTTAGGTATATAAATGAAAGGATCTGTTGTAGACTATTCCTGTTGCATGCTTTTCGGAGGGATGGCATTTTCCGCAGGATCACAGCATTTGGACTTTGCTTATGATTCATTGTTACTTAGAATTTGGTTTCATATGAGATCATATGTAGCTTGATTCTGATATCTTATTTTGGAGGATAGACTAAAGATGTTTGATGTTCCAGCGTAAAGGGGGATTGCTGCAAACGCTATAAATAATTCTGTAGAGGTTTTTCTTTTAATTTTTTTTAATTTTTTATTTTTTTAAGCGATGTATTCATGTAGCGTCATTTTTCTATCTTTGCTTAAGCCCAATTGCCCATGACAGAATTTCTTTTCAAGTTTTGTAATCTTTTTCCTTTTTGTTCAGAAAAATGTAGATGATGCTCTACCATTTAAAAGATCCGTAAAGAAAATAATCTGTTACAGTCTGCAAATACAAAACAATTTTGGAGAAAGAGAAAAATTTTGACGTATGTGAACTACTGAACTGACTTTATCATCTTCCAGTAAATGGCTAACCAATGCCAAAAACAAGGTTGAAAAAGATGACGTGTTGAACAATCTGTCTAGGGAGCGTGATTAGTGTCCGACATTGATGCTTTGAGTTGTATAGGGGAAAAAAATAATATTTTTGATTTGTCTTTACTACAATTTTCTGTTCATAGACAAGTAAAAAATTTTCAGTAAATAAATAATACTGAGGCCTGACAAATCTAAACAAAATAATTTAATCCCACCAACATCTAAGCTAAGTTCATGATATGACGTAAACTCCTGCACATCTCGCTTTAAAATCTCTCGAAATACTGCAGATTTTAATTCAGTGCCAGCGTCAGTGAGAGATAAGGAGGAAATGGATAAGGGTTTGTTGGCTAAAGATGAAGTTGAGAGTAGAGAAGATTTAACTGTCTTGTTGGCTAAAGATGAAGTAGAGTGTGGAGAAGGTTTAACTTTCGTTACGCCTGATGTATACATTGAAGAAGTGAAGAGGCTTGGTTCTATAGCAGGACCGATGGTGGCCGTGAACTTATCACAATACTTTTTGCAAGTTATTTCGGTAATGATGGTCGGTCACCTTGGTGAACTATTTCTCTCGAGCACCGCCATAGCTATCTCTTTCAGTGCTGTTACGGGCTTCAGTCTTCTTGTAAGTGTTTCCATTTTTAAATTTTTACGAGTTTCATAAGTTGTCATTAATTTTGTGAACATGGGATGGTTAATCCTATCTTTTCTTCTGCTTTTTCTGAGGTGACTTGAATTTAAGTCTACGCTTTGGAAGTCATGTGACAGCATATGCAACAAAGATTTAAACGTTTAATTCGATTTAATTAGTTGCAATTTAAGTGTAATAGTGCTTTAAATTATTGTACTTTTTACTCCAAGCTTCATATAGTTATAGAATAGTAGCCCGTCCAATATATCGGTCAAGGTGAAGCTATAATATTGTTAGAATTATCAATACGATGGGCAAATCTTCTCAGAAAGCTGAAGTAAATTCTTTGATATGTTTATGACAAACAGTTTGGCATGTCGACTGCAATGGAAACTTTGTCTGGCCAAGCTTATGGAGCTCAACAATATCGAAAACTTGGAACCCAAATGCACACTGCAATGTTTTGTCTACTTCTTGCCTGTCTTCCTGTGTCTCTTTTGTGGGCTAACATGGGGAGACTTCTTATTTTAATGGGCAAAGACCCTGCAATTTCAAGTGAAGTTGGTAAATTCACAGTATGGCTTATTCCTGCACTTTTTGGTTATGGAACTCTTCAGCCACTTGTTCGATATCTTCAAGTGCAGAGTTTGGTCACTCCAATGCTCATAAGCTCTTGTGCCACTGTTTTGTTCCACATAATTATCTGTTGGGCCTTGGTGTTGAAGTTTCCGCTAAATAACATTGGAGTAGCTTTAGCAATTGGCACGTCATACTGGCTGAATGTGATATTACTCGGACTATAGATGACGTTCTCTTCGGCCTGTGCTCAAACCCGCGTACAAGTATCTATGGAGCTATTCCAAGGAATCAAAGAGTTCTTTCTTCTTGCCATTCCTTCAGCATTTATGGTTTGGTAACTTCTTTTCCTCTTCTTATTTTTTTGCATGCTTCTGATGAAAAAGTTAATGATTTGTATGTTGAGATATAATTAGTAATCTAGTAAATTGAGCAAGAAGTTTGAAGGGTTATTTGGTTTGTATTTCAACGTGAAGTAAATGGTAGAATTGATGTTTGCATTGTGGCTTTGGAAATGTAAAGCATGATTAATGTAATCTCTAGAGTTCTCTATAATGCATATAAATATAGAACTCTGGTTGTATGAAAAGCAAGAGAAAGAGAAACGAAAAAATGAATTAAGCAATGAAGTTTCATTAATTTGCAGCAAATACTCTGTTCTTAAATAAAAAGATTTCCTGCACTTACTGCTTGCACCCAACATTGTAATGTAATTATATTTTTGGGTATGATCTTCATTAATGCCAATTGTCACATGTTAATGACTGCAGCCTTGAATGATGGTCTTTTGAGTTTCTAACCTTGCTGTCTGGACTTTTACCAAATCCAGAGCTCGAAGCCTCGGTTCTGTCATTGTGGTATGTTCCTATTAGTATTTCACCCGGAACGATTTGATAATCAAAAGAAAAGTGGAAATGGTGTGTAATTTTCTATCTTCATGTCCTTGTAGCTAGACTGCTGATTTTATTGATCTTTTCCTTTTCATTTTGTTAAACAGTCTGGCCACCACCACAACACTCTTCACAATACCAGACGGTCTAGGTGCAGCTGCAAGGTTTGCTCCAACAAACAAAAACTCACCGAATGCATAATGTACTTCATTGTTCACGTTTCTCATCACTAGTCTTTTTTTTTGCCCCATGTTCTATAGCACAAGAGTCTCAAATGCATTAGGAGCTGGGAATCCACAAGCAGCTATAATAGCTGTCCGCGCTGTGCTATTTCTTACAGTCTTAGAGACAGTTATAGTAAGCTCGATCCTCTATGCTAGCCGACATGTGTTTGGATACATGTTCAGCAATGACAAGGAAGTCGTCGATTACGTCACATTCATGGCTCCTTTAATATGTCTATGTGTTATCTTAAATGGATTACAAGCAGTCCTTTCAGGTTATTTCTTGTTCTTCCCCTAAAGCTGCAGTAAACTCTTTATTATTATTGGATTTGCATTGGGAATTCTTGAGCCACTTCATGAGTGTTTCTTGCAAACAGGTATTGCTAGAGGGTGTGGATGGCAGAGCTTAGGGGCTTATTGTCATGGAACGAGAGGTTACGAACCCGTGCGGCACTCCCGCATCCCATACTACGAGAGTAAGCCTAGTGGAAATGGCACAATATCGACTGGTTTCGCCCTGCCTTGGGCTCATCAGGAGAACGGCTCCAGTTCCCAACCAGTGTGTGTAGGGCTTCGCCTAGACCCCTCTTCAAGGTTAAGTCCTCGACTAGCGACAAACTCCCCAAACTCAATCGGGTCGGTCTGCCTGAACTCCAAAGAGTCTAGGGCCATTGTATTCCCCACACGCACACCTCTGAAGCACGTCTCCAACAATCAGCACAACCATCGTCGATACTAGCGTACAAGCGCATATCTTGGGTGTCACGATTGCGGTCCGTGACATTATGCTAACCTCACAGCTTACTATCTTTTTGGGATTCCAGTTGCTGCAGCTTTGGGCTTTTGGTTGAAAATGAGAGGAGAGGGACTTTGGATCGGGATACAAGTTGATGCTTTCCTGCAAATCGTTTTACTCTTTCTTATAACAAGTTGTCAAAATTGGAAGGAACAAGTTTGTTTCCCCAATCCAAATTTCTTTATAAGCCTATGATCTTGGTCTAATTCTAGAATATCATTTGGCAACATCCATTAACTATTCATAATATCATTTTCTGTTTTTGATTGCAGGCAAGTAAGGCAAGAGAAAAGATATTTGAGGGAAGATCTTCATAAGGAGAAGAGAATTTCATGAGCTAGTTTCTATGACGTAGTTGGAGAAGATTATTAATCATTGATCTTTGCCATTTTATGGAAGGACTAAGATTAGTGGCTTTTTCCATTCCTTTTGGCAATGAAGTCTTGGTACTATCGTAGTGTGTATAGTTTAATTAAGAACTGCACAATTTAGAGTTGAGTTTGAGGCTAAAGGAATATGTACATCGATGTGATGACATCATATATCTGCTGGAAAAGAGTTTTCATCGGCGATAAACAAGTTGCAGTGCATAGTGACCACAAAATGGTTCGTTAAGAAAGCTGGTAATGCAATAAGATGACATGATGCTGTAGGGTGGTTGGCTTTTTGGTACTTTTATTTATTGTTCAGGAATTTAATCGAATATACATGATCGGTGGATTCTCTTTTATATGCAAATATACGGAGAAGAGAAGGGAATTTTATGCGTTTCATCGAAAATACTACATGCAAAAGAATTATTAATTGCACTAAATAAGAGATTTACAAATGATGCAGAGCCTATATCTTTTTCCCTTAGTTCTCCCATATTTCGAAATCTTGATCTTTTCAACCTTCTTTGTCTCTCTTGGTTTACTTTCTTTATATCATCTGTCAACAGGCCAGTCTTGTTTTTAACTAAAGTTGCCATTTGTTCCTAAAAGAACGGTGAATAATAGGCTTAATGGTTTATTTATGGGCTCGGTGTTGAGGTGTTTTGATTTTGAATCTATAGTTGTGGAATGAAGCCAGTAGCTGTGGGCATTTTCCAAACATTTTAGGTTTTTCCCTTTCAACTAGTGGAGAGTAACCTGACCGGAATATGTGGTTGATGTATCAATGGCAGTTTGGGATATCTATCGCAATAGAAACACTAAATATCCAAGCATATAGAGTTCTTCATGCAATATCAAATGCTTGGTATTCAAACTTACAGAGCTCTTCTCTCTCTCTCTCTCTCTCTTTTCTTCGCTTGTTTTCCTCTTTCTCTCATGTGGGTACATGGGTAAAAGGCTCATTTTTATAGGCCAAGACTCAAATTACAGAAGAAGCCGGTAAATTCTCTATGTGGCTTGTTGCTGCCTCTTCGGTTATCCAGCTGTTCAATCACTTGTTCGATTATTTAAAACACAATGTTGGTCTTTCCCTTTTGCTTACAAGCTCCTATGTCACTCTTTGTTTTCATATAATTCTCTGATGGGTTCTTGTATGGAAGTCTGGATTGGCTAACCTTGTAACAACGTTATCAATCAGCTTGTCATATTGGCCACATGCACTTTTACTTGGATGATACGTGAAGTACTCCTCCAGCTGTTCAGAAGCCTGTGGCCCCGTATCTAAGGAGCTATTCCAAGGAATTTGGACAGTTCTTTCGCCTAGCTATTCCTTCTGCTTTTACGATTCGGTAATTTTCTTTACCTTTCTTCCTTATGAAGTCGTGGAAAATAGTTCGTTTTATCATTTGCTTTACTTTGATGCACCCTTTCCTTTTGATAATAAAGCTTTGAATGGTGGTTTTTGAGTTTCTCACCATCTTTTCCAGGCTCCTTCCAAATCCAAAGCTCGAAACTTCAGTTTTGTTTGTATGGTATGTTCTCTCTAGCTTCGAGATATTCCTTCTAAAAGGGAAATGATAAGTTGAAAAATTCATCACCTTTACAATTAACATTTTTGACTAATTTTTAACAGCTTAGCAACTATCTCAAATTTATTTACAATACCAGATTGACTTGGCACTACAGCAAGGTTTGCTTCAACATACATGTACAAATAGGATGTATATATATCTCATGCATAACGTCCCTATTTCTGCATGGTTTATTAGATGATTTTTTTCGCTTTTCCGCTTTTTAGCAATAGAGTCTCAAACGGAGCTGGGTATTGACGCAGAATTCTAGTTGTTCAACTCTATCTCGATCAGGCTTTCTGCTCGTTCAACTCTATCTCGATCAGAACTTCTTCTCGCCCAGTTGCTTTTAGTGGTTTCCTGCGTTCACAGAACAGATCAGAGTGTACCGGTTGTTTTCCCGGCATAAACCCTTCGACGCTCAAGTCAGATAAGAAGGTTTTTTTGGGGAAAATATTGGCCGTAAACCTCTTAGCCTTTTCTTTTAATGCCCGTTACGAAATATTACCTTTTCTTCTCTAGAGTGGCAAAAAATTCAACCCTTTTACCTTTGCCGGCTGCTTTTTTATAGGCCTCCCGAGGATCCTTCCCTTTCCTGCTGTGATAGGCGGTTGCGTATCTTTCCATACTGCTGTGGCAGGCGGTTGCGTGTATCTTCATTACTGCAGTGGTGGGTGGTTATATCTCCATTGTTGCGGTGGTAGGTGGTTGCGTATTTTGCGTGGCTTTAAGTCTTGGGTTGGTGAGCACGTCACTTCAACTGACATTGACTAGGTCTCCTTGCTACGGGTTCTCAGGGAATGGCATCGTGCCTTCAGCGGCAAACTTGCTTCACTGATAATACGCTTTGGCAGGAGCAGGGTGGTCCTGCTCCTGCTACATACCGTGGGCTTCGATTTCCTCTGCTCGTCTTTGTCAAAGCAAACCCTACTTCCAGCTGCCTGCTCGTCTCGACCCTGCTCGGTCTTTCAGGCTTCGTCAAAATATCCCCAAATACAGGTCCCCCAGTTTTTGGTGTTGGGTGGCGAAGTGAACCGATAATAGAAACTTAACAGTCTTGGTTTACGTGGGGCGGAAAAAGCTGCTAGGAGTCGTGTCGCATTTAATTGCGGGTGCGATGACGTGGCGGAAATATAGCCCTCCGTTTGAATTTCAAACCGAGAGTCGCAAACCCTCGGGATTCGGTGCCATTTAAATATTGGCAGCCCAAATGTCCCCTCTCATTTGGACACTTCAAAGTTTCACACAGAGCACACATCGTTCCCTCGACTTTCTGGTGAACGGTTTTCCGTAAACACACCTCTACCTTCGATTCTCTCCGATTGAACCATCCTCTCGGACCGCGCTTCCTCTCTGACAGTCGATTCTTCAGGTACTACCTCTATTTTCTCGGTCTTCAATAGTTATAGACATTTCTTTTTTCTCTTTACTTCATTTGGGCGTTAGTCGGTGGTGGTGCGGGAGTTTTAAGTTAAGAAATGTCGAAGGGCAAGGAAAAAGTTATCGAGATAGATGACGACGACGAGCTAGACTTCTTACCTAGTCTGCTCGCCGACGCCGCCTTCGACCCTAGGATCCCCTTAGAGCCTAGTGACTCTGATATTGCAACTAGGGCTAGAAGAATGTCTCCGGAAACGACCTCTTCGAGTCGAAACAGCGGTGTGAAGTGGGAACATCAGGCTCGTCAGACACCCAAAGTGGACGAACAGAAAGGTGATTCGGGGGGGTCTTTACCAGAATCGTCACAACCAGAGGTTAGGAGTATGGCGGGGGGGTAGAGCTTTGTCACACCATTACGCTATTGACCGAATCACTTGCACGACCACAGTAGACGAGCTTGTTGCTCTTCGGGATCAATACGGGATTCCTGATGATATACCCTCTTAGGATCCCGGGGAAGAAAGACACCCCTAGTCGGCCTCCTAGGGGGTTACGTCACCTTATTTCTGGAGAGCTTCAAACATGGGTTGAGGTGCCCCCTGCATCCATATTTTGCCCGGATATTTAGCAGGTTACATTTCTCTCCTGGTCAATTGAACCCCAACAGGTGGAGGGTGCTTTCTGGTCTGTTCGTCCTGTGGTATAGATGTTGTCAACGCGAGCCCACCATTGATGATGTGCGACACCTACTATCCAATTAAAGAGCAGCCCCAAAGATGCTGGCTGGTATTATTTTCAATCCAGCTCTAAAGGCAGGAAACCCGTAACTGAGCTTCCGACGGGGGGTGGTGGGTCTTGAAAGAGGAAGTTCTTTTTTGTTGGGGGTCCCTGGGGTCAAATTGCACAGATCGATGGGAAGGACTATCGCGTCCCATCTCGATTCGTGGTCCTAGGTTGCCCTGCTCGCTTGAGATGTCTTGACTCCATAGTAGTTCTTACTCTTGTCGCTTTGATTTTAATCAAATGTCTGCTCGTGTTGCAGGTTCTTGGGGTGTTCACTTTCCTCTTAAGCCCAAGCCGCTGAAGCTAGTGGAGTCTGTTCTGGCCAAGTCCTGCTCCCACCGTGAGCTGTTGACTCTTGAGAATCTGGTCGAATCTGGTTTAATAACTACCGACCTCCCAATGGAAGATGCCGTGATCGCCGCTTTGACCAGGAAGCGTACTCGCTCTCTGACTTCTAGGAAGGGCAATGATAAAGAGGTTCCCACTGTGAAACGGGCAAATGTCTCGGAGCAGGGTTCTCATCTGAAGACCTTGCCACCTCCTCCTGCCGCTGTTGTGGAGAGTAGCCGAGCAGCCACTGAGCTAGGTTCCTCCTCTGTTTCCAAGAAACCTACACCCGCATTCCGGACCACCTGGTCTCGTTCAATGAACGACCCTTTGCTCGCATGTAAGCAAGAAGGATGTGGAAGAGTTTTCCAGATTGGCTCTGCCCGACCTGATGGGTGCCATGCAGTTCAGTGCTATCCATCTCAACTGCATGCTCGCTTACTACCAGGCCAAGTTTAACCAGCAGGAGAAAAAAGATGAAGGAAGAGAATAAGGCGGCGGTCACCAGAGCCGACAAGGCCGAGAAGAAAGCTGGGGACTTGAACCTCAAAAACCTGAAGTTGCAAGAGAATGAGGCTCTTGCTCAAGTTAAAGCCGCTACTCTCGACGATGAGCTGACTAGGGTGCAGGAAGAACTGCGAAGGCAGAAGGCCATGTATGAGGCTCAGCTTGAATCTCTTCGCGAATCTCACCGGATCCAGCTCGAGGACCTAGAGAATGAAGCGGAACTCCAGTAACAACCAGGGGCTTCGACATTCTTATCGCAGCATAATGGCCGTCCTTGAGAAGTAGCATCCAGATCTCAACATGGATGGTTTTGCCGAAGCTGTTTCTCAGCATATGGATGAAGAGGACGCGAAGGAGGATGCCGAGGAGGCGGAACCGATTGCGGTCGAGGAGGATCCCTCTCCCTACGTTGACCCTGCAACGGCTGGTGAGACCAGCATCCCTCCTCGTGTTGATCTTGCTGCATCTGGTGAGGCGAGCACTCCTCCAGGCGCTACTGGGGATACCTCTCCTGCCCCTGACGTGGCACAACCTGCTGAGGGGACTGTTCAGCCCATCGACCCGCCCTCTTAAATTTTGATCTCTGTTGTAGTAGCCCTTTCTTTCTTGTGTAATAACCTTGCAACTTATTCCTATCTTAATAAGATATATTATTACTTATTTTCCTGCATTAGGATTGTGGTTGTGGAAGTTTCATGCCTTAGGGAATTTTATTACGCTTCACATATTGCACTCTGTTTTATCGCGGGTTTATCCTTTCTTTGAGAATTTGCTCGTCTTTGCGAAGTTGAGCATGGTTTTGCGAACCTGCTTTCCATCTCACCATCGAGAAGAGGCTTCTTATCTAGTGTGGACCTTGCCATCCTTCACTTCTTACCCCATCACAAAGCGGATTTTGAGATTTGGGAGCCTTTGCGCGACTTGAATAAATTTTTGAATGTTTGGGGTTCTGTTCGTCTTCGCTTGGTCGAGCCGATTCTGGTACGCTTGGCTTCCGTCTCGCCATAAAACAAGCATTGAGACTTTGGGGCCTTCGCATACCTTAGGAAATTCTTGAAGCATAGGATTCTGCTCGCCATCGCTCGGTCGAGCAGATCTGGGCGTGCTTGGCTTCGGTTTCGCCATACGACAGGCTATGAGACGTGAGCCTTTACACGCTTTGGAAAATTATTGAAGTATGAGATTCTGCTCGCCTTCGCTCGGTCGAGCAGAGTCGGGCGGTGCTTGGCTTCGGTCTCGCCATACGACAGGCTTTGAGACGTGAGCCTTTACACTCTTTTGGAAAATTCTTGCAGTATGGGATTCTGCTCGCCTTCGATCGGTCGAGCAGATCCGGGCATGCTTGGCTTCGGTCTCACCATTCAATAGGCTTTGAGACGTGAGCCTTTACACGCTTTGGAAAATTCTTGAAGTATGGGATTCTGCTTGCCTTCGCTCGGTCGAGCAGATCCGGGCATGCTTGGCTTCGGTCTTACCATACAACATGCTTTGAGACGTGAGCCTTTACATGCCTTGGAAAATTTCTGAAGCATACGGCAGACCGAAACTTCCCTCGTTCGTTGATATCTCATTACACTCAGCTTACATGGGTATTGCTTGAAGTAAATTAAATGAAGCATAAATATGAAGCAATAACTACGAACAGAGATATCTGTTGGTGTTTACAAATCTTACTGAAAATATTTCCTAAGGTGCATCGCGTTCCATGGGCGCCTTACCTCGTGGCCATCCGCTCGAACCAGCTTGTAAGCTCCAGGTCCGACTAGTTGCTTAACCCTGTACGGCCTCTCCCAGTTCGGACCGAGTACCCCTTGAGTCGAATCTTTTGTATTTTGGTTCACTCTCCTCGAGTACCCAATCTCCAACTTTGAATTGTCCGCAGATTCACCTTCTGGTTGTAATACCGAGCAACCCTCTGTTGGTAAAATATCTGCCCGCCTCGATGTTTGTTCCCTCTTCTCATCTAGCAGGTCCAGATTTAAGCACATCTGGTCATCGTTTTCTTGCTCATTGAAATACTCTGTTTGATGCGTGGCTGTTCCTATCTCGGCTGGCACAACTGCTTCGTGCCCGAAGGTTAAGGCAAACGGAGTTTCCCCCGTTGCTGTTTTATGGGTTGTTCTGTATGCCCATAGTACGCTCAGGCAATTAATCAACCCAAGCTCCCTTCTTTGCTCCTACTCTGGTTTTGATAAGCCTCTTGATTGTCTTATTGGCTGCTTCTACCTGTTGCATTGGACTGCGGATGAGCAGGCGTGAACAATACTTCAACTCTATACCAAGGTTCTGGCAAAAGTCCCTGAAGCTGTGATTGTCAAATTGTCTACCATTATCCGTTATCAAGGCATGAGGGATTCCATACCGACAGATTAGATTCCTCCACACAAAATCGGTTGTCCTTTTCCTCGGTAATGCTGCTGAGGGCCCTCTATTATCTGTCCACTTCGTGAAGTAATCAATCGCAACTATGGCATGCGTCGCTGCTCCTCGCCCTTTCAGCATTGGGCCAATTAGGTCTATTCCCCACTAGGCAAAACGGCCAAGGGGATGCCATTGAAGTGAGCTTCTCTGGTGGCTGGTTGGAGAAACTTGCGAAACTTTGGCAACTGGTGCAGCTCCTAGTATTCTCTTGCGCATCCCGATGCATCGTTGGCAAAAAATACCCTTGCCTTAAAACTTTGTGGGCCAGGGATCTCCCACTAGAATGGTTCCCACAAATCCCTTCATGTACTTCTCTCATCACATAATCCGTGTCACCCTCATCTAAGCACCGAAGGAAAGGAAGAGTATATCCTCGTCGATATACACACCCCATCAATCAACGTATACCTCGAGGCCTGAGCTCTGATCTTCCGAGCTTGCAGCTTGTTCTGGTGGTAATATCCCATTTCTGAGATATACAATCAGGGGGGTCTATCCACGAGCTATCCTGCTCTAGCCTCAACACTTCCAACTTCTGCTCAATCCTCGGGACTGGATTTCACCTCCAGGGGGATTGACTTGGGCAATTTTAGGGTCTGCTACCGCTGCCATCCGAGCTAAGATGTCGGCCCGACTGTTTTGCTCTCTGGGAATATCTGTACCACCTCTACTGCTACAAACCTTCCCATCATCTGCTTCACTATCTTCAGATACTGTTCCATCTTTTCCTCCTTCGGTTGAAATCTTTCAGTTCTAATTCTCACTCTTTCCGCTTTCATGGCCTTAGCCAACTCCAAACCTGCTATCAAGGCTTCGTATTCAACCTGATTGTTTGTCGCTGCAAAATCTAACTTCACAACATAAGAGACCTCCTCCCCTTCAGGTCCTTCCAGGACAATTCCAGCGCCTGATCCCTGCTTCCCAGACGAAACCATCAACAAACACCTGCCATACCTCGAGTTTCACTACTGTCTGATGCCTTACCAAGTTGCCTCCGAACAGGCCTCCGGCTCTGTAAATTCTGCTATGATATCAGCCATGGCCTATGCCTTAATCGCTGCTCGTGGTTTATAGTCGATGTCGAACCTTACTCAGCTCCATGGCCCATTTCACGAGCCAACCAGAAGAATCTGGTTTATGTAGAGTTTGACGTAATGGTTGGTTTGTTATTACCGAGATGGGGAAAGCTTGGAAGTACGGTCTCAGTTTTGCGAGCAACAACCACGAGAGCAAGGGCGTACTTCTCCAACTGCTGATATCTGGTCTCGACATCGAGCAGGGCCTTACTGGTATAGTATATCGGGTATTGAACCCCATCTTCCTCTCTCACTAGGACAGAGCTTGTGGCACGGTTAGACATCGCTAAATACAAAGATAACTTGTCTCCCTCTCTTGGTGTGGATAACAGAGGTGCTCGCTGCAAGTACAGCTTTAAGTTCTGAAAGGCCTCCTCGCATTCTTGAGTCCACTCTGTTTTCTTCCCTTTCTTTATTACTTGAAAGAATGGCTGATATTTATCTGTGGCTTTGGATATGAACCGGTTCAAGGCCGCGACCCTCCCCGTTAAGCTCTACACTTCCTTAAGGTTACGGAGAGACTTCATCTGAATGATCGCTTGGATTTTCTCGGGATTCGCCTCGATCCCCCTGTGGCTGACCATGAACCCGAGGAATTTCCCAGATTCGACCCCAAAAGCACATTTCTCCAGGTTGAGCTTCATCTTGTACTTCCTCAAGAGTAAAAATGTCTCCTTAAGATGCTTGACATGTTCTTTTGGGAGTTTGGACTTTGGTAATCATGTCGTCTACATATACCTCCATTGTTCTCCCGATTAGCGGCTTGAAAATCTTGTTCACTAGCCTCTGGTATGTAGCACCTGCGTTTTTCAAACCGAACGACATTACTTTGTAGCAGAACAACCCCTGGTTGGTAATAAAACGTCGTGCTCCTCTCTCGTCCCGCCCAAACATTGGGATTTGATTATACCCCGAGAAATGCATCTATGAAGCTGAGCAGACCATATCCGGCAGTTGAGTCTACAAGCTGGTCAATCTTCAGCAAAGGGAAGCTATCTTTCGGGCAGGCCTTATTCAAGTCCGTGAAATCCACACACATCCTCCACTTGCCATTTTGCTTTTTTTTACTAACACTACGTTGGATATCTATTCGGGGTAATTGACTTTCCGGATGAAGCCTGCCTTTAGGAGCTTCTCCACTTCGCCATTTATGGCGTCATATCTTTCCTGGTTGAAGCATCTCCTCTTCTGCCTCAACTGCCTTCGCCCCTTTCTTTATTTCCAGTTTGTGGCACGCAATCTCCGGATCAATCCCCGGCATGTCTTCGTGCGTCCATGCAAAGACATCTGCATAAGCCCTCTAGACATTGCACCAACTCCTTCTGCTGCTCCTCCTGTAGCCTCGACTCGATCTTGATTGTTCTGCCCGGATTCCCCTGGTACCAGTGTTACTGTCTCCAACTCCTCAACAGGCTCTTGTCTGCCTTTCCTGCTTTCCCTTCGGTTATCAAAGGACGTTATCTGCATGGCTTCCTTTGCCGCTGAGGAATAAACAGCTTCGTGTAATTCTCTGGTCCCCTCGTACCACTCCTACGAGCCCATTTACTCGGTACTTCAGGGTTAGGTAATGGTTGGACAGTTACCGCTTTGGTCACCCTCAGAAATGGTCGGCCCAGAATCATCTGGTAAGAGGCCTTCCTCGTCCACTACCACGAAATCCAGCATTGTTGTCAGCTCTGTCGGAGAGTTCCCAATTGCGACCGGTAGCTCAACCGTGCCTAGAGGGACCAGCTTCCCTCCTCCAAACCCCTTTAGGGATGTGTTAGTGTAATCCAGCTTTAGGGTCTGTTAACCCCATTTCCTCCAGAGTTGATTTGAACAACACAATCTACTGAACTCCCTGTGTCTACCAATATCCTATTGAACCCCTTGCTCGCAACAGTAGCTTTGATGACCAGGGCATCCTCGTGGGGGTATAAAACGCCTTCTTCGTTCTTATCAGTCCACATAATCGGAACCTGCCTGACTTTCGCTCGTTTCGCTGCCGGGGTAGTTGAAAAGACATCTCCTTGCTAGTCATGGCGTATCTCGCATAGTTCTTCCTTACTCTGTTAGAATCTCCGGCCAATGTCGGCCCCCCAACTATCGACTCTCACGTGAGGTTGCTCACGCCTCAAGCTTCTGCTACTCTGTTCTTCCTCATACGTAGAGGCCTCCCTGGGGAAACCCCCATCTATAAATTCATCCAGGTAGCGATTTCTCACCAAATCCTTGACCTGGGTTTTGAGATCTCTGCATTCCGCAGTGGTATGCCCGTGAGTCTCATGGAAGTTACAGTAACGCCCCCTATCTCTTCTGCTGGCCAACTTGGTTATGGGAGCAAGGGGATGCAGCAATCCTCGATCCTTTATGGCCCCGTACACCTCGTCCAGGGGGGACCTTCAAAGCGGTGTATCGACCATAATCTTGATTCCGGTTTATCCTATGCACTGCCCTTTCCTCATATGCACCACCTCCGAGTCGGTGGTGGTGGCAGCGCTTCTGGTCTGCTCTCTCTAGTATTGTGGGTCTGGGGATGCCGACTGCCATATGCTGAATCGTGTCGTCTCCAAGGTTCCCTCACTGGTGACCGAGGAGGTGGTGCTTTACTGCGCTGGTGCCGCAGTGGTCTCTGATGAGGTTGGTAAGCGGCAGCTCGGCTTGCTGTAGTTGCGACCAGGTATCGGGTGATCCTTCCTTCTCATCGGCCCACTTCCTAGTACCGCCCTCTTCTCTTTCCCCAGTCCCTCCAGCTGGTCTATTCTGATCCGTGCAGCCTTTTCCTCCTCGATCTCCACATCTCGCTTGGCCTGCTCGTATGCGGCCGCATAAGTCTGAATCAGCGGGCTTCTCAGGTTACACCACAGCTTTCCTATCTTCACCCCCTCTCTTAATCCCCTTAACGCAATGAGGGTTGTTGAAGGCGCCCAAATCTAGGACAGCCCGGTGATACCTTTTTGATGAAGTCTCGCAGGGTTTCCTGCTCCCCTTACTTCATACCCTTTAACTCCATCATATCGTCTTCTGGTGCCATTGCTCCTCGGAATTGCTCCGCAAACTCCTGGCACATATGCTCGAAAGTTCTGATGCTCCCCGCGAGGAAGCTTCCTGTACCACTCGCGCACTACGTCCCTCCAAGGATAACGGGAACACCCTGCACCGCTGGGCTGGAGATAGCCCCTGCACCCCCGTTATGTCGTTGAAACACTCGACGTGTACCAACGGATCAGTTCGCCCTGAGTATCTGAGGTCGGGGAGGCGAAAGTGTTTCGGGATGGCTGCCCTCATGATCTCCCCCGCAAGTGGTGATTCTCCGTCCAACATTATTCTCCAGCTGGGAGCTCTGCTCTTTCCTTGTATGTCATCGATCACCTGCGCTAGCCTGCACACTTCTTCTTCCAATTGCATTTCCCCGACCAGGAGCTCGAGCAGCAACCTCATCCCGCCCCTGCTCGACACCACGTAATGGTTTGTCGGAGTTCTGTCTCATCTGAATATGCCATTCCGGCATCCTCATTGAAATTTTGGGTCCTCCTAAGGATTGCCCTTCTCTTATATAAACATCTCCCCGCATAGAGCAACGACCTCCCTCACCACCTAATCTCCGGGTAGTATCATTCCTCCTCACTTGCATCATAGCCTGATGCTGGTCCATCAGCTTTCACTCTCTCTTCCCGATTATCCCTCCGTTCATTGTGCAGCTCATGGAGGATGGATGTTAGGGCTTCCATCTGCCTTTCCATCCTTTCCATTCGACCAAACATGGCATCATTTGTCGTCGTGTCACCCCCTTTGCGCGCTGCTTCCCCCAATCTCCATCGTCTTTCTCCCCTTACTTTATCCTCGTCCCTATTGCCAACTAAAGCTTTTCGATCGTTCCCACAGACGGGCGCCAAAATGTTGACGCAGAATTCTGGTCGTTCAACTCTATCTCGACCAGGCTTTCTGCTCGTTCAACTCTATCTCGATCAGAACTTCTCCCCGCCTAGTTGCTTTTAGTGGTTTCCTGCGTTCACAGAACAGATCAGAGTGGCGCCGGTTGTTTTCCCGGCGTAAACCCTCCGACGCTCAAGTCAGATAAGAAGGTTTCTTTGGGGGAAAATATTGGCCGTAAACCTCTTAGCCTTTTCTTTTAATGCCCGTTACGAAATATTACATTTTATTCTCTAGAGTGGCAAAAAATCCAACCCTTTTACCTTTTCCGGCTGCTTTTTTATAGGCCTTCCCGAAGATCCTTCCCCTTCCTGCTGTGACAGGCGGTTGCGTATCTTTCCATACTGCTGTGGCAGGCGGTTGCGTGTATCTTCATTACTGCAGTGGTGGGTGTGGTTGCGTATATCTCCATTGCTGCGGTGGTAGGTGGTTGTGTATTTTGCGTGGCTTTAAGTCTCTGTTTGGTGAGCATAGGGATGGCAAAATTCGGGTCCGGGTCCGGGTTGAGCCTTCCCGGTTCTGGACCCGGACGCTATTTTCTTATTCCCGGACCCGGGTTTTAACCCGGTTTTTTTCATCCAGGTCCGGGGTCCGGGGTTCAACCCGGAAAAATCCGGGTTCCGGATTCCGGGTTTTGAACCCGGTATGCATTAAGGCAAATGTAATTTAAAAAGAACCAAGACAAAATAATACAATTGCTTCGGTTTAACTTTAAATAAAAATATTATTTTTTGTGAAAAATTAGCACACATCACAAATCAGATAGTAATCTAAAAGAATTGAACAAATAAAAAATAGAGTAAGCCAGTAAACTTCCTGGGATTTTGCACTGCAGCAGAAGCTGCCTCAACCACAGCACTAATTGTTTGTACGGAACTGAACCATTTACGAAGAGCAACGAAATCTCAATTTATCCTAAAGCTGGGGTTTGAGAGTCCATTTTTAGGAGAAAAATGAGCAAACAGCATGCCAAGCCGAGAGTTGTTTCACTTGCTTGCGGGACAACGGAAGGCGGAAGGCAACAACAGCAGCGGCGGAAGGCAAGCAGCAGCAGCGGGTAGCACAGCTAGGCTGTTAGGGTTTTGCTTGTTTGGGTAAATCGACGAGATATGAGAGAGAGAGACTGAGAGTTGTGAATAGGTTTTTTTTTAAGGTTTATATTTATAATTACTAATAAATAAAATTAAAATAATATAAAAAATAAATCCGAATCCGGGAGTCCGAGTTCCGGATATATGGGTTTATCCCAAACCCAAACCCGGACCCGGACCCGGATTCATCCGGGTTAATAAAATCCATTCCGGATCCCGATTTTTTTCTATTCGGTACGGGTTCAACCTGGCCCGAATTATCCGGGTTTATCCGGGTCCGGGCAGGGTCCGGGTTTTTTTTTGACATCCCTAGGTGAGCACGTCACTTCAACTGACGTTAACCGGGTCTCCTTGGGCTACCGGGTTCTCAGGGGAATGGCATCGTGCTTTCAGCAGCAAACTTGCTTCATTGATAGTACGCTTTGGCAGGAGCATGGTGGTCTGCTCCTGCTACATGCCGCGGGCTTTGATTTCCTCTGCTTGTCTTTGTCAAAGCAAGCCTTACTTCCAGCTGCCTGCTCGTCTCAACCCTGCTCGGTCTTTCAGGCTTCGTCAAAATATCCCCAAACACTGAAAACTTAGAAACAGCTCACATAGCTGTCAGAGTTGTGATGCTTTTTCAGTCTGAGAGAATATTCTAGTTAGCCCATTCCTGTTTTCGGATTTCAGTAATGAGAAGGAAGTTGTGGATCATGGAACAACAATGGCTCCTTTGGTGTGTCTCTTAGTCGTATTGGGGAGCTTAAAATGTGTACTATCAGGTCAGTTCTCTTCTTGCTCTCCCTTCTCTTGTTTATGATGACTGATGTTCATCAGACACATTAATATATAGGACAATCTAATATATATATAATTTCCTTCAAAATCCTAGCCAGGTGTTGCTTGGGGTTGTGGATGGCAAGACTTTGGGGCTTCTGTCTATCTGGCCGCGTCCTATCTCTTGTGGCATTCCAGTTGCTGCTGCATTGGGTTTCTGGTTAAAGTCGAGAGGACCAGGCATTTGGATTGGGGGAATACAAGCTGGCGCTCTTTTGCAAACAGTTTTGCTCTCTATCATAACAAGTCGTACGAACCGGGAAAAACAGATCCACCTACAGCCTTTAATCACTATAAAAAAGTTAATGTATTATCACATTCAGTTGCAAATGCAACATCTGATATTTTGAAGCCGTTAGTAGACTCTAATTGTGATTTGATTATATTTTTTACAATTTAAGCAATCATAGTAAAGAATGCAGTGGCTATGATAGAGTTGATCCACCATAGAGCATTAATAATGACCGTTAAATCATAACAGTAAAGTATATAATTAATATTTATTTTTTTATAATCGTACTGTCGATCGACAGTGCTCTACAATGAAACAATTTCAACATAACTAAACCTTTCTAATAATATACTTAAATTGATTGATTTTTTAAGTGTTTATATTACGACTAACTTTAATTCATTCTATCAAATTTAATTTTACATTTCTATGATTACTGATTTTTAGATCTAAATAATCTAATCTCAGAAAATTCATAAACTATTGAGAATTTGTTAAGTCTTCTAACCTATTTCTAATCTTTTAAAGCTATATTTTCATAATTATCTAATAATTTTAATTCTCAGTGAGCTTTTATAAATTGACTTTTAGTTTTTTAGAAAGTTTGCCTGACTATTGCTAGTATGAGGAATATGCTTAAATTGATTTTTCCAAGTGTTCCATATTGCAACTGACTTTAAATTCTTTCTATCAAATTTAATTTTACTTTCCTATGATTGTTAATTTTTAAATCTAAATAATCTAATATCTGAAAATCCATACACTATTGTGATTTTCTTAAGTTTCTAACCGATTTCTAATTTTTTTTTAAAGCTATATTTTTGTAATAATCTAATAATTTTAATTCTCTATTGTAATTATGTAAATTCAATTTTCTATATTCTAATATAGATAATTTTGAAAGTGTGTAATATTAAACACTTATTTTTCTGTCTATTTTGGATCTAACATATATGCACATGGGAATAATATTAAAAAAATAATTAACAATTTGGCAATGGAGATCGTGTTTAAAAAGAAACTTTCAGAAAATCAGTCGAAATTTTTACCGAGTTCTTAATATTTTTGTCAAAAAACAAAAACTTATTTTTAAAAACTATTTTCTTCAAAAACTTTTTTCCAATTTTCTAATTATTGTTTTAGCTCTCGAAACTCTTTTTGTTTTTTGTGTTTTTTTCATTACTTTCAAAGAGTCCTCTTTCACTTAAATAACTTTCTACATTAGGAGATTCAATTATTGGTTCTTTTATTGGTCTGTTCCTACTTTTTCCTATTTCTAGTTTTATGTCATGTTCTCATACTAATAAAACCATTTTTCAAAATGTTGTATAGTCCATATAGATGATATTCTTGTTTTTAGTCAAAATAGATTTATGCGTATAACTCATTTACATAAAAAATATCAGATTGTTTTTAAGAGTAATAATATTGTAATTTCTAAAAAGAAAATAGAATTACTAAAACAAAATTAGAATTTTTAGGACTGACAATGGATAAAGGAATAATATAGTTAGTAAAATATTAGAATTCCTAGACAGGATAGAAAATACTAGGAAATTACAAAAAATTTTAAGCCTATTTAATTATATTAGAAAATTTATCTCAAATCTTAATACACTAATAAGACCTTTATCTAATAAGTAAAAACTGACAATATATTTTAGTAGTGATGATATAAAATTAATATAAAAATTAAAAGGAATTGTTAGAAACCTTAAACCATTAGCGTTACCTATAGATAATTATTATAAAATTACACATGCGGATGCAAGTAGTTTAGGACTGGGTAGGAATATTAATACAAAAGTCTGATAAGGATAGCTTCAAAGACAGTGGGGAAAACCCATAGACAGCAAGCCACTTGAGTGGGATAAATCGAGAGTCATATCAACTCAATAGAAAATAAAAATAATAGTCAGCTTCCATAGATATAGACCTCCACTTTTTGTAACGGAAATTCTTTGGGCACGTAATAAGTTTAGTCTGGAAGAGCAAATTAAACACTAGACTAGCAATGTAATTGGTAGATTGTTTTATTGGCCACATTACGAATTCAAAGAGTCTAAATTGCTAACTAAAGATGCAGTCCAAAAAAATTATTCTGAGCACACCCTTCCAGAAGTGCCCTTCATTATCAGAACTAAGCATACGAAATTAGTTGAGCACTATGCTAAGGAATTCAAAGAAGAAATAAAAAGCTCAGAAAGAACAACGAGAATTGGCTCAATGAGAAGTAGAATGGTGGGACGAATTAAGAGATGCAGAAAGGGATAGCAAAATGGATCTTTATAAAAATTATCAAGATTATCAATTGTTGAAAATATTACATGACCTAAATCAACCCATCTATAGAAAAGCTTCAATTTCACCTGTTTTAGAAAAGAAGATTTCGATGCTTGGATATAAAGTAATCCTTACATAGAAATATTATAACGTGCTTTAAAAATTGTAAATCTAGAAGAAACAAAAATTAATATAGATAAGGATGACAATTTGATCCGACTATAATTTTGATCCGACTAACCCAACTCTAATTTTTCGGGATTTGACCCAAATATTAGGATTTTGGGTTCAGGTTTAGACCAAATTTTTTAAGCCCAATCAAATTTCGGGTCAGGATCGAGCTTAAGCTGACCTGATCTTATATTTTAAAAAAAAATGGTTGTGGGATTGAATTGTGTACGGAATAAATGGTTGTAGAATTGAATCATGTGTTTTAAAATTAATTACATTGTGTGTTTTTAATGTTGGATCGTGGAATTAAATTGTAAAAAATCATTCCTATTGATTTTGTTGTTTTGTGAATTATTTTGTACATTTTGCATATTGTGTTGTGAATTATTTTAAGTTAGAAAATTTATTTCTTTTATTTTATATTCATGGTATAAGTTAGAAAATTTATTTTCTTTTATTTTATATTCATGGTATTGTAACTAGAAATAGAACAAAAATTATAAAGTAACATAAATAAAATTGAAATGTGGTCATAAAAATTACAAGATATTGTGATAAAATAGTGCAATCTCAAATTTGTTAATCCTGAAAACAAATTTATGGTCCGGTCACTGTGGCCTGAATCGGATTAGGCCCGACCCAACTTAAAGCACAAATGATAGGGCTTTCTTTAGGGTCGGACTTTTAATTTCATTACACTTATTTTTCTTTCTATTTTTAAATGTAACATAGATATGTGGTCCACAAAAAGTTTTATATCTCCTAATCTCTCTTCTATTAAATTATTGAAGAGTGAGTGTTCCGTACTTGGCAATGGCAATGATCGGGTCGGGCTCGTGATGCTTTGATTGATATTCCAGGCGATAGTTAAACGCAAGTGACGGGAAGAATTTTGACAATCTAGTTTTGTTATATTACACTTGAGAAGGAAAAATGCAGCTTATATAAAAAGGATTCAACGGCGTTTTTTCTCATTTTCTTTTTTCCATTCTCCTTCCATTCTATTTGTGTATGGGGTACATAATAATGCGGTAATAGCTTCGCTCTTTGACTCTTTCGTTTCCTATTTTGTCTATTAGAGGCTTGTAAATGATATCGTATTTCCAACAAAATAGGATGCGGTTCTCTTCCATCCTATAAGGCTACAACCACCAATGGGCCTTTGGTCCAATGGGAGAAGTCTTGCACTTACAATGTTGAGTGCAAGGGTTCGAGCTTCCATAAGAGCATTATGGAGATTAGTTTCAATTATTCCTCAATTATCAATTAACTGAGTGGAGACAGTCTATTCCTTACGAAATATGAGTGGAGCAGGCACCCCTCGAATATTAGAGAGAGTTTAAAATATTTGGGCATATACTTCAGTGTGTCAATATATAATGGTGGTCCCAGTTATATAGTATGATTGTAAATATTAATTGTAATATTTGATATAAAGTTTAGTAATATCTGTGTATAATAGACTTAAAAAAAAATAAATAAGGCTACAACCCAATTTTTTTTCTTGAAAGTTGGCAAAACCACAATATTTTTTTCTTTTTTCCATTCTCCTTCCATTCTATTTGTGTATGGGCACATAATAATGCGGTAATAGCTTCGCTCTTTGACTCTTTCGTTTCCTATTTTGTCTATTAGAGGCTTGTAAATGATATCGTATTTCCAACAAAATAGGATGCGGTTCTCTTCCATCCTATAAGGCTACAACCACCAATGGGTCTTTGGTCCAATGGGAGAAGTCTTGCACTTACAATGTTGAGTGCAAGGGTTCGAGCTTCCATAAGAGCATTATGGAGGTTAGTTTCAATTCTTCCTCAATTATCAATTAATTGAGTGGAGACAGTTTATCCCTTACGAAATATGAGTGGAGCAGGCACCCCTCGAATATTAGAGAGAGTTTAAAATATTTGGGCATATAATTCAGTGTGTCAACGTATAATGGTGGTCTCAGTTATATAGTATGATTGTAAATATTAATTGTAATATTTGATATAATGTCAGTAATATCTGTGTATAATAGACTTCAAAAAAAATAAATAAGGCTACAACCCAATTTTTTTTTTCTTGAAAGTTGGCAAAACCACAATTTTTTTTTCTTTTTTCCATTCTCCTTCCATTCTATTTGTGTATGGGCACATAATAATGCGGTAATAGCTTCGTTCTTTGACTCTTTCGTTTCCTATTTTGTCTATTAGAGGTTTGTAAATGATGTCGTATTTCCAACAAAATAGGATGCGGTTCTCTTCCATCCTATAAGGCTACAATCACCAATGGGCCTTTGGTCCAATGGGAGAAGTCTTGCACTTACAATGTTGAGTGCAAGGGTTCGAGCTTCCATAAGAGCATTATGGAGGTTAGTTTCAATTCTTCCTCAATTATCAATTAATTGAGTGGAGACAGTTTATCCCTTACGAAATATGAGTGGAGCAGGCACCCCTCGAATATTAGAGAGAGTTTAAAATATTTGGGCATATAATTCAGTGTGTCAACGTATAATGGTGGTCTCAGTTATATAGTATGATTGTAAATATTAATTGTAATATTTGATATAATGTCAGTAATATCTGTGTATAATAGACTTCAAAAAAAATAAATAAGGCTACAACCCAATTTTTTTTTTCTTGAAAGTTGGCAAAACCACAATTTTTTTTTCTTTTTTCCATTCTCCTTCCATTCTATTTGTGTATGGGCACATAATAATGCGGTAATAGCTTCGTTCTTTGACTCTTTCGTTTCCTATTTTGTCTATTAGAGGCTTGTAAATGATGTCGTATTTCCAACAAAATAGGATGCGGTTCTCTTCCATCCTATAAGGCTACAATCACCAATGGGCCTTTGGTCCAATGGGAGAAGTCTTGCACTTACAATGTTGAGTGCAAGGGTTCGAGCTTCCATAAGAGCATTATGGAGGTTAGTTTCAATTCTTCCTCAATTATCAATTAATTGAGTGGAGACAGTTTATCCCTTACGAAATATGAGTGGAGCAGGCACCCCTCGAATATTAGAGAGAGTTTAAAATATTTGGGCATATAATTCAGTGTGTCAACGTATAATGGTGGTCTCAGTTTATAGTATGATTGTAAATATTAATTGTAATATTTGATATAATGTCAGTAATATCTGTGTATAATAGACTTCAAAAAAAATAAATAAGGCTACAACCCAATTTTTTTTTTCTTGAAAGTTGGCAAAACCACAATTTTTTTTTCTTTTTTCCATTCTCCTTCCATTCTATTTGTGTATGGGCACATAATAATGCGGTAATAGCTTCGTTCTTTGACTCTTTCGTTTCCTATTTTGTCTATTAGAGGCTTGTAAATGATGTCGTATTTCCAACAAAATAGGATGCGGTTCTCTTCCATCCTATAAGGCTACAATCACCAATGGGCCTTTGGTCCAATGGGAGAAGTCTTGCACTTACAATGTTGAGTGCAAGGGTTCGAGCTTCCATAAGAGCATTATGGAGGTTAGTTTCAATTCTTCCTCAATTATCAATTAATTGAGTGGAGACAGTTTATCCCTTACGAAATATGAGTGGAGCAGGCACCCCTCGAATATTAGAGAGAGTTTAAAATATTTGGACATATAATTCAGTGTGTCAATGTATAATGGTGGTCCCAGTTATATAGTATGATTGTAAATATTAATTGTAATATTTGATATAATGTCAGTAATATTTGTATATAATAGACTTAAAAAAAAAAAATAAGGCTACAACCCAATTTTTTTTTTCTTGAAAGTTGGCAAAACCACAATTTTTTTTTTTTTTCCATTCTTCTTCCATTCTATTTGTGTATGGGCACATAACAATGCGGTAATAGCTTCGTTCTTTGACTCTTTCGTTTCCTATTTTGTCTATTAGAGGCTTGTAAATGATATCGTATGTCCAACAAAATAGGATGCGGTTCTCTTCCATCCTATAAGGCTACAGCCCAATTTTTTTTTCCCTGAAAGTTGGCAAAACCACAAATTAAAAGTCATACCTCTGCATGCTGATTAAATAAGGAGAGCAGCTAACACTGGTACCGTCTTGTGCAAAGAACTCATGATTTGCTCTTTATTATAGTAGGAAATTTTTATTTGTGAGTTAATCTGTAATGGGGTTTTGTTGATTTTCTCATTAATTTCTTTTTTGTAATGTGTGTAATTAGAATGCGGGATGAGAAGGAAATTAAAATACATGAAAGTGCCTCGAAGTTCAATGTTCCATCAAGTTAAACACGAAGGCGTTTGATGGGCTTGTCAAAGTGTTTGTGGAAATTGAAATACAAGTGTGCAACCCAAGAGGGGGGGTGAATTGGAATTTTAAAACTTATCCTAGCAAATCCACACAACAATATAATCTAATGCCTTAATAAATTCGAAAACAATAAATTCAATTAAAGCACAATAATTAAAAGAGTAAGGGAAGAGAAAAACGAACTCAAGGATTTTTACGTGGTTCGGCTATCCCCGCCTACGTCCACGCCTCCAAGCTCACCCGCTTGAGGATTTCACTATCCAAGCCTTTCCAAGGCTTCAAGCTTTTACAATTGACTTCAAGGTGTCAATGAACCTTTACAACAAGAGATTATATCCCCAATCTCTTTACCCCAAGTGTTTCCCACACTTGTAATCTCACAATTTGAGAAATGAAAAATACAACACTCAATCTCTCTTTAAGAGTGGATATACAAATTTAAGAACAATGATGTTTCAACAAATGATGATTTTCGAAAATGAAGCTCAATGTATGTTGTGTGCACTTGTTTATGCTTGCTTGAGTTACCAAAAATGAAATGGTTTTGAGTTTATATAGTTTAAACTCAAAAACTAGCCGTTATGTTCATTTTTGGCCGGAACCGGTTTGCCGGATATGGAATCCGGTTAGCCGCTTGATGTTACCGTTACAAACACAAATTTGAAATTTCGAACTTCCGGTCTGCCGTTTGTCGAATCCGGTTAGCCGCTTGCTTTTTGGTTGCATTCTGCCCGTTTCCGGTTTGCCGGATGTCAAGAACCGGTTAGCCGCTTTCGATTTGGTTCCGTTCTGCCCAGAAACCCAGAAAACCGGTTTGCCGGATTTCACATCCGGTTCGCCGCTTGCATTTTGCACACATTCTGCCCGAAACCGGTTCGCCGGATTTGATAACCGGTTAGCCAGTTGCTACAGTGACGGCTACAGTAACGGCTACAGTAACGGCTACAGTGAAATAGTTTTCAATTTTACAGTTTGACCCCAAAACTTTATAAAACTGTATTATAGACCAAAACGTTATGAAAATTTACAAATAGGTCCAATTTCAGAATTTCCAAATATTACTTTGCTATTCCAAAAACTTTCTGAATTTATGATTTGGCCCTAACGAGTTTATTATTTTGCACAAAGGTCCTTTACAACAAAGTACCCATATTTTCAAAGTTCTCAAAATCTTTCACTTTAGTCTAAAATATTCATAAATTATAATATGACCCAAAATATTTAAATAACTTCAAATAGGTCCAGTTCCGAAATTTTATAATAATACTTATTAAAATCAAAGATTTCAAAACTTATCATTTAAATCCAAATTCGAAATTCAAAATCAAAGTCTTTAAAAACACATTCATTTTAATCCAAAACACTTTGATTTTATAGTCTCATTTTCTTATTATAAAAACACAATTTATAAATCTTTATTTAATCAATACATGTGTTTTGTTATCATCAAAATCAATATGTATAGCTATAAAAGCTAACAATCTCCCCCTTTTTGATGATGACAAAATACATTATAAAGATTTAATCTAGTTATAAAAAACTCACCTTAAATCAATGCAAGGTTAAAAAATTTATTTAAAATAGACTCCCCTTGCATACATGCATACTCCATTTGGATACATGTATATGTTCATAAATCATTTTTCCAAAATATAAAACCTTTATAATGTAAAATGAATGATTTATTTAAAATGTATAAAACATAATTTGAGCTTAAAAGATTAATCATTCTTAATCTTGTTTGTTATCATCAAAATCAATATTATGGAAACATAAATGTTAACAATCTCCCCCTTTTTGATGATGACAAACATTTCATGTATTTAAAGAATGATTCCACAAATTTACTCCCCCTAAATAAAATCTTCTTTTACAATTTGCCAATTTGCTAAAATAAGAAATTTAAATACATGCATTTTTCTCCCCCTCATCATCAAAAAGAAAATTTAATTGGCAAAGAAAAAGGGTAGTAAAGTTTTATAAATTTAAATACATGATTTAAAAAACATGTATTCTTCTCCCCCTTCATCATAAAAAAGAAAACTCAAAGGAAAAGGAAAAGAATAGCAAATTTGTTACCTATGTTGTCTGAATAGAAATTTCGACAAAATCTCCCCCTAACAACAAGCATCAACTTAAATACAAGATTTAGTAATAATACATCCAAATTGTTATAGGTCATGATAAAAGCCAACTCCATATACAAATAATCACACTAAAATATCATGAACCATTATTCCATTAATTACCAAATCAACAACTCATGACATAAAATTATCATATAAAACAACTATATGATCAAATCATCATTATCTCAAAATCATCAAAATCATCATCATACTCAAATACCAAACATCAAAAGAAATATTCAAAATGTATATTATTCAAAATCACATTATATGCTCCCCTAAATGTATGGCCAATTTAAAAAATTTAACCAAAGTGAAACATATTACATGCTCCCCCTAAATATATGGCCAAATTAAGAAATGGTCAATAACAAAATTTTTGATCAAGTAAGCATTTTCAACAATCTTTCCATTTATAAAACATCTTCAAATTCATTCTTAAAACTCCCAAAAACTCCCAAATTATCAAACTCTCAAATTATCTCCCCCTTCAATATCAAAAAGAGAAAGAGAAAAGAAGGACATGCAAGTTCGGTTTTTGGTGAGCAAAAATTTGGTAGAGTTTCCCCTTAAAAAATGAGTAAAACCATTTATACACATAAGAAAAAAAAACACTTCCAAAAAGGTCATAGCGATCAACTCCATCACCAACCCAACAACACCATTAGCAAACCAACACTTCAATATTCAATAATCCACAAGTTTTATCAAGCAATACACATATAATCATGAATCATCAAAATCAATATGAATTCCTCCAATACTTGCAACAATTAAATCTGAGAATTCCATAATCATATATCAACCATTAAAAGAATGCTCAAAATGCATGTTATTTCCCCAATTTACATCATTAAAAAGATTTATTACTTTGTCTCCCCATTTGGACAATAAAAATGTTCAAAAAGCATATTATCCAAAGTAGAACAAGTAATAAGCTAAGCAAGGGAATGCAAAAGTCATAAGAGCATAATGTCAACAATTCAAGCTCTATAATTACTAATCACATTTTAGAAATCAAGACAACTAAACTCATAAAAATTCTAATGTGACATTTTAATATAATTTACACTCTCATATGTGCCAAGATCTCAATGATCATGTATTTCTCCTCCTTTTGATATCATTTAAAGCAAGTAATGCATATTCAACAATGTGTCAAGGAAGCACAAAAAAAATGTATCCTTTCACCAATCATAGATTCCATAAGATCAAATTTCATCAAATACAATGGAATCATCAAAGCACATTCTTTATCATCAAAACTTAAGAAAAGTATAAGTACATTAGATCCACAATATCCAAATATCAAACATCCAAATATCAAACAATAATTAATATCAATCCACAATGGAAGCAACAATGCATATAAAAATGTAGGTGCATATACCCAAAATGGACAAATTCGGTTTTATAAAATAATGAGTGAAATGGATGAGTTTAAACCGATTATATTGATCCAAGAGATTATTTAAGATGAAAATGAGTGAAAGATGAAGAGCTTTGACAAAGAAATGGCGAGGTACTGTTCACGCGTGAATGAGAGGTATAGAAATGATGAGGAACAAGTGAAGAAATGATGATAGAGAAGAGTTTAATGAAGATAACATGTATGGGTAATGGTTTAAGAGATTGATCTTGACATAAAAAAGGTTGAGAAATGAAGAGGAATTGATTGGAAATGGAAGAGGGTGGCTCACGGTTTTGAGAGAGAGGAAGAACAAGTGCAGAAAATTCAACAAAGGAAGAGGAAGAAGCAAAACACAGCCAACAGCTCACGAATCTGGCTTGCCGGATTTCACTAACCGGCTAGCCGGTTGTGACCAGAAAATGAGCTGTACAGATCCGGCTTTCCGGATGCCATAACCGGCTGACCGGTTTTTGTCCAGAAATAAAACTCTCTCAAACGGCTTACCAGTATTGCCAATCCGGTTGTCCGCATTTTTCCAGCAAGTGTGTAAAGCCAATCCGGTTTTCCGGTTGTCATAACCAGCTGATCGGTTGTGCTCCAGTGAGCACCAAAATGAATTCGGCTTACCGGTTTTAAAAGTGTGGTTATCCGGATTCGGTCCAAAAAACTCCAAAATGAAAAACGGCTTTCCGGTTGATTAGAAGTGGTATACCGGTTAAGCTTTGGAAAATATTTTTGAACTTTTGCAAGCTCTTAGACTTGTATTATATAAACCAAAAAAAAATTTTCTTAAAAATTGATCAATTTTAAAAATCATTTAACTTTTCAAAAACGTCAATTAGTGCACAAAACATATATGCATACAAGGCCAAACATATGAAATCATATGAACCAAATAATCCATCCAACAAGCATACAATCATGAAGCATATTCGAAACTTAATAAACTGCAGAAGGGTCAAGTTCGGAATAAAAACTGTATTGATTGAGACAGAATTAATGTTCGAGTTATATACCGTTAGAAAGATAATTAAGTTAGCTTTCCAATAAATTTTACAGAATTGAATTTGGAGTTCTCTAGAGGGAGTTATGACCAATTCAATGGAGCTTGCGCAGACTAAGATTTTCAAAGACTCCTTTGTTTTCCAATCAATTTTAAAACCATTTTAATGCATGGATTAATATAATTAACATCCAATCATAAAACTCAAATTTATAACATATTCATCATGCATATTCATCACAATTATGAAACATATAAACATTCAAAAATTAATAATTCAAGTATATCACTCATTTATCAAGCTTAAACACTTCATAAACATTAACATCAAACAAAACCATCATGTATATATTTTACTCAATCATGAAACATATATGCACTCAAATGTTAATAAACATGTCAGTCATTCCTCATGCTTAGGCATTACATAATCATCAAAATCAAACAAAACTATCATAATAAATCACTCAACATTATACACAATGATAATTCCATCATGTAAACATACAAGCATACTTTCGCAAATTCATTTTTCATGATTCATTCAACAAAATTAATATGGAAATAATTGTTACCAAAACAATTAAATCATCTTGCCTCATCTTTTTTTTTCTCCTCGATCATGCTCAAATGATTATCCTCACAAGCTTCATCAAGGAACTCTCCACCATTCTTTGTTTGTGATACCTATAAAGAAAGCATTCACGTTGTGCCCTTTGGTACCCAAATAGTCTTGGGTCCTTGAGTGTTAGATTTAGTTCCTTTTGGAACCCAAATACATTTGACACCATAATATACTTTTCTTTTAATAGGACAATCAAGCTTCATATGACCATTTTGATTGCAATAATGACAAGTAATTTTATGATCACATGTGGAGGTAGCCTTAACAAAATAATTCTTATAATATTTTTGTTTCAAGTAAGGCTTATACCCAAGTCCTCCTTTATCAAAAACACATTTTTGAGAATTAAGCATGTTATCCAACATCTTTTGCCCATTTGTGAATTTTAGAACCACACTACTAAGTTCAATATTCTTTTTCTTGAGCATTTCATTTTCTTTCATTAATTCATCACTATGTGACTTCTCATGCTCATATGAAGTACTTTGTTTACATGTGAATGATGCAATTCTATCATGTAACATATCATTATCTAATTCCAATTTTTTGATCTTTTCGTTTAATGAAATATTGGATTTTTGCAAGGCATCTTTTTCATTTTTCAAGCTATCTACATGTGATTCTATATGCTTGTGTGAAGTGCTAGATTTCTCATTTGATAATGCAACTTCATCATGCAATGTTTTATTATCTAATTCTAAGCATGTAATCTTTGCACATAGAGATTCATTTTCATTTTTGAGCTCTATCATTTTCTTTTTAAAACATGCATTCTTTTTACCAATTTTCATCAACTCATCATGCATTTCTTTAAAAGCATCATGTAATTCATCATAAGTAGGAAGATCATTTACCTCATCAAGTTCGTCATCCGATTCATCTCCAATTGTCATTAGAGCCAAATTCGACACTTCATGAAATTTCTCCTCGTTTGTAGTCTCCTCATACACAATTTCGAGTTTTCTCCAAATTTCATAAGCATTAGAACAATTTGAAACTCTATGAAATTCCTTTTTATCTAAGGCACAAAATAAAACATTCATAGCCTTGGAATTTAAAGACAAATTTTTCTTATCCAACTCACTTAAAACATTCTTCCTAGGAATGAGTAAATCATTACAAACTATTTCCCATATTTCATAATCTAAGGCTTGTAAATAAATTCTCATCCTAGTTTTCCAATAAGGAAAATCATTTCCATCGAAAAATGGAGGTCTAGTGATAGATTGGCCTTCCATGGTGGTTGAGCTAATTTGGGTTGCTACGAATCTTTAACTCTAGACGGTTAAGTCTACACAAGAGCACCTTGCTCTGATACCAATTGAAATACAAGTGTGCAACCCAAGAGGGGGGGTGAATTGGAATTTTAAAACTTATCCTAGCAAATCCACACAACAATATAATCTAATGCCTTAATAAATTCGAAAACAGTAAATTCAATTAAAGCACAATAATTAAAAGAGTAAGGGAAGAGAAAAACGAACTCAAGGATTTTTACGTGGTTCGGCTATCCCCGCCTACGTCCACGCCTCCAAGCTCACCCGCTTGAGGATTTCACTATCCAAGCCTTTCCACGGCTTCAAGCTTTTACAATTGACTCAAGGTGTCAATGAACCTTTACAACAAGAGATTATATCCCCAATCTCTTTACCCCAAGTGTTTCCCACACTTGTAATCTCACAATTTGAGAAATGAAAAATACAACACTCAATCTCTCTTTAAGAGTGGATATACAAATTTAAGAACAATGATGTTTCAACAAATGATGATTTCCGAAAATGAAGCTCAATGTATGTTGTGTGCACTTGTTTATGCTTGCTTGAGTTACCAAAAATGAAATGGTTTTGAGTTTATATAGTTTAAACTCAAAAATTAGCCGTTATGTTCATTTTTGGCCGGAACCGGTTTGCCGGATATGGAATCCGGTTAGCCGCTTGATGTTACCGTTACAAACACAAATTTGAAATTTCGAA
The DNA here is from genome assembly GCA_029633175.1 of Citrus glauca. Classification (NCBI taxonomy): domain Eukaryota; kingdom Viridiplantae; phylum Streptophyta; class Magnoliopsida; order Sapindales; family Rutaceae; genus Citrus; species Citrus glauca. Next base: position 29,125,265 of record JAQOOD010000002.1, read on the forward strand.
CTTCCGGTCTGCCGTTTGTCGAATCCGGTTAGCCGCTTGCTTTTTGGTTGCATTCTGCCCGTTTCCGGTTTGCCGGATGTCAAGAACCGGTTAGCCGCTTTCGATTTGGTTCCGTTCTGCCCAGAAACCCAGAAAACCAGTTTGCCGGATTTCACATCTGGTTCGCCGCTTGCATTTTGCACACATTCTGCCCGAAACCGGTTCGCCGGATTTGATAACCGGTTAGCCAGTTGCTACAGTGACGGCTACAGTAACGGCTACAGTGAAATAGTTTTCAATTTTACAGTTTGACCCCAAAACTTTATAAAACTGTATTATGGACCAAAACGTTATGAAAATTTACAAATAGGTCCAATTTCAGAATTTCCAAATATTACTTTGCTATTCCAAAAACTTTCTGAATTTATGATTTAGCCCTAACGAGTTTATTATTTTGCACAAAGGTCCTTTACAACAAAGTACCCATATTTTCAAAGTTCTCAAAATCTTTCACTTTAGTCCAAAATATTCATAAATTATAATATGACCCAAAACATTTAAATAACTTCAAATAGGTCCAGTTCCGAAATTTTATAATAATACTTATTAAAATCAAAGATTTCAAAACTTATCATTTAAATCCAAATTCGAAATTCAAAATCAAAGTCTTTAAAAACACATTCATTTTAATCCAAAACACTTTGATTTTATAGCCTCATTTTCTTATTATAAAAACACAATTTATAAATCTTTATTTAATCAATACATGTGTTTTGTTATCATCAAAATCAATATGTATAGCTATAAAAGCTAACAATCTCCCCCTTTTTGATGATGACAAAATACATTACAAAGATTTAATCTAGTTATAAAAAACTCACCTTAAATCAATGCAATGTTAAAAAATTTATTTAAAATAGACTCCCCTTGCATACATGCATACTCCATTTGGATACATGTATATGTTCATAAATCATTTTTCCAAAATATAAAACCTTTATAATGTAAAATGAATGATTTATTTAAAAAGTATAAAACATAATTTGAGCTTAAAAGATTAATCATTCTTAATCTTGTTTGTTATCATCAAAATCAATATTATGGAAACATAAATGTTAACAGAAATGCATTGGAGAAACAATTTAGGCGGGAATGGGACTGAACTCTTTTAAATATTGAACGTTACAACATATCAAGCCCATCAGAACCATTAAAGATGAGGGTGACGATGAAAACATTAAGACAAACTGCACCGACGGTTTGTTACACTATCTTTGTGTTTATCATGTGATTTAACGTCAAGCCTTAGATTCTACACTTAACTAATAACTAGTGGCAAATCCCTTATACCTAGTATTATAAGAGCTCGTTTGGTATGTTAGATTGAATTGAATAATACTGAATTATATATAATATTATGTTATGTTTGGTGTAATATTAGATTGGATTATCAATAATCATGTCTTGTGTTTAGTATGTCATGAGATTGACTAATAACCAATAATATGTATTATATATTAATTTATCAAAGTTATCTTTGATTTATTTTAAAATGACATGCAATATAATCTAACTTAAATCAATAATTATTGGTAAATTTATAAAAAAAATACTAAATGTTCCATTTTTTTTATATTTAACGTGTTATAGTTTTTAAACTTATATTTTACTAACTAATATCATCATAAGCATAAGAAGAATATCATCAACAAATACAAGAAGAATATCAATCCATAAATGAAAAAAAAAATTCATAGCTTTGTCACTAGCTATATATATGAAAATATTACACATCATTAACATTAAAAGAAACAATTTCCAGAATTGCTATTTCCACATTTCCCGGAAAACATTACCCTTAAAAAATTGATTTGTGTGCATGAAAATCAACAGAAACTAAGAAACATTCAAGTACCATACAAAATTGAAAAATTTATTCTATTAAATAAAAAATAAAGAGATAGAAAAGATATTTAACAAAAATTGATTTTTTGTGTCAAGATTTGAGAAGTCTTATTGCATAAACAGAGGAAATCATGGCGATGAGGAAGAAAGATTTCGGGAAGTCTTAGCACAATGGAGAGAGAAAAAGAAGTTAGGGATTTTTGTTTCTTTAATCCCATGAACAGTTGAGGATAAAATTTTAATTTACAAAATGTAATGAAATTTTGCCACTCTTAGGGATTAAGAAGTGGGCTCATTATTGTTATTTTACACCAACTTCTTTTACACCAAACATAATATAATGATTATTCTACAATAAAATTATTCAATCCCATGATATATAACTAAATCCTAAGGGGCTTTAAAGTCAATGTGATTTAACATCAACTCATTCTATTATGAAGGAAAATTTATGCTGGAAAGCAGTTCTATAGTGGGTTGAAACGTAGTAGCCTATATAGTATAAACCCATAGAGAGTAGACTAATAACGCACCTTAGATAACATAACAAGGGGTATTGACGATTGAGATTTGAGAAGAGTTTCCTCAACTTATTTCCTGTTCTAGACATCTCGGTGTTATTCCCCATATATACTCTCAGCTGCTACATAAAAAGTACTTGATAGCATGAACTAATAATTCATAGAACCTCGTCTACACGTATAATATTGCGGTTGTGATAAAGCAGGTTTTGCCAGGGAAAATATGTGTTCTCTCTGCTTTAATAACAGTGCATACCACTTTGATCATTTTGTGGATGCCAAGGAGATTTTGAGAATTCCGCTACCGAGAGAGCCAAGATTGGATGAGATACTCTGGCACTTTGATAAGAAAGGGGCATATGCTGTGAAAAGCGGGTATCAACTAGCGTTAAAAATGAAGTATCCTGATCAGCCTAGCTGTTCCTATATGAGCTCTAATCACTGGACCCGTTTATGGACCCTCCAACTTCCAGCAAAAATCAAAATATTTATGTGGCGAGTTGGCCAAAACCTTCTGCCCACTGCTGAGAATTTATGGAAAAAAAAGATATTGGTAGAGCCTCTTTGTCAAGGCTGCAAGCAAGGAGTGGAAAGCTCAGCCCATGCACTGATATACTGTAAAGCTACAAGGAAGGTATGGATTCATGCTCCCTTTGAAATACACTTCCCTGATGCTTCTAACCAAGATGTGTGGCATGTTATGCTTGAAATAACAAAGAAGCTAGGCAAGTCAGATACAGAACTGTTTGCTGCATACTGCTGGGCTATATGGTATGGTAGGAATTACAGGATTTTTGAAGGAAAAAAGATGGACTGCTGTCAGGTGGTGGCTAAAGCTGAGGCTGTAGTCGAGGCTTATCAGCGGGTGAGTCATCAAGGGCAAGGATCAGGGGGACAGTATAATCCAATGAAGAGCCAGCAGTGGTGCCCTCCCCCAGCAAACGTTTTCAAAGGCTAATGTTGATGCCGCTATTAACTATGAAAAAGGCTTAGCGGAGTTAGGAGTAGTTATTCGAGATTCCAATAGCAGCATTATTGTGGCTGCTGTCAAGACCTCAATATTTTCTGGAGATGTTAAGGTTGCAGAAGCAGAAGCTGTTGAGTGGGGTTTAGTTGTGATAAAAAATGCAACGCTTAGATCATTAACGGTGGAGACGGACTGTCAAGATGTGGTAAAATTGATTAACAACCAAGAAGGAAGCAAAACAGAGATCGTTTGGGTGATTTCTGACATCCAAGATCAAAGGAAGAATTTCCAGCTCATTAGCTTCCATTACACCCCCAGATCATGTAACATTCATGCCCATTATTTGGCTAAATTTGCTTTAAGGAGCCTTGAAAGTGCTGTATGGATAGCTCCATTACCAATTGATGTAGAATCTATCTTCTCTGGTTTATCTTAATGAAAGTAGAATTCTCTTCTAAAAAAAAAAAGAAGGGCAAAGGTGTGTAGGCCCCTGCATAGCTAAACATATGTCCCCCTCAAACATTATAAGTTGGCCGCATAGAACCATTAAGTTCTTTGTCTGAGGCCGCTAGGGTTTAGTTTCTATTTTCTCTCGCCATTTGAAAAGAGCCTGGCTCTGCACTTACATATATGCTCTAAGAATTAATTGGTCATGCCCCGTAATGATTATATGGGTTCTCCTGACAAACAGTAAAACCGAGCCGTATTGCTTGTACATACCCCCAAATTGACTGTTTATTGTATAATGAATGAATAAAATATATTATTTTAAAACATAATATAATAATGAAAGGTTACACCCAAAATTTTCTTCAGTCACATTCTTGATCCGTTGCCTAAGACATTTTTCGAGATTTTAATTTTTAGCTAACTCAGCCACTTGGGATTTAGTCAAGTGGTGAATCATTGCTCTTTAAGTTAAGCATGACTTTAAGGTCAATGGTTCGAGTTCTCATAAACTTAAAAAATCTCTCTCAATTAAGCTTAATTGAGTGGAGATATTTGTGAAGTCTTTCTCTCTTGTAGAATGCGAGTAGAGTATGGGCACCTTTCTTCAATGATAATTATTTATCTGGACATGTACTTCATATAATTAAATGTCTGAACACATGTACTTTATATAATTAAATGTAATAATATAAATCTCGGTTATATATTTAATTGTAAATAATAATATAATATAATAATATGATGCTTAATTAGTTAAAAAAAATTTAGCTAACTCACTAACTGAGGGCATTCATGTCTTTTCTCCTTAATATTTTTATAACTCTTCCCCCTTGTTTAAAATATCCAAATTTGCACTTCATTCTCCTATTTTCTCAAATTACGCAGCAAGCCGCCGATTGGTTCGCACGGGGGACGAAAGATGGGAAGAAAAGAGAGAGAGAAAGAGCAACTGATACGAACTCTTAATAATCACCTTAATAACATCCATGAGACATTACAGGTTCTGCATCTATGAACTTCCTTACGCGTTTCTGTATGTACAATTTTTCATGTTCATATCTAAACGTAAGATTTTGTGCATCTACTTTTTTTTTTTTACTATTCCCATAGGTATTGAATCAAACAGCAGCTTCATCACTCGAAAAAGTGAGCTGGAACGATGTCATACAGATGGGTGAACAAGTCTCTAAGAAAGCCACTGTTGGTACTGCAATTCTTATCACACTTGGTTTTGGTTTTCGCTTTTTTGTATAACCCCCCATTGAATGTTTATTGCATATTTTCAACTTCTTATGCAACATTGATATTCCGAACGAAAAATTCAAATTTGTACGATACCCATGCCTTCTTTTTTCATTTTTTTAAAATTTTCTAAAAAGTATAAAAATTTTAACTTTTAACTCTGACTTTGGGTCTGTTTGTAAGTACTATTGTTCTTTTGCTTAATTTTGAAAGCATTATAGAAGTGTCCGGCATTCCACGAAGCCGCCACACTTAAATCCTAATCATAACCTAAGTTATGGACTTTGTTTCTGCCAGTATGGGCGCTTAAAAATTCGAAGCTTTAATTTTTCTGCTATTTATTTTTATCAAGTTTTCTTTGTTTCTTGGTTGTGTGGATTGATATCAAGGGTCCAAGTGATTGATTGACTCTGTTGTTCTAGTTGGTATGCTTTGGACTGGGGAAACACCAGAAGCTAAAGCAATTGAGGAGAACATGGCAGAGTACTTTAATATGCTGCAGGGCTTCGTATTACTTTCTCATGGAAGTACAGTTGGTGCTGGGCCTACTCTCTCATTAAGTATTCACACATCAGTGAAACAAGTCGTTGATTCTAGCTTTAAGTTGATGATGGAATCCATCACTTTATACGGTAACCCACACCCATCCTCTATCTAAATCCCTCTTGTATACACCTGAAGATAGTTATATCCACTCCATCAGTATATGCTAAATTAAGTGACAGCTTTATTTTTCACTTGAAACTGGTTTCTTCATGCAATGCTACAGCCTTCAAAGTATCTTTTATTTTTTTCATTTCTGACTGGAAGCATGATGCATTTATAAGATAGTGGGGCCACATTTGAAAAGCTGCTTTGCTCATGGTAGTTACAAGTGACATCTGAGCTTATTTCCCTGACTGATAGATACCTCACCATGGTAATAGAGTAAGAAGAGATGTTTGCTAGTTATTTTATCCATCACACTAAGAGTAATTGTAATGAGTGTGAAAGCAATTTTTATGTTTGAAAACTGCAAAAGGATTGCATTTCTAGGTATGCTGCATGATAGTGGAAAGTCATAAGAAATGAATGATCTCCATGTTGAATAATGACACGAATGTGTATTCAATACTATGTGTCAGTGTGCTAACATGGGCAAAGAGGACAATTTAAGTTAATTTTCAGTGCAGTGGCTGCTAAAAGTTTAGTTACCTTTGTGGTTGGTAAGAGTTCAGGGGAATTGTTATTCCATCATAACCCTACTGGTTTTCATCTGCTTGTATTTATTAGTTTGTTATTTATTCAAGGACAAATGATTTTGATCATCCCTGATATGTATTACAACTGGTTTTTGGAATTGCATAACTTCCTTCAGAAGGGGATACATTAGATTAGATACTTGAGGGAGTAAATTTATGAATTGAATCATGTAAAATTTTCAATTCAGACTGATACTTTTTTAAGAGTTAGGGAAACCACTCTGTTGTCGAAATATATAGGCTGGTTGTGCATAAATCCATTTGATTGTGTTTTCTATAATCAGTGCAATGTACAAACCATTTAAACAAACTAATTTTTTATGCTTTTATTAATATTATTATTATTTTTCATTTGCTCTTTCATCAAACCTAACACAAACTAGACTTCATAAATAATTTTACAAGCAGGATCCAACAATAAAGATAAAGAACACTTGATGCCACAGTATGTTGGTGCTGTATGGGAAGCATGTTCTGCCCTTAAGAAGACCCCTGCCACCAATATCACAGCAATTGGACGGGCTATGACACAAGTTGCAGTTTCCATGAAGGATGTTCTTCGTGAGATGAAGGAACTCAAGCCTAGTTCCTATGACCAGAGCAATGAAGCTTCTCATGATGACTCTGCTAAAGCTGACATTGAGCATCAAGAGGATGATAATTCCAGTTTGGATGAGTTAGGCAACGACTTGTCATCAGAAGAGATGAAAGTAGCTCAATTAGCAATTGGGATTGTATCTAATATGCTTATAGTCACAAAGGAATTAATCCGCACAATCACAGGTTTGCTTAAACATGAAAATCCAGACGACGGTGGTACATTTGTGGATACTTTCGAAAGATTATTGAAGTTGTGTCAAGGAATTGGAGTACAGATTGATGAACTCGGAGCCTCTCTTTACCCCCCGCAGGAGCTTTCTGTAATTAAGGCTGCATCAGTGAAAATATTAAGCATGACTGATGAACTACAGAAGGAAGTAGAGAGTTTTAATAGCTCTTCAGAAGCATTCATTCAGGCATGTAATGGTTTGAGGAGTTCGTTGAAACAAATGGACTCTGAAGTTGATTGTTTCAATACAACTGATCTGGAGGCCAAAATTCAGAATGTTGCCATAAGCAATTAGAGAGAAATGATTGCAGTGTGTAATGTAAAATCAATCACCTGTTGCAGTGTCGTGTTATTTCTTGTTGCAACATTTTATGCTGTCAAATCTAGCAAGGAAACAATACAAGGTTTCTGTTCTGCCTTCTGGAGTTGATACATACTTGTTGGATGTCCTTTGGTCATGGTTTATCTTAGGACATCAAAGGAAAAATCGAGATTCATCAATAAACTGCCAGAGGGGATCGCTAGTATAAAGATCAGGTTTCAAGTTTTGTGTTAAGAGTTTTCAAGTTAAGTGCTTGTTCGGTATGATTTGTTCGGTATGATTTACTTAATGGTTATAAGTGTTTATTTAATCCTATAAATTCTTATTATAACTTTTGTTGTTGTTTAATTATTTTTTTAATAAATCTTTTAAAACTTAAATAAGTTATTTTGTCTGTACCGGTAAAAACTTAAATTTGGGACTTTTGATAATAGAGTTTGAAAAGATTTTTTTAAATGTTAAAATATTTAAAATATTTTTTATTTTTTAATTATTTTATTTTATTTTTTTCATAATATAATTTTAAAAATTTTATCTATTAAAATAATTTCATAAATTTTTAATAAAAACTCTTGGTGATAACCAAACAATTAAATTTTTTTTAGTAAAAATTTTATTTATAAAATCTCTATTTAAATAAACTTCACTTAAAAAACTGTATCAAATAGATTTAACCGGTGTTAAGAGTTTTCAAGATTTCAACTTCCAAATTGGAGTTGGGTTTGTGAGCTCACGTGTATATGATCCAATCCCACCTAGGAAAGTGATGAGTAGCCTCTGAAGGGAGTAGTTTGTGGCTTGTAATAAACTGCAGCAGAGTTTCGGTCTTACATGTTGCTGAATTTGACAAGGCGAAATCTAGTAATTAAAGACTGTCGATGGACATGATTCAAATACTCCATGGTCTTTCTTGTATCCTGCTTTGTTTAGCGGAAAATAAATAGGTATACAGAACAATTAAATTTCAATCACATCACTGTCATTGCATCTATGGATAAAACACATACAATTATGGTACAAATCAAATAGATGATTGATGTAGACGATGCTCCTTCCCTTTGTTAAGTTGTTACTTCTATGTTACATCTTCTCATAATATACAAGAGTCCTGCGTACCTTTTAAAAGTGCGGGCCGCTGCAAACAAATTGGTTGAACTACAGCAGTGGAAAAATCACTTAACGTCCCGTAAGCTTAACCATCCATGCACCACCAAAATAAAGACCGATAAGCGGCCCTGCTAGAAGCATCTGAGTAAGAGGATCAGTTGACGGTGTAAGTACAGCAGCTGCGACGACCGCCCCAACCACAACATATCGCCAGATTGATAACATTTGGTCACTTGTCACTAACCCAACTTGTCCCAACAGAAGTTGTATAACTGGAACCTGTAGAGTCAAATGATATGTTAAATCATATTTCCTATGGACAGTCTGAAATGGACAAAGACAAAGAAATAAGATGATCACGGGCAAAATAATGCAGGAAGCTTATATTGAACAGTTCTTCAACTTCCAAGGTCATCCCAGGGCTGAGATTCATTATAACAAACTTGAAAATAAATTTCAACTGGAATTTAAAGGGTATGAACTATAGTCACAAAATCTGACTGGGAGTTCAGTATATAAATATGATTTGCTACTGGTATAATTGCTAATTAATAGGAAAACTTGACATCCTTTATTTTTAGAAGAAATGAGCTCGCAAAGAGATTCTTCACCTGGAAAGACAAGCCTGTGCTGAACATGAGCACAAGTACAAACTCAAAGTATTGATCAATGGACCACAAAGACTCCACAACCCCTTCAGCATAATTAACAAAGAAATTTAAGGCCGCTGGAGTTAGAACCCAGTAAGAGAAGGTAATTCCAGCATAGAAAAGTACTGAAGAGCCTAAAACGATTGGCCCCAAGAACCTTCTCTCTGCTCTCGTAAGACCTGGGAGAACAAAGGCTATTATCTCATAGAGAATTACCGGGCTTCCCAAAAGAAGACCACAATATCCTGACACCTGCAGAACGCCACGAGATATTGTGTTTAACAGCCAATTAATTTGTTTCCAAAAGGAAGTCAAATAGTTTAATATTACAGGCACATTATAATGTATTAAATTAAAATGCTACATTAATTTCATAGGTATATTGTATTGTGACTAAAGCATGCAATATGGAAGATGTTGAAGAAAGAGATATATCATTCAGATTTACCTTTAAAGTTGTAAAGAAAAATTCTCCAGGAGCTAGCTGCAGAAATCGTACACCCTCTGATTTAACAGGAGCTTCAAGAAACATTATCAGCTCCTTGGAATATGCAAAGCATCCCAAGATAGAGGCTCCAACTGCTAAAACTGACATGAATATTCTCTGGCGCAGCTCTTCTAGATGATCAAATATACTCATTTCTTTATCATCTGGGAGTAGCTCTTTATCAGGATACAGAAAATTATAAAGAGGACTTTCCACACCATCTTGGTTTAGATTTGCCAGTGTTTCATCTCTTGGAATATTAGTCACATCTAAGTTTTCAATCATAAAAGTGATGTCAGAATCTGACCTAGTTCACATAGCAATATATTTCCTGAAATAAAAATAATGAAAACTACATAAGAAAATTACTTGTATGTCAGAATAACACAACTAGCAGTTAAGATTTTACACTAGCATGTAAGAAGGAACAAAGTGTTTCATATTTAAAATTCCAACTATGGTAAACACCCAAAATAATTCGGTATCAACAATAATTTCTAAAGGAAAAATTAGTTGTCACAGACATTCCCAGAGCATAAAGAATGTCAGTACACTTAGTTCTAACAAACGAAACCCCTACTGCTCTATGTTCACATAAATGCTGGATGATATGGATCACATATTAAGAGGTTTGGAGAAATTGAAATATAATTGCTGTATTCGGTCCAACAAATACAACGATTCTAAGAACTCAAACACCTCTCATGTTCACACAACCATTACTTTTCAAGTAACTAGCAAAATAATGTGAATTGTCATATGTGCCCAACCAAGCTCAAAAGCCATCCCTGAGAAAACAAAGTGATTTCTATCATATGTGCTGGGAGCACACTTTTCGTATTGCTTACTCTAGTGGTTCCAAGAGGCATAAAAAGAGAAAAAACTTATATATTTATATATATTTTCCACAATCTCTTTCCAGCTACCCATAATCATGCCCCTTCAAGAAGCCATAAGCAATATATAAAGGAACTAACCGTAATAAATGATCCTCTCCATCTTGCTTCCAAACTTTTGCTGCCACCTATTTTATATCAACCTAAATGGCCCACATTTTTCAGTTCATGCTCACTTTAGCACTTTAGCCTCGGTTAAACTAAGCTCTTTCATGGCTATATCGGCATGTTGTTTTGAAGTTCGAAAGATCTACAAAGTAAAACAGTCTGACATTCTTTAAGATGATTGGAAAATGACTCAAGCACACTTCGTGGTCCTACCTTGGTCAGTCAAGTAACTCTTCTTTTAAAAAACTCTCAACTTGGACGCACCAATAGATCCACCTAACTTCACCGCTCAAAGGAAAGTTGCATCTATCTCGTCCTCATAGTCACTGGACATATTATCACTGAAAATGTTGCCATGGCTTTGTACCTTGATGCAGAAAAGGAAATAAGGATTTAGGACTACCATGTCTTCACCCGTAGCAAGTGGATACCACACCTGCCCAAGTCAAGCATGCCCTGAATCTTGTTCCCACCTTCTTCCATGCTCAAGTCAAATCATTCAACAACACTGCTATATCTTGTCAGAAATCTCAATTAACTATGGAATTCAATTGACATTGGGAGTTGATTTTTCTTTTCTTAATAGTCAACCCCACATTCAGCTAACATGCTAATTCCTGGTTCAAACTTATCACTATCTATTTAAAAGCAACCAAGTTCATATTCCCATTGTTATATGAAAAAGAAGGGGGCCTTACTCTACCAATACTAGTTCATAAAGCATATGTGATGGACATTGCACGTGAAGTACATGATCAATTCACCCAGAAGGACCAATTCTTCTCTATCCCGCAACAAAAGATCTCCACTGCACATCTTTGGGAGGCATTTACTCAACCCTCATTTCAAATAGCTAATCAACCTTTTTTTTCATTTGATAGTACTAAACCTACCAATACGATTCCAATGGCACTGGCAAGAATTATAAATCTAAATACATGCAACCTACTGTTAGTTCATGAGCAAGGCTCTCTTTGATACAACTGTTCCAAGCTATTCAAAACTTTTATTCGTAAGAGCTTTTACACATGAGTACCTACTTGAGAAGGTTATTATGTCTTTCAGCACTTTTATCTATTTGAAAATTTTCACCACAAGCTGATATTTGAGCTACTCAAAATAAAACTAAATAAAACTACCAACAATAAAACAGAAACTGAAAGCTAAATTTCCAACAAACAAATAAATAAGTAAATAAGAGCCAAGCTTACTAAAAACAGCTACATGCTATCTAAGATTCGAGATCATAAAATAAAAAAATAATAGTGATAATAGAGCAAAATTTTTTTTAAAAAAATAAAATGGTTTTTAATCTTACCAGGTCTATCTTCAACAGCAGAGCCGACACCACCACTAGAATCTGATTCAGGCTGATTATCCCTCGCATCATCACCGTCAAACGCAGCAAAACAAATGAGTGCATCTTCAAACCTCCTCCTGCTCCGCGAAACGCCGAATCTCAGCTTCGAACTACTGTTAACTTTCATACTTTTCATTCGGTTTCTGATTGGCTCGTGTCGTTTAGAGAAGCAGCCGTAGCTTAGCCGCAAGTGAGCCATGAGTGCCGTGCTCGTGCTTCCCATTTTCTCGTCTAGTTTTCTTTTTCTGTTGTTTTTCTGAAAATTGAACTAAACAACGTCTGAAAGTTGGTTCGTTCGAACCAAAATCTAAAGCGCTATTATATCAGTATCACTGAATGAACGGTTGGCTGCTATCGCATTTTTGCGATATTTGCAAATTGGAACTAGAGGGGGGGGGGGGGGGGGGGGGGGGGGGGGGGGGGGGGGGGGGGGGGCGGCGGCTCATTTTAGCTGGATACGCGGCGCTTTTCTATTGGAGGCCGATCGCACATTGGGTTTTGTCTTTTTCGATTTTGATTGAATGTTCTATTTTAAAATGTACTTAAGACTAAAGATGAACTAAGTCGACATTCCACCAATTGGAAGAGACAGGATACTCATAAATTAGAAAAAAAAAAAAACTAACTTGCCCTCATGAAAATGAATTTTTAATTAGTAGCAAATATAAAATATATGTGTTTGTTGTTTGTGTGATATCAAAAAAAAAAAATCTTATTTATATGACGACGACATTTCTACGAGAACACAACAGTTAATTCAAAGTCTTGCAAAAGTTAGCGTCTTTAATTTGCAAATGGAAAAATCTACATATATAGTATTTTCGTATTATTTGTAATTTTAAAAATATATTCAAACTTAAATTTTGAAAAATATCCTCTCATAATTGGAATCTAATTTTTTTTATTCACATATTTTATAAAACTAACTTAAATACGATAAATGAGATTGAAGAGCGAGTGATTGAAAATAAATTTAAAAATAAAATGTTATAATTTTTAAATTATAGTTGTTATAGAATAAAATAATACGAATAAAAATTTTTAATACCAAATATTTTAATAATTAAATTTTGATAATTTAACAATTTCACCGCACTCCTAAATAAACTATGAGTGGTGAGTAATAAACTAATAACAACATAATTTTTTTTAATAAATTAAAAAAAAGCAAGAGGTTAATAATCCCACGGTCATCCTTACACATGTCATATAAGCCCTACCGTACCCTCCACTCTCTCTCTCCTAATTCCCGCCATTTCTCTAAACCGAAGTGGCTCAGCGCCCCGCTTCGCCGAACAAAAAAAAAAACACAAACGCAACTGCACAGGCTTACAAAATCAAAATGGGAAAAGAAAATCCAGCGGCAGAGAAAGCATCAAATCTGCTCCGAAGCAGGCTCTGTGACCCTAATTTTGTTGTCAAGCACCTCTCCGACTCTCCCGACAGCAATTACAGGTGCGATTTCTCGTTCACTTCATTCCATTATGAAAAAGTCAAACTTTAGAACTTAAAACATTGTTATCATTGTTGTACGATGTGATAGATGAGAAGAAGAGCATTATTTTAAAAATTAAATTTGCAGTAAGTTGAAGTTTTTAGTATCCAGTTCGGTGACCGAGGCTTGCAACAACTCCATTTTGCTTCTTGGTCCTCGCGGCTCTGGCAAGATTGCGGTAATAATTTAATTTTGTAAAATTATTATTTCAGCTTTATGTGGATTTTTTTAAATAGATTACTGGTTTTACTTTTTATTTTTACATCATCATCATCATTATGGCATCTATTTTGATTATAGGTTTTGGAGCTCATTCTCACAGATTTGTTGTTAGAATATCCTGATACAATATCTGTGGTATGCTTTTTCTTTACTTTCGGTTTCCTTTTTTTCGTAATATTTGATTTTTGTGTAGAATTATTTTTATTTATGGCATATGGAACAAAATAGTTGTTGATAATGATTCTTGAAATTGTCCATTTTGATCTTATTTTTCGTTGGTCATGATGTTGCAGATCAAATTGAATGGGCTTTTGCACGGTGATGATTGTTGTGCATTCAAGGTAAGATATCCAAATGGTCCTTTTCATTTTTCACTCAATGAGTTGTATTTTGCATTCCCATATGGTGCTGGTTATACCCTGCTTGCTATGCTACTGTTTCGCTTATTCCTTTTCATGGTTATTGCTTATTCAGGAAATTGCTAGACAGTTATGCATGGAGCATCAATTGTTGTTCTCTAAAATGGTAGCACGATTAATTAATTTGAGGTCATTCTCATGCATCTTTGACCAAAAATCTCAAATTTCTTGATGTTTTGAGATGATTTTTGCAGGCATCATTTGATGATAACTCTCAGTTCATGATAGAAATGTTACGGTGAGTGTATTAATTTTTTTAATGTTCTCTTCTACCCCTTTCAAGTATAGTTTAATTCATGCCCAATCTTTTCAAAATGTTAATGAATTGTGTTCTCTGCCTGTCAGGGAGTGTGGGTTAGCACATAAAACAATTATATTTGTACTTGATGAGTTTGACCTTTTTGCTCAGGTTTGAATCTATGATCCTTTTTTCAATCCCTTTCTAATTGGTGGTTGTATGTCATGATCAATCGTTGGGTTCTTAGTAAAATTGATGATGAACCATATAGTTCACCTTCTATTAAAATAGTACTCATGTAGAACATTTCAAATTATTATAGTAATAGTTTGATCTTGAAATCTCAGATTATGACCTTTCACTTTTCACAATCTTTTACTTTGCAGGGAAAACAACGATTACTTTATAGCCTGCTAGATGCGATGCAATCAGTAACATCTCAAGCTGTTGTCATCGGTGTGAGTTGCAGACTGGTATGACCGTTTAAAGTTTCTTCTATTTTGTCTTCATTACCAACTAGACGCTTTTGTATTATAGTTCTTCATGTTATGAATTCAAAGTTTGTAATGGCAAATGGAAGCCCATGTCTGAATTCTTACCATTGGACTGGACCAATTATCACTTAATAAGTCATAGAACTACTGGCTGACCTGTCAGTTTGGATCTAATGTATGCCAGAGCCATATGTGATATTATGACTAATTATTAGTGAAGAATCATGTATAATGAGGAACATATCATGCAGGATGCTGACCAGCTTTTGGAAAAAAGAGTAAGGTCACGCTTTTCACATAGAAAGCTGTTATTTCTTCCTCCATCCAAGGAAGATATGCAAAGGTATATTATCAATTTTCTGACACAGCCTCTCTAGCTTCTGATTATGGTTACTTACCATTAGTTTTGTTGTGTCACAGATTGTTGGAGCACATTTTGTCTTTGCCAGTCGACTCAAGCCTTCCTCATGCCTATGCTGTTGAATTCAACAAAAAGATTAAAGTATCCTGCTTTCAAAACTCTCTTAAGAAAGTACAGCATAATGCAGTCATTTAGGAAGTTCAATTTGTTTTCACCAGCGTAGATGTAACTCACATGTGAACATATTTAACACACGGAAAGCCGTTACATGACTTATGGACAAAGGAATTCCATTTTTAAAGAGGTTGAATTCCTCAAATCACTAATTTTCATTACTGTCAAATGGGTGAAATTTTGATTAACATTCTATTTCTTTGCTAGGTTGGTTATTTATGCATCAAAATTTTAGATAATAGATTATTTTCATGCATGTCAAAGAATTGGTTCTGTCAGAAGCCCTTCACATTTTACAGAATATTTTAGCAGATGGGAGATTCAAAGAAATTGTTAATACTCTAGTGAATTTAGATTCCACAATCAACCACTTATTGAGATTTCTGTAAGTTCCTCTTCTTGCATCTGGAAGCATATAATGTTGTATGAATGGAGAGTGATTTTCATTTTTGGTTTTCTGATGAACTTACTGTTTGACATTAGATTTCTTGCTGTTTCATACATGGATTTGGAATCTGGCTTCCTGTCATTTGAGAACTTCAAGACTGCACTATCAAATTCTCACAGACAGCCAAAATTGGAATGTATAAAAGGTCCAAGGATCTATGTACCATTTCTCTATTATTTGTGTAAATGTGTTCACAATAGTTACTCTGGTTGTTTGAAGTTGGACATACTAAAGTTACATTAATGCACATTTCAACTGTTCAAGCAGATTGCTCCATATTAGAGCTCTATATTTTGGTATGCATGAAGAGACTGGAAATCAAAGAGCAAAACTCATACAACTTCAATTCTGTGATGAAAGGTAACACTCAGATTTTGTTGTGTTAGTTTTGTATTACCTTTATTGAAGTTTGTTATGAGTTAGAAGTCTTGCATCTGTTGCAGAGTACAAAAGCATCCATGATTCCTTCCAGACATCTGATTATTATTCACGAAATGTATGCTTGCGGGTGTGTATTGCTTTCCCTTAAAATGATCATTGTATTTAATATTATACTGAATCTATACCCAAATTTTCCAACAGCATGGTTTGACTATTTATTGCTCCAACTGATGCAGGCATTTGAACACCTCCTACAGCGTGAATTAATTTGTTTCACAGACAATAGAGGATACAGTCAGTCTGTTGAATTTCGTCCAGTGAAACTTCTAATATCTTCTATTGAACTATATCAGGGACTGAAATCATATTGTTCGTGTCCTGTAAGTTATTCTCACAGCAACGTATGTCTGTTGGTACACAAGTTCAGATGATTTCATACTTATTCTAGTAACTTGCATTTTCTTTATAGCTAAACTAATAATCCATTGATTGATCCACAAAATGATTTTAGACCTCGCAAAAACCATATTTGCTTCCATTTCTCGCAAATTTTTTTTTTTCTGTGCTTCTTGATGGTACATTGGCCCTCCAGCACTTGCGTTAAAGGTATCTGTTAAAGTTGGTGATCCAGGGCATCATTTTAATCGTTAACTGGCAGGTTATTCTTCTTAAACTAGTGGAGCGTTGAAATCAAATATGCTGAGGAGCATCCTTCAGAGCCAAGTTGCTGTTTCATATGTATGAAAAGAGGAAATCTGTATTGTACCTCTGCTGTTTTCTTTCAGTGCAAGTCTAGCAAATTTCCCGGAGGAGATTTTCATTTCCATCCACTTTCTGTTGCGAATAAGATTTGCCCTTACATAGTGGTTTTTGTTTCTCCCTCTTGTTGTTTAATGTTTGTTGTTCCTATAAATGCATCTTTGTCTATAGTCATTAAACTCTGTAGCTTATTTTCGAGTCCATTCTCCCTCTTGAGATTTTCAAAAAGTACATTTAAGTATAGTATTTGTAAACGGAACTTTTATTTCATAATTCATACCCATCCCTCTACTTTAAAAATAAAATAAAATAAAACACTTCAATTTCATAGACAGAGTTCTTAAATAAGCAACTTATCAATTTTACACAACATTCATTTTAGATTGATAAACGAGATGTTCAAAGTAGTCAAAGTGATTCCAACGAGCATTAATAATTAGATTTTTAATACTTGTTAATAAATCAAAAGAAATTCTAGATTTAAAAACCAGTTCTTTACAATTATTTTAAAAAAAATTTTATTTAATTATTCTTTAAATTTAAAAAGAAAGGTTTCCATTATAAAAAAAAAAAAGAAAGGTTTCCAGATCCAAGCTTGTCAAATCCGGGCAACGGAAGTAACTATCGGGTCGGGTTCCAACCCAAGGCGCTGCTTCCTGTTTGGACAAACGGTGCCTAAATGCTCACCATCTCTGAAAATAAACCTCTCTCGTTGCGGCAGCTCACTTCTAAAACCCCGACTCTCTCTCAGAGCTTCGCCGCAATGATTCAGACACTGTCTTCGAAACCCAAAACCCACGTGGCTTATCATTCTTCATATCTTGTACTATCCCTGTCAATCCTTACCTATCACTAAAACTTCAAAAAAATAAAAAGATAAATAAAAAAGCTTGCTCAAAATTTTCAACAGACTTATGTATTTTCATCTACTCAATGACCCTCTGTATAAGAGCTTCAAAAGCTTTGTCCGCACATTCGTATCACTATTTTTATCTCAAGAAGGTACGTTTTTTCTTCCCCTTTTATTTCTCTGTCCATACCTATCCATCAATTAGTGAAAGCAATAACAAAGATTCAGTCTTGAACCCTGAGAGCGAGAGCTATTATAAAGAGCTGATTATTAGTACTGTTGAGGAAAAGCCCTGGGCTTTTTGCAATAACAGGTGGGTTTCAGATCATTTTCAGGCTGTAGTTTCTGATCCTGAGTTGCTTGTTAGAGTTTTGAATAGGATTAGGGAGAAACCTAGGATTGCGTTGAGATTCTTTAGATGGGTAGAGACTCAACCGGGTATTAAACATGACGAATTTGTGTTTTGCACGATTCTTGAGATTCTTATTGAGAGTGGTTTGTTGAGGTCTGCTTATTGGGTTGTAGAGACGGTTGTTTGTGTTAATATACATGGAATTCTTGATGTGTTGATTGGTGGGGGTTTAAGCTCGTGTGTTTCGATCAAGATTCTTGATCTTTTGTTGTTGATTTATACTAAGAAGTCGATGGTTGAGCAATGCTTGTTGGTTTTTAATAAGATGTTGAGAAATGGGTTGTTGCCTGATGTTAAGAATTGTAATAGGATTATAAAGGTTCTTAGAGATAATGGTTTTTCAGTTAAAGCTAGGGAAGTTTATAGGATGATGGGTGAGTTTGGGATCAAGCCAAGTATCGTCACATATAATACGATTTTGGATTCATTCTGTAAGGAAGGTGAAATGCAAGAAGCATTGGAGCTCTTATGGGAGATGCAAGGGAAAGGGTGTTCTCCAAATGGTGTTACTTATAATGTGTTGATTACTGGGTTTTCGAGAAATGGGGAATTGGAGCAGGCTCGGGGACTTATCAGGGACATGTTGAAATTGGGATTAAAAGTGTCAGCACATTCATATAACCCTATAATCTGTGGGTATTCTGAAAAAGGTCTACTTGTTGAGGCATTAAACCTTGAGGAAGAGATGGTAATTAGAGGAGTTGCTCCAACACTGGCAACTTATAACATATTAATATATGGCCTTTGCAAGTGGGGAAGAGTGAGTGATGCTAGACATCGGTTTTTCGAGATGTTGAGAAAGAATGTGATTCCAGATATTATTTCATACAACACACTTTTATATGGTTATTGTAGGTCGGGAAACATAGGGGAGGCATTTCTGCTATTTGACGAGTTAAGGTCTAGGAATCTAGTTCCTACTGTTGTTACCTACAATACACTTATAGATGGTCTTTGTCGATATGGGGACTTAGAGGTTGCTCAGCAGCTCAAAGAAAATATGATCAACCAAGGGATTCTCCCTGATGTAATTACTTATACAATTATGGTAAATGGATCTTGCAAAATGGGAAATTTATCAAGGGCAAGGGAATTTTTCAATGAGATGTTGCGTAAGGGCTTGCAGCCAGACCGCTTTGCATACACAACTCAAATAGCAGGCGAACTGAAACTTGGTGACACATCAGAGGCATACCGCTTACAAGAAGAAATGCTAGCTAAGGGCTTTCCTCCAGATCTGATCACCTATAATGTTTTGGTGCATGGGCTCTGTAAATTGGGCAGTTTGGAAGAAGCCAATGAATTGTTGCGGAAGATGGTTGGGGATGGTTTTATTCCAGATCACATAACATATACCAGCATCATCCATGCTTACCTAGAAATGGGTGATCTCAGGAGAGGCAGAGATTTATTCAACAATATGCTGAGAAAAGGCTTATCTCCAACTCTGGTGACTTACACTGTATTGATTCATGCTCATGCCGCTAGGGGAAGATTGGAACTGGCATTTATGTATTTCTCAGAGATGCAGGTGAAGGGAATTCGACCAAATGTTATCACCTATAATGCACTCATAAATGGTCTCTGTAGACTGAGGAGAATAGATCAGGCTTATGGACTTTTTATTGATATGGAAGAAGAAGGAATACTTCCTAATAAGTATACCTACACTATATTAATAAATGAGAACTGCAATGCAGGCAATTGGCAAGAGGCTTTGAGACTGTATAAAGAAATGCTAGATAGAGAAATTGAGCCAGATTACTGCACACACGGTGCACTGTTGTTGAAGCAACTAGATAAAGACTATAAAGTTCACGCAGTTGAATACCTGGAGAGTTTAACTCTAGGTGCGGAATACACAGCCAATGCAAAGACTTAAAAACACCATTGAAAAATTTTTGGTGATTCTCAGTGATTCATGAGTGGGTGCCATCCTTGTTTCTCAAGGAATCTGTCTCGTCCAATTGTAAAGTTAATCGATTGGCCACTATGTAAATTCTTACAATTCCTCAAGTAAGAATCTCTTTCTTCAATAGTTCTCCATGGAATATTTTTCTATTTATATTTCTTGATGTGATACTTGACACATGTTATTAATGGTTTACAGGGCGAAATTTTGGGGAGTTACGGGATTAAGAAGCAACACATTTTTTATTCATAGCTGGATGCTACCAAGTAATATTTTAGACCAATTGACAGATTAGTCATAGTCAACAGGTATACAGCTAAAATTCAAACCTGTATCGAATGTTCTGAATAAATTTCTGATAAATATTGTATTGATTAATTCTTTAAAATTCTTTCGAGAGAATAAAAAGGAAGGGGATGTTTACTTCTTTCCTCATGATCTCAACAGATAATAGTTTGTAATCCAAGCAAAAGTTTCAATATGAGTTCCACTTCTTCTCTGGTTTCTATATAAAACTTACAAAGAAGATTGTGCACTGATATTATAATTATAATTTTTGTTTCTGACTACTTGATTTCATGATGAACATAAAACATGCCAGTGTTTTTGTTCCTTTAGGGAATGAGTCTGTGGTGTGTTTTTTGTTATGTTGTTGGGGGAAGTATTTATTTTGTATGGTGAAATGTTATGAGCATTATACCTTTGTTAGTCCATGCATCTTATGCCTTTTCGTGTGAGTGAGTCATGTTCGTTGGTCTTTCTCTTGCCTTATGCAGCATGGCCAGTGTTCTAGGTTTCACTTGAATGTGCTTTTTGTTAACTTGTTCTCACAGTGCCGGATGTTGCTACCTCTAGCATCTTCTGTTATGTCCACAACCTGTTACATTTTTTCATCATATTCTTTGTTATCATTTCTCGGTGTTTACGTTATCAATTTTTTATACTTTTTCATTGAATATGCCAGACTATTTGGTCTTTTATGACAGTCTTTATGTCGTGGTCAGTGTATTAAGACAACTAAGCTCTCTGTCCAGTTTTTTCATTCGGAATTAATGTTACTGTCTTGTCAATTATTACTATGTGAAGTGTAAAATGCCTTTCTCTCAGGAACCTCTTGTTGTATTTATATTTAGGTTTATCTTGACAAATCGAAAAAGAATCTGACTGAGAAGTTTATTATGACTGAGAAGTTTATTATCTGTCTGTATAATGAGAAGACATCAAATTGCCGCTTCACTTTTTTATGCATAACTTGTTTTCTTCACATCAATAAGGGTGATGTCGTAAAATGCTCAAGGGTGGACTATATTAAAGGTACTTTCAGTATTTATGTTGCTAGAACGCAATTAAGGATGTTTAAGATGTAGTATGAGACAAGCTTGAAAGCAAACTTGTAGATTTTTTATCCTTCAGGATGTGGAGGCACTGGTTTTCACATTCAGAAGAATATTGGGAGATTAGGTAAGGTGTAGTAGGGTGGTCTGTATTGTATGTAGTTAGGAAGTTGATATCAGAAGCAGCAAAACATTGATGAAGTCCTCGTTGTAAATTAGAATTTGAATTCTGCCCTTGGAATATTCTGCATTTCATCTTGAAGGTGGACGCCAAGGGGGCTGTAATTGTCATTACATTGTAACCGAAGTTCTCATTACCTGGCTACTCTCTTGCAACTATACAGGGCTGTGGAAATTCTCTAAAGGAATTC
This sequence comes from Citrus glauca, assembly GCA_029633175.1. Taxonomy (NCBI): domain Eukaryota; kingdom Viridiplantae; phylum Streptophyta; class Magnoliopsida; order Sapindales; family Rutaceae; genus Citrus; species Citrus glauca. The sequence goes on from JAQOOD010000002.1 coordinate 29,147,199, forward strand.
TCTCTTTCTTCTATGTTTTCAATAGTATCCTTAGACTTAATTTCATATCTTGTTTTCGTCTCTCTTGTTCTTTTCATCTCATTAACACTTTTCTTTTGGTCTATGGGCACATATTAATGTCCATTAAAGCCATCATTTTAATTCAACAGATGACTTGCACACACAATGTTACATGCAGGCTTTGCACCTGCAGTATATTCGTTTCTTTGGATATACTAGTACTAGTGCTACATACCGTTACTATAACAATCATACTTATGTACATTTTCATCTTCACAAATTTTAAGCACAAGTCATAAATGGACCAAATTGATCTACTATCCACAAAGTAGTAATTTTTGTTATGTTATTACTTGCAAACTTAGTTGCAATAGTTGTTTTGCCTGCCATTTTCATTGTATTTATGGGACATTTCAATTGTTGTTATGAAATGATGTCGAGAAGGTCCTAATTGATATTGAGATATTATAATTTTTAAATTGAATAATAATTTTGATAAAATTAATAAAGATATTAAATTTTTTTTATTATATTGACTTAATTTTCAAGTTATAACAGTTGGTGTTTATTAAATATTTTTGTACATTAATTTTTAAATTATAACTATTCAATCTCAATTTCAAACAAGACTAAGTAGCCTTATTTTTGCTTTTAAAAATTTTATTTTTTATTATTTTTCTAGTACTATAGCTTCTAGTCTTGTTTTATTTTATATGCTTACCTAAATATAATAATGAGTGCATTATTATATCTAGGTGAGAAGTTTGATTTCGGCATCTCGCTGAATAACCATTGTTTAAAGCTTGAAATTCTAGTTGAAATCGACGGTGCTTAATTGCAACTTGAGGCTAAGCACACTTTGGTTGGTGAAGGCGCCTTAAAAAGCCTTCACTTACAGGTGCAACTTCCTGTTAGAAACCACCCCCATTAAATTAATGGTGTGATATTATATGTATCAAACAAATTTTCGGATTTCAATCATTTCGAGAATGTAGATATAACTTCCAAGTTAGATTACATCATTGAATACGTCATAATTTATTTTTCGAATCAACAACCAATTGTCACCCAAGTTTTTTGGCGGCATTTAATATAAGAATCCATCAGTAGAGTACATGAATAATCCCACAATATTCATTTTAAAGAAAGTAACATTCAACAGCATTTTACATAAAGTATTAAAAGAACCCACTTTTTTGACTATGGAAACGTGAATAACAATGGTTTGGTGTTCAACATAGCAAGCATCGACCTTAGGTTAGGTTACCAACTTTTAAGGATGGTAAAATCAATTCTTGTCTTTAATTACTTTCAGAAAACACCTGAAGCACGTACTCGTCCCATTTTGTTATCTTTTATTATTAACTGTCTATAAAAGTAGGGAATTGTGAAGAACCTAGTAGTGGCCCTAGTGGATCTAGTATCTCTCATATAAGCCCGTCACTTGTGCAAAGATTCAAAGCTACCTCATTCTTTTGGCTATTTAATAACTTGATAATGTTGGACATGCATGGGATGGAATCACCTGCACATATTAGATTGTTTCTCTAGTAATTTTGTTCTGAAACATAAATCATATTTCACTGTGCTTTTACGATTAAACTGTTTAGACGAGATGGGAGCAGTCATATTATAGCATAGCTCAAATGTTCACCTAAAATTTAACAATTTGCACCAAAATCATCGAGAGAGGTGAGGAAATTTAACAATTTGGACCAATTTCCTCACCTCTCAAATCTTGTGGGAGCAAGCCGCGAGCCTTCATTTGGAATGAAAAATACCCTATATAACCTATTTTCCATTATTTTTGCATTTGTAGGGAAGAGATTGTAGTTTTTGTCTTTATATCTCTAATTACGGACGACAAGTTTAGATTCTTATATTACAAAACGCACACCGACAATCCATAGGCAATTATAATTTCGAGTTATTAAGTTTAAAGGGCATCAGTTAAAAAATTTAAACACTTTCACCTTTATTGTTATTTCATTTTTCTCTTTCGTGTTCATTAAATACTTAGTACTCTTCGTATTTCTCTCATTCTTCACTATCAATAAAACTAGTAAAACGTTCCAATCCTTCCAATACATATTTTACTTTAGTATCCATGTTGCTTGAGTCGAATGAATCAAATTTCTCTCTTGATTTGAATTATTATTATAACAAATAAATGAATTTTAAGTAAGTACCTTAAAATTAGGCCATTCAAATTAAGAAAGAATCCTAATTGTTATAAAAGTACGGATATTGTTATTTGTTTTTCTCTGTCTTGGAGATTTATCTAGACTTTCCTAATTCTATGCTTTCTTAAGTATACAAAACACAATAGTAGTTGTTAAGATAAAGAATCTAGATGACAAAAGGAACTCTTGAGAAAAGGGTAACTTGTTCTTGTAGCTATCACAGTAATAAATCATGTTTATTTTGTTGTTTAATGTTGCAATAAGAAACTCTCAATCTCAAATGAATAGTCTTCGAAGAGTTTGTTTGTTCCAACTAAAAAACAAAGAAGGAAAAATTATACCTATTCGAAAATATTGAGCCAGGTTCTAGGAGTATGAATGCCAATGAAACAGCCCCATCATCAAACCCTTTGATTTTTACACTCCCAAATATGACAAAAAGAAACTAACCCGTGGTCAATTCTGGCCCGACGATTTATACTAAGATACTACAATTAAAATGTGTTGCACAAAAACACCTGCTTTCTGCAACAACCAAAGACCCTCTTGATTGTATACAAAATCCTCCGAGAAGTTCCCTAAGTTCAAAAACGTTTCTTTGAGAAAACCGTCCAGTATAGCCACTATAAAACCATTTCCATTTCCTTTTATCAGTTTCAAACTTTTCAAAACTACAGAAGAAAATAAAGAGTTGTTATGGCTGCTGCTGCTGTTTTTTCTTATAGAATCTTCTGTCCCATAAGATGTTCTGCAGCTAGCAATAACCATGATCCCAATAAGCATCTGAACAATATCAGTTATAGTGGGAATTCAACTAGAAGCACTAAGGTTGATTTGCATAGCCAAACAACTGGAGTGGCAAGCACTTTTTTTGCTTCTGTTGCTGCTGAAAAGGAAGGCTGCCGCATCAATGAAGTAAAAATTCGACAAAATATCCCTACAAAGAAGCAGTCTGTCGATCCTTATCGACATGGTCTAATCATCGAGGGAGGTGTTGGCTACAGACAGACCGTTGTTGTTCGATCATATGAAGTTGGCCCTGACAAAACAGCTACACTGGAGAGCATTCTTAATCTATTTCAGGTAATAAACTCAGCCAAAACTCTACTGCTAATTCAATCCCAATATGCACAGCTTTCACCAAAAAGAGAGCTCTGAAAGCTTGGGATTATGTTCATAAACTTTTGGAGATTGTATGTGTTCTTAGGAACTGTTTCTGAGTTTGCAGGAAACTGCATTGAATCATGTATGGATGTCCGGTCTTCTCAGCAATGGTTTCGGAGCCACACATGGAATGATGAGAAACAATCTGATCTGGGTTGTCTCCAGAATGCAAGTTGAAATTGATCACTACCCAATCTGGTAAGTAAAACTTAAGTAATTTTATAGATGAAACTGAACCTAAATTCATATTTTGGATTTATGGTTTTGTTGGTTCTTACTTAGTTCAAAGAAAATCTCTTCCAAGCACGGGCTTATTATAACCAGCTAACGAAATAACTTACAGGGGAGAGGTTGTTGAAATTGACACATGGGTTGGAGCTTCAGGGAAGAATGGAATGCGACGAGACTGGCTGATCCGAAGCCAGGCCACAGGGCACATTTTTGCCCGTGCTACCAGGTATATCAAATATGCTTTGGAAGAGCTTTTATAAAAAGCCTTTCTCACCAAAAACCATAAACATTAATAATGGTAGCCGTTATTCAGTTAAACAATAATTTTTATACTGAAAGGCACTTGAACATGAAACAGCACATGGGTGATGATGAACCAGCAAACAAGACGCCTCTCAAAAATCCCTGCAGAAGTGAGGGCAGAGATTTCACCCTGGTTTATTGACAAGCAAGCAATCATAGAAGATGTGCCAGAGAAGATCTCCAAGTTGGATGACACAGCAAAATATGTCAACTCTGATTTGAAGGTAAATAAACATCAAACCAAACGTCTGATATGTTTGCAACTGTTGTGTTTCAGTTTTATTTATTTATTTGAACACTTATATCTATATTGCAATGTGAAGGCTAATTGTATTTATAATAAAAAATCAACGAGGACTATCCTAGATCACAACCCAAATTTCAACCCTCATGGAGGGACATTTACTTCATCTAAGAGAAGTGGAGGAGATGTCTAACTCCGCCCCATTATAATTAGGGGAAGGAATTTTAGCGTCCCCAAGAACAGACTCGAACTGTTGCCCTCAGAAGGCCAAAGGCCGACTGATGTGTTTCAATTTAACTTTAAAAACAGAACGGCCAAATTGTTCCCCTAGCACCCATTTTTTTTGGTAGATAATACTTGCTACCTATTGACAGACTTATCATACCGAAAAGCTACTAATTCTATCTCACAAGAACCATAAATAAAAAAGCAACTTCACCAACTATAGAAGCAAATACTAAGAATGAAAATTTAAATTTGCAGCCTAAGAGGAGTGATTTGGACATGAACCACCACGTCAACAATGTCAAGTATGTCAGATGGATGCTCGAGGTACATCATACATAATATTTCCTATCTTAAACTCAACTCAGTTCAACTTTCTTTTCTATTTTTCGCGACTAAATATCACTTGTTACATCTTCAGACAATTCCGGACCGAATTTTGGAGTCTAATCAACTGTCTGGTATAACACTAGAATACAGAAGGGAATGTGGAGGTTCAGATGTAGTTCAATCACTTTGCCAACCAGATGAAGATGGAATTCTGAAAGATGGAGTGAAACAAGATACTGCCAGTATCAGGCTACTAAATGGATTTTCTCTGGCATCCGAAATCGTCGATGGCGGTGGGCTTATTGCATCCTTCGAAAAAGGGCCATTAAGATTTACACATCTCCTGCAAGCCAAAGGGGAGACTCAAAATGAAGAGATTGTTAGGGGAAGAACCACCTGGAAGAAGAAGCCGTCTTCAATGCCATTTTCAAGTTAATATTATATTAAAATAATTTTAAAAGGGATTAAGCAAAGCGGATTTTCCCGGAAAAGCAGTGAGAAATCCTAGAATCCGGTATCAAATGCCCTGGAAAAATTAAAAAAGTTGCAGGGTGTGTTATTGGAATTTGCTTTATCTCCTCAGAATTTTTATGTATTTCTGCTGCCCCTGAATGGAGCTGGAAGACAAGGGTGCCGGAAACACAAGACGAGTCGTGGATGGTGCAGCCAATGAAATTAAAATAAGTGGTGTGAATATTTTGTGTGGTGATAATTGTGAGAACTGAGAAATAGCCCTAAATATGAGGAAATTCCTGGTGATTACCTATGACTGATGGTTCAGTTCATTGTCTGTGTCCTCTCAGTTTGTACCATAGAAATTATTTTGTGGAAATAATGAGTAATTTAGTACAATGTAATTTGATGTAATCATATTGCATTCTTAAAATTGTTGATAACGAATTTCCCCAAAAATTGGGCGTTATGGAGAGGATGTGCTATTAACCATTCGAAATCACATAGAGCTATCTTCAAAATATCAAGACTTGAAAATGGAGAATTCGGGGTTCTCATTTTTCTGCCCCTTATGGTTAATATTTTAGTAATAGTAATAATTTGTTACGATAAATTGATAAAAGCTTAGTCAATGGGTAAATTAATTTTTAAAGCAAGGAAAAGAAAAAGCTTACTACAAACACCGACCTTTTTCAAGAAAAAGCTCAGGGACGTTGATGTTATTACCCAAGCATAAAGTGCACTGGGATGAATCATCATATGAAAATCGGATAACGTTGCCACTATTCTTCTCCATCTTGACACAGAGGAAAATGAATAATTGAAATGAACTAAATTGAACTGGAAGATAAACCAATACATAAAAAGATTCATAACTGAAAATCGCTGAAGCTCTCCCGATTTGGCAAAATGAAAAAGAGTTAAAAAAAAAAAAATTGCCAATTTAGAATTTGGTAACATTGGCATTCTATAGCTGAAAGACCTTGATATTAAGATGCATTTCCCACTACCTATCAAAAAAGAATTTAATACTCTGCTCAAAAAAACTGTGATCCGCTAACCTAAGGGAATAAGCATTTACAATTTATAAAGAGATAAGTATTTACAAACTCGATGAATACCCCCATAGGAGCTGGAGCAAGGAATCAAAGAATGATGTACCGAAATGCCAAAATCATCGTCTCTTTCTTTGCAAGCTTTTGTAAGACCAAATGATGAGGAATGCTACGAGACAGAATCCAACACACAACCAGAAAATTACCAACCATAAAGGCATAGGGTTAGGATACAGGCCTGTTAGAAAAACAAAAATCCTTTTTCAGCAACTCAGAATTACAAGTATGGTTGAAGCAACAAAAAGAAAAAATTTAGCCGACCAAGATGAAATTTTGACAACATTGGATGATAAGGAGATAAATATACCGTGTCCAAACTTGATGCAAATGAGGAGTTCAATTATGCAGATAGCAAGGGAAAGCCAACAAAATGCACCGACCTTTTTCACTGGTTTTCTGAAAAATGAGTGAACAACACTTAATCAGTACTACATTTCACATTCAAAATCATCAGTGTTGACAATCTAGCAAAGAAGTATCATTCAAACAGAAGCACGATGGGCAAGAGATTACCGATCTTGGAGGTACGAATTGTACTCACGAATTGTTGGTATTGCAATTAGCCACCACAAGATCAACCTATAAATGATCACAGGGTTTCGAGGAGGAACCCAAAGACAAAACTTTAGGAAGAATGTGTTCAGCTCGACAGTCAAGAAGATGATGCAAAGAGTGAGAACTTGGATGAACCGCCATGGACCAAGCAATGGGTGCCACTCATCCTTGTCCCATTGTGCCGGTGTAAACTGCCCCAATGTCCGTTTAAACTGACAAGAAAACATTATATGATCAGTTACCCTCAAAAAAAAAAAAAAAACTGCACAAGCTAACATAACACAGCAACAATTTTTGATGATAAAATTTCCGTTTTAGCAATAAGAATACTAGTAAGAAGCAATCAAGATAAGGGGAAAAAAATAGTTCAACTATTAAGGATCGAGGGCTTCAAAATAAGTATCAAGTCATGGCTTTTATTTCATTTTATAAATCAGGTTTTTGCATCAAATAACAGACTACCTACATACAGAGTTGAGGAGCCAGATCTGTTGAATCACAATGCAAATGACACCAACAAACAGAGAGGGAAAGGAACTTCTTAAAATCAGTGAGGGAAAAAAAAAAAAACCAACACTTGGTGCCATATCAACAGTCATTAAAATTGATTTGCTATTACTCCATATATCAAGACGCAGAAATTTAACTTATTGAACATAGGTAAAACAAGCATCCGGTTCACTTATCTAGCACTAACAAGCACAGACCAAGAGGAAATTTGTTTCAATACATAATGCAGCGATACTCGTGATACTCCGATAAAACATAATGCAGTGGTACTTGGATACCAAGTTTAAAAGTTAATCGGCTATAATGAAAAGTATCTTAAAATTAAGCTCGGGGGAAAATTTCTGACGTTTCACATAGTTGGGGTCACAATTGGAAACCATAAGTTTGTGTCTACTAATAATAATGATGCTAATAAAAAAGAGTAATCTAATATTATAAGTTCAAAACGTACTTTTCCAATGATATTAGGCTGGCGGCTTATACCAACCCACTCATATGTTTTCCCATCAAAATACCTAACTGTATGCATTCCTGCCCAAATACCTGCAGAAGTATCAAATGAAATTTGATTATTGGATGCAATAACAATCCAAAATCTTCCCCAAAAAATAGTAAATAAATATAAGGATAACCTTGAATGGTAATGAACAAGAATAGATGGTCCAGGGAAAATAAGACTAGCAAACAGATACAGCATACAAGAAACACCAGGCAATTAAAGTCTGTATCCAACCAAACTTAAATGTAACTCCAAAGAGCTACCTGAAACACAGACCATTATCCAGCAAAGCCTTGTCGACCTACATGTCAGCCTAAAAGACTTCAGCCAACTAAAAGATTAAGGCTTCCATAATTTCAGGACCAGGATAATTTACAAATTTATCATAAAAGGTAGCTGAAGTTAAAACTTTTTCACAGTAGTAATTGTTAACATGAGTCCAAGGGGCAATACATGAAATAATTAAATTCTTATTCTGCAACATCCTTAATCCTTTTAAGTTATTGTCTTCACCAACCACCAAAATGATAGACCAGTCTATTCCCTATGTGACATGTAACTCCTATATTTTCCTTCAAAGAAAGTTAAACACAGCACATAAACTAGCATGCAACAACTGAACATTGAAAAGTAATATTCTTAAAACAGAATGGTGCAGCACAATCTCACCAAACCAATTGCAGATTAAAATGTCCAAAATTATACTGTCCCACCAGCACTCATTGAAGTTCGGCAACATGTGGCGGAAAGTAAGCTGAAAAATTCCAACACTAAAGTTAATTAGCAGAAACAAATGATGAGCTTAACATCATATATAATACAGCACAATATTAACAGAACAAACTATATATGGTCAACATACTACCTCCATCAACTCAAATCCAATTGATAGCAGCCACAGAAGAGGCTGATTACGGATCAATATAGCCTTGCCCCACCATCCAAAGATATGAGCTAGAACAAATTCATCAAATAATGTTTCCTAGAAGAATTAATTAAATCAGAAGTCTACAGTGAACATGGAATAGAGTAAATCAGTCCCCCCCCCCCCCCAAAAAAAACGATCACAATAAAAACAATAATGAGGTAGACAGATGTGAAAGAAGAATTCATACATAAACATTCTTAAACCTGCTTGTGGGATTTTCATGCAGATATATGCGACAATCAGCACCATATGACCTCTCAGGAAGTTCTGCATTAAGTCAAGCAAAAAACGATTATAAAGCTTATAGAAGCAATAAATGAGCCTAGAAACACGAGAATCAACAGTTCCGCTGTGTCAAAGGCATTACACTTGTAATATAAAAATTAAAAAACGTAAGGGCCATTTTGGAAGTGAGTGTTACCAACTCCAAGGTCAGGATGAAGAAACTTCATAAACTGACGAGCATCATCACGCTTCTGGAAAAGAACAAAAGCTACAATCAATAATCATCCATTCCAACTTAAAAACCAGACAAGCAACATCGAAATTATTATAGTTTAGAAAACAAGAAGCACAAAACTCCTTCAGTTCTCGATTATTTTATTAGTACCTTCAGTTGAATCATCTGCAAGATGGTGAGAAAGAGAGAGAGAGGGAGAGAGAGAACATCAAGAATTAAAAAAGTGTTGGTTTTATTGGCACTTAACTGTATCCCATTTATCAGAAAATGTGAGATTTTAAGTACACCAACCAAACAAACAAACAGATAGATAAATCAGAAAGTGACAGAAATAGAAACACAGCCCTCAAGAATTACACAACAGAGTTCAAGCTTACAACCAAGCATAACAGAAATATATAAAAACACACAAGCATGTGCTTGCATATACAGACACGCATGGGAAAAGACAACAAAAAATGACCATTAAAAAAAAAGAGAAAAACCTGGAAAAGCAAAAATGTGAGAGCAACAAGATATACAACAGCCATTCCATGAACTAATCGCCAAATTGCAGGGTGTGGCCTAATAAGGACCCTGAAAGCAAATATTATTTCAAAAGTTAGTACAAATAGATATAAGTTTCCAAGGATCAATAGAGTCGCTGCCATTACAAACTCTAGCAAGTATTGCACGTCTACTTGGTGATCGGATGCTACTCAAAAGGACACCCAAATTCACAAATCCACCAATTGACACTAATAGAGTCCACCAAGCACTAATGCACATCCACCGCCCTTTTTATGAGATGAGAAAAGCCAAATTATTAATCCACTAACGCTAGTATATATCCCAAATCCACTAACACTCCAATTTAAAAAATCATATTATTTCAAGTCTCAGAAAAACCTAAGTATAATCTCAACAGATTAGAAGATGAACTGTTCAAAATATCAATTGATGGTATTCAAATATAACAACTCACGTAGAAGGTGCCTGCAACAAGCAGTAAGTGAGGAAAACAGCAATCATCGCCCATATACCCCTACACGAAACAGTTAAAATTAGCCATTTAGTATACTACACATAGTAAAAATTGCATTTAAAAGAATTTTTTTTTATCAAAGGACATCATAATATACAAAGAGGAACAAACCTTTTGACAGATGTAACAACATCTCCAGAATCGCTTTGAGGATCTAGGGCTCCACTTGCCCAACTGGAGATCACATCCAAAGAAAACAATAAGGATGTTGTCTAAGTAAAAGAGAGGTAAAAGATGTGAGTATAGAGCAATAATTAAAAAGACCTCTCATCCTTTAAAATTTTATATAATTATGAAAGTAATATGAATTTAAACAAAGAAACTTAATTGAAATTGCCACTTTCATCATTGTTCTTTTATTATGTGATAGTAATACAATAAGATAAAACTCAACAAACAGTATAGTAATAAAACATCTTCAAATTATAAACCATCATTAACAACTGAAAAAGGAAATGCATAATAGGTCTGGTGTATTTCATATCATTAGCACAAACTATTTATTGGGAATCACACTCACATCAGAAAGCAAGCACCAATAAGCAAGAATGAAATGGTCCGAGGCTTGTATGCCCATGCTGTCCATGGGTCTAACTCGTCACTACCACTGGATGTATCGGTATCACCATTTTCTTGAACAACATGATCCTTTCTCCTTTCTCCCCTATGGCCGTTCAGCTCATTGCCTCGCATGTTTAAGAGAAGCAAATCGATCGCTGGAAATCAGGGAAGAACATCAAATCAGGTAACTTGCACAATGAACAAAAGCAGTTCTTAAGTTGCCACCTCTCACCCCAAATGAAGCACAGACCTATTTTGGAAGATGATGGTTAACAAAATAATGAAAATGGTTACAGTTTATTAAAAAAAAATTAAAAAGGAATTGCAAAAATTGTGGTGATAGCATTGATGTTTTATCTCATGGCAGTATTTGAGATAAAAGGTTTTCACTTCAAATTATATGTGGAGACAACAAATCAAAGTGTGTAAAATGCATGGGCATCCACTGTGAGATCACTTCAATCGCTAGCAACAAAACAATATCAGCGCAACCTAATGATTTCCCAATAAGGAGACAGTTACTCGATTCCAGTCCGTATGGATGCGACTCCACTTCGCATGAGCTCCCAATAAGTAATAATTACAGTGACAATCTTGCAAAATTCTTCAAATTCAGAGAACTCTTAACTACCTATCATTTAACTAAAAGCAGCTTCAATCAACATGCCCAATGTAAAGGTCTGATATTTACAACAGTTTCAAAGACAAATTATCATTACACACGTTAATACTAACTTTAGCGGCCTAACTCATGGGAAATATTCATAACAACTACCGGCAAAAACTGGAGTGCCAAGTCATTTACACTTAATTACTAATTTAGAGAATCAAAAAATAAAAACTGAAAAATTCAATGACCTACATGATTTTATTAGAACCCCACATGCTTCCTATAGCTTTACAATGACAAAATGAAACCCACACGCATAATTATCAATGTGCAAAACCAACCTTACAGCGCACGGCAACTACACACCTAATTCCACATTTTGTGGTCGAAAATGAATTCATTTTCTCTTCTGAGAGAAAATAAATTAAAACGCAATATCAACCAAACAAAGAAATAGAAAAAAGAAAAATCCCAATTCCATCAAAACAACCCATCATAGATGCATGTTTGTACACAAAGAAAGCAATTAACATCGCATGCAGTGAGGATTAAACAAGCAGTAAACTTTGATCAACGTCATCATCATGTAACTGCGGAACCGTAAACACCGTACAACAAACTTCTATGGAAACAAGAGTTACAAAACGCACCGCTTTTGGAACAACTAATATTTAATAAATATAATAAAATTTGAATTGAGACGATCTGGAGTCGAACGTACAGAAATAAATAAATAAATAAAAACCATAAAAAATAAATCTCATACCAGGCTTTAAAATAAAAAAGAATCATTGATTGCATGTAATGTAAAAGAAAGCCTGAAAAATCAGATAAAATACTGAAAAAAGAAAGCTTTTTTTTCTTTTGTCAGCAATATAAATACAAAATTTTTCGCTGGGAAAACAATTACGTACATTGAACCGAATCAGAGACGAAGACGAAAACGACGAATACGTATCTACTCAATAAGTTTATACATTTATATACGTAATTTTTAGATAATATCGAAAATTATTCAGAACAAGCGAAGAGAGAGAGAGAGAGAGAAATGGATGAAAAGAAAAACAGCGAAGTGTTGAGAACGTAATAATACTTACGTAGCCCTAGCCGTACGATGGAAGTGCAGGATGGGAAGAGATCGTGGCCGCCCGATCACTTTGAGTTGGAGTTGAGTCGAGTTAAATTTATAATTACACGAAGAATGAGAGAGTGAAAAAGAGGGAGAAATAACGAGAAGTTCTTAAGTTTAGGGAGTGTTTTGGGGCAGGAAAAAAAAGTGGTTTTTTAAAAAAGTCGAAAATCTGAATCAGAGAAGCATTAGTTGTAGTTATTGCAGTGATTAAAAAGTAAGATAGTTTTTTTCATTTTTCTCTTTCCTTAATTTAAGAGCTGCTGCTGCTGAAACTGAACGCTGCAAACGGCAAAAAGGCAATGGAAAGGAAAACGAGAGAGAGACAGAGAGAGAGGAAATGTTAGGATGGTTTATGTACGACGGTCAAAGGGAGAATTGAAGATGCTTTTAGGTACGTTTCTTTGATGATGGTGGAATTTCGAAATGACGAAAATGGCCCTCGTGGCGCCTGGTATAATTTTCGGGGCAAATGCTGCGTTGGGATGAATTTACGTGGTTGTCCCTACGTGGCGGTTATTATTTATTACGTAAGCTTAATTCCGAGGGAAATTTACGGATTTGCCCCTCGGGTTTGAAAAGACGGATTTTGGTGTTCGAATGATTAGATTTAGGGGAAATTAAAAGAAGAGAAGACGAGAGATTTGGAAGGATACGTTTTCCCATCTTTTGGATTTTTTTATTAATACTTAATCAAAAGGAAGTGCTTTCAAAAGTAATCAAACTTTGAATTGAGTTTTATTATTACAAAAATGATGGAAGTGCTTTTCAAAAGTAATCAAACTTTGAAATGAGTTTCTTACAAAAAGATATTCTCTCAACCTTTTTTTCTTTGCTGTGGGATTTTAAATTGGTAGAAGGGGAAGGAATTTTCATTTGGCCTTTTTCATTTTTGTCGTTTAACATATAATTTTTATATATATATATATATATATATATATATATATATATATATATATATATATATATATCTTTAGATTGGGTAGATGGATAAATTATGATGAATCACATAATTACTAAATGGCATCAATATGTAAAGGTACTTTTTTAAGTCAAAACTATATCGTAGGGATTTTGTGTCAAATTTTTTTACGGGACTTATAATTACGTGAGTGATTAGTTTACGCTAATTAATGAAAAGAAAAAGTGAGAGATAAAATGAGATTGCGATGATGATATATTCAAACTAATTAAATCGCAACATATGAATGATGTGAATGATATATTTTTTTAATTATCAGCGAAAAAAATCAATCAACCTATTTAAATTGATCAATGAGAAATAAAATTTGATTGCTTCATTTTGAAAAGTCTATGAGAGAGACAGACACAATTAATCCACCCGCCTCTACCAAAATTATCAAAAAATATCAAGAGAGAATAATCTTTCATCTATTAAACATCATCGTATCGTATAATTTCATTCCAGAAACATTGGTGATAAATAAGGAACACAATCTCATTTCTTAATCTCTTCACTGACTGATGATCCCAAAAGGAAGCACCGCTATAGTGATTCATAATAATACACGAGAAAAATTACATTCTAACTGTCTTTCGAAAGGGGAGCTCAATAAATATTTGTGAAGAAAGAGACGTGCATTTAATGCCAAACAAATATACTTTGGTGTACTAGCTGCAGCTAGGGAGATGGCAAAGTCAAAAATACAGGTCAGGTCAAGGGAAGCAAAAGCGAGAGTGACGACATTGAACATGAGAAATCGAAATTGGTGCGTTCCAATTTACAAAATCAAAAGGCTAAAAGGGACAAGTCGAAAGGGATAGTGGGCGACAGAAGAGAAACAGGGCGAGAATAAAGAGATTTTTTTTTTTACTACCCTTAAGTTTTAGAAAAAATAATAACAATAATTGTTTATTTCAAGTCCGAGATGATGAGGTGGAAGGGACCACGGACAGGCAGTCAAGCATCAAACGTTTCTCCTTTTATCCATTTACTTTTTTGTTGGAATAAGTTTGTAAACTTTATTTTGTTTTGGTCAATATATATCTTCAATAAGGAATCAAATAATGGATCTTTTAATTTGGTGGGGAACTTGAGTAGGGAATCGAATAACGGATCTTTTGATTGGGTGGGAAAAATTATACGAATATGTATGCATCAATTCAAATACATAACAACAAGAGTTGGGTTGATCATTGATGTATGATAATGGATTTAGATGTATCAAATGAAATTTCATTCATAAATAAGTTTGAATTTAATCAATAATTTCGAATATGCTAAATTTTTATATAATACATTTGCATATAATTGAATGAAGATGTTAGAATAATTTTGTCGTTACATATTTAAAAGCTTCCTTTCAACTTTTTTAACGATTACTTTTATTATAATTTTATAAGTACAATTGTTCGCATTAAAAAATTACTCTAAAATACAGGAAAATCATTATAGTTTTCATATAATTTAACCTAATTAATCGAATTTCGGAATCAATTTTTCCCCTTTAATGAAAAAGAATAGCATAAATGCTTTATAGTACTATACATTCACAAAACAAAAGTGTATAAATGCTTCATAGTCCTATAAATTCACAAAAGTTCCGGATGCGTTTGTTGATAAAAATATCTGAAAGGAATCAAATGACAAGTAGGCCAACCAACGTTGGGATTTTAAGGGCACCAGCTGCAAAATACAAATAGCTCAAAAGCCACCCTCAACATGAATTGCCAACAAAGGGACAGTAGTCATCGACCCATGAAATCTCAGCCTCAATTAGTGTTATGTGTGTTGCTCATAAATAAATATTTACAACTCCTTTTTTATTAAACAGGAATATTGTTTTCATGATTCCAAAATACAATTAAATTTTTAGGGAATTTTTTCTTATATTCTTAATCAATTATTATTTTTGGTTGGTACATTTTCTTATTTTAATCTCTCTCTCTCTCTCTTTCTTTATCTCTATAGGGAACAATACCCACGTGGAGTTCTGATTAATGTTTATTTGTAGGGTTACCAAGTGAAAAAACGGATGAAAATAAGTTTTTTTTTTTATAAAAAAAATGGCAATTCAGAAACTCGACCGAAGTGTTTTTGGTCCAGCTAGAAGAATGAAAATATTGAGTTGGTTTGATGACGTCCGATGTGAGCTGCTAATAATTATGAGCCGGCGGCTCCACCCTGAGTCAGAGTCCTTTGTGTACAGTACAAATACGGTGATGGAGATTTATCCCTTCAACCACTGAAAGCTTTTTGAATTAAATCTAATTGATTGATGATCACATCAATCATTTGTGGGTTACTTTTTAATCGATAATACACACGAGAAAAAAGAAAAAGGTTTAATGATTATTTATTTATGTCTTCCGAGAGTCTCATCTCCAAGGCATGTTGAAAATTATTATTACGTAAGGTTTTTGTGTTGTGCTCCTTTTAAGTGGCTTTTACTGTTTTAGTTTGAAAAGTCAATAATTTAATTTGATTTAATTTTTTTTCCCAATAATTGAATGGGTAAATCATTTCTCTTCTCACGTGAGGTAGAAGTTCAAGTTGAATCAAACTTTGTGTACACGTTGGTAAGAGATAATCAATTATACAGAATGGAAGCTAAACTACTTTAAATCACTTCATTAAATAGGAAGTAACTACTTGGGCAATGTAGAATTTGATGTGGTAAAGCTTGACTGACTCGAACCCACTCCCAAAAACCTCCCCACCGTAATCAAAAGTACCACATCAATTTAATGAAGTGACGAGCCATTCAGTCAATTACTTCATCTCAAGGACAATCTTCCCCACATGCCCCAAGTCCTCAAAAAATAAAAATTAGGAACCCAACAAAACATGGCTCTCCCAACTTTAGTTTTTTTTGGCCTATTAGCTTGGCCTCAGACTCAGAAACTAACACATAACACACCATGTGGTCCAATGAGGGCCTCCCCCCCACCTTTGGCAAAAATTGCTAATATTCCACACATTGAACCTAAACAAAAATTAACGGAGGCCCCCCCTAATATTAGTGCCAATTTCAAGCGAACGTATCAACTTATGTCAATTCAAACTGCACACGGTGGTCCGACACGCCAGCAACAGTACAATGGGACGACGAGGACTTAATCGTCGTGACACGGTTGGTCTCACATTGTGTCATTTTTTTAGGGCATTGATGCTGAGTCTCAATCTTGGTCCAACATTAATAGGGTCGGTTGTTGCAACAAAGTACAATATTTTGTGAAGATGATAAAATTCCAGACAATAACACATAATGGGCATTTGATTTCTGACTTCAAATTTCTGTCTGATACCCAACAGGAGAGTATTTTATAATTAGTTTAATTTAACGAAGGTTCAAAAGCCTTTTACAAAGATTTATTTTTCTAAATTAAGAACGCAATCTGGGCATGAAAGGAGCATACTTGCACAGCCTGTCTCGTATCTACATGGCGAGATTCCACTCTTTTCAATATTAATTTTACCTATAAAAATTGGACTGAACCCCAACACCAGAATCGATGTCGCATCGTATTTGAATTATAAAAGTAGGAAAATTGGTCACATGACTTGAAATTTATGGTCACGATACTTGGTGATATAATAATATATGGTCAATAGGGGAACAATTCTGTGGTTAGATGCAGAGATTTTGTTTATTTTTTTTTTATTAAATGGGTTCTTATAGTATAGGACAAAATTTGCCCTTGGCAAAGGAGAGACGTATTAAAAGACGTTAAAATAAAAGGTGTTTTGATCGACAAATTTAATTAGTAGCCATTCACCTGTACAAAGTCAACTTAAGTCACGGATATGAACAAACCCCTTATCTTTTCGTTTAAAAAAAAAAATTTCAGTCGGTTCAGAATTATAATTAAAAGTACATACTGATCTTGCATGTTCTTAGTTTCTTGACAATGACTTCCCCAATTTTATTAATTTTACTGTTTCAGGAGATCATTAGCAACTTATTAAATAAATAGAGCACCCAGGTATTTAAAATAGCTCTCAATTTTCTTTATCAAGGTGTGAAATTTAGAGGCAATGAGTTTGTTGAACCCAAGTTAACCAAATCTGTAGTCTTGAGCCCATGCCCAAGAAATATGCAGATGCTTCGTCTGTTTAAGGCCCACATAGATTCAGCGCTTGATGCTCTGTCTAACACAAGAAACATGGACAAACATTGGCTCAAGAGAAATGTTTCAAGTTATAATTACTGATGAACTAGAACTACTACGAACTCTTGTAAGTTGTAACGAGTGATGTTCTACTTATTTGGATCGAAGATATGCCTTCTCTGGTCTTCTCAACAGAGATGGCAAAAAGGCACTTGGAACGATTGACCCGACAATAATTTTTAGGGTTTTCGTCCGAATTTGAGGGATCAAGGGTTCGGCTACGACTTAAGAAATTAAGTCCAATTACATCACATAAGAGTTAAGACCTTATTAAAAAAGCCTTGACCTGACCCTTGACCCACAAATTAATTTTTAAAATTAGAAAATATAACACTTACAAAATAAAACACACACCATACATGCGGTCACAACTCGCTCCACTAAAATTTGTCTTTATTTTATATTAATTTATCATTTTACATTTGATTTATTTACTTATTAATTTGGCTAGATTGTTACATATTGTATTGTTGTTAAAGCTAAATAAAAAGTAATTTATTAAATTTCTTATAACAAAATTCAACATAAAAATGGAATGATAATAATATAAAATTTATTAATAAAGAAAGAAGAATTAGAGTTTAAATGTAATTTGTCATTCAACACGTGAGTCCAAGGAAAGTTTGTTTTTCATTCCATCATAAATCTCTGTTGTGCGCGGAATGTATAATCAAACGTACCAAACAATCACAGAAAAATAAAAGACACAAAAATTTTACGTGATTCGGCAATTCTGCCTACGTTCACTAGAGCAAAAGAAAATAATTGTATTACTAAGAATTATTAAAGTGCAATGTTTGAGTAAAGAAACCTCACTTCCCAAAACTCAAATACACATAATACTCTTACACACACTTGAAAGGAAAACCTCTCAATTGCTCACACTCTCCAATTACTCACTCTTAACAATTCTTCACTTGAATTGTTTCTCTCAAATGTTTGGGATGCTATATAAATGGAAAAAATCCCTCTATTTATAGGAAGCTTTTTGCACTATTACATATTCGGTGCCCACCTAAAATTTGGCCAATTTTATCAAATTGTCAAAGTTGTTTGGAATTGTCAAATTATCAGATGCTTCACCAACTCATTTGGCTTCAATTTTCACAAATCTAACCACATGTTTCATCAAATTTTCTAATATTTCAGCTAAAAGATCATGTGTATTGACTTTTCAACAATTTTCCACCTCGACGAAAATTTGCACAAATTCTGAGCTAATTACCAATGAATTATCATCCCAAAGTGGCTGCATTTCTGTGAATGCCTATATACCCATAATATGTGATCAAGCCAACTGTAGTTCAAAATTCTCCAAACTCAATGCATTCGAAGAATTTGAATTAGTTTCAAAGCAATATTGGAACTTAATTCCAAAAACCACATTTGTCAACATATCTGATGGATTATCTTTGGTATCGATATTTCTCAACAACACAACACTGCTCTTGATAACTTACCTCACATAATGATATTTCACATCTATGTGTTTTGTCCGAGCATGAAATGTTTGATTTTTCGTTAGAAATATCGCACTTTGGTTATCACAGAAGACCTCAATGTTCATCTGGATTACTCTCAAATCATCTAACAAGCCTTTTAACTAGATAGCTTCCTTTACAGCTTCAGTTGCTGTCATATACTCTACTTCTGTAGGAAAAATAACAATTATCGACTGTAGAATCGGCCTCTAACTAATCAGACCTCCATCCAATGTGAATATATACCCTGTTGTTGATCTTCACCTGTCAAGGTGTTCAGCGAAATAAGAATCACAATACCCAACACATTGTTGACCACAATCTTTCTTGAACAATAGCCCAACATCAATTGTTCCGTATAGATATCAGAGAATTTACTTCACTGCAAGCCAATGATTTTTACTCAATTTTAAAATACCTTTGATTTTCTTATTTTTGGAGATTTTATAAGTGGTTGTTGTTGGTTGTGTTTGATTTGTCTTGTTCATAAGTTGGTGGTGGAAAAATTGATTAAAAGGAGAATGCGTTTAGCTATAGATGGCCATGGGTTGAAAAAAAATTAATTATTGGTTATTTTATATTTGTAATTTACACCATACATAGTGTAATAAGGCATATAAAGCCAATAATTTGTTATTCTAATGCAAATGAGTGTGTAAAATAGAAGTAATCTTACCTGTAATTTTTATTTTTCTCGCCAAAATTTACTAAAATTGATCTGTTTATAAATTTGCAATGTTTATGTGCGCCTGTCGCACAAATACGGTTTCTGCGTTTTTGGGCGACAAGACTTGTCTCCCATGTGACAAGCCCTCATCGCACGAACACAGTTTTTATGTTTTTGGGTGACATTATTGTCACACATATGATAAAAATAGTATTTTTATGTTTTAGGCGGCGACATGCTCTTGTCACACTTATAGACATTATGTGCGGATTATGCATGTATCGACTAATTTACTCACAACTTGTGATATATCGGATCTTGTGCACACCATTGCATACATAAGACTACCCATAACACTAGCATATGGAACACGAGTCACGTAATCACGCTCCTCTTGAGATGTAGGACATGAAGAAGAGCTTAATTTAAAATGGGGAGCCAGATTAGTAGAAGCAGGGTTGGTTTTGTCATTTATACCAAACCTTTCTAGCATTTTTCTCAAATAAAACTTTTGAGTCAACCATATGTTTACATCCTTTTTGTCTCTACGAATTTTCATCCAAAGTATTCTTTGTGCATCATCTAAGTTTTTTATATTGAACTCAGAAGCCAGATGTTTCTTTAATTTTTTCTCACATTTATTCTTCGAAGCTATAAGCATATCGTCGACATAGGGTAATAAATAAATGAAACCTTCATCTTGTAGTCTTTTAAAGTAAACACAGTGATCATGTTCACTTATAGTGAATTTATGCTTTTATATGAATTGATTAAATCTTTTGTACCACTGCCTTGGTGATTGTTTCAGTCCGTACAAAAATTTAATCAATCTACACATATGATTCTCCTTTCCAGCAACTTTAAAACTATAAGGCTGAGTCATATAGATTTTCTCCTCCAAATTTTCATGCAAGAATATTGTCTTGACATCCAATTAAGACAACTCTAACTCATATTCAGCTACCAAGGCAAGTATGATACGAATGAAAGTATGCTTTACAATTGGAAAAATACTTCATTATAATCAATACATTCCTTCTGAGCAAAGCTTTTTACTACAAGTATTACCTTGTATCAAGAAGTCATTTAATTTCGAGAACATTGTTTTTTGGTATAAATCCATTTATTGCCAATAGCCATTTTCCTCTTAAGTAACTTCACAAGTTCTCAAATTTGATTTTAATGAAGAGACTTTATTTCTTCCATGACTAACTTTCATTGATCACGTTCAATATTTCATAATGCTCACTGAAAGTGTTGGGAATGTCATCATCAACAACTGAAAGTGCATAGGCTACCACCATATCTTTAGTAAGCCATCAGGATTTCTTTATTACTCTTTTTGGTTTTCTTGTTGATATATTATCTTGTTCATCTTCTACATCTTTAGTTGTTTCTTTCTCTTATGGAACATCAATAAAAATAACTTTTTCTTCAACTCCTGGGGTCAGCTTCAAAGTTAAACTCTTTTATGATGTAGAACTAATTAGTACATATGGAGTTGCATCAAACTTTACTCGCTACAATATCTCATTGGTCTTGTTCTTCACATGCTGAGAATTTGAAGCTTTCAACATCGAAGCTTCATCAAAAGTGACATCTTTGTTATGCACAAACTTTTTATCTTCAAGATCCCAAGGCTTGAAACCTTGAACTCCACATTTAAATCCCACAAAGATAGATTTTCTTGCATGAAGATTGAGCTTAATATTCTTTGCATGATAATCAACTGGACACCCAAACACACGAATGGAGTTATAGTCTTGTGCATCCTTTCCAGACCACATTTTTATAGGATTTTTATCTCTAATTGTAGCAGAAGGTGGCTGGTTTATTAAGTGACTTGCATAGCTCACAGCTTTCACCCAATTTTTTTTTTTATCTAAACCAACATTAGATAACATACATCGTACTTTCTCCAGCAAAGTATGGTTCATACTCTCAACTACATCATTCTGTTGCGGAGTATGTTTCACCGTAAAGTGTCTTTTTATACTCTCATTTTGGCATACTTGCAAGAATGGATAAGAAGTATATTCACCCACATTATTATAACGTAATACTTTGATTTTTCTGCCAGTTTCTTTCATTTTATGAAAATCTCTAAAAACTCATTTTTTATTTGCATGGTGTACACCTACACACGATTAGATAAATCATCAACAAATGTAACAAAATAATGGCTTCTACCAATTAATACAATCTTAGTTAGTCCTCATACACCACTGTAAACATATTCAAGGATCTCACGAGTATCGTGATTAGCCATACTAAATTTGACCCTTATTTTTTTACCTATTACACAATGCTCACAGAACTTTAATTTACAGGTTTTGGTACCTTTTTAAGAGTCAATGCCTCATCAGAGTTTGCAAAGACTTCTCTCCAGCATGTCTCAGTCATACATGTCAAAACTTAGTAGTGTCATTGTGGGCCTTAGCAACATTTACTTCATCAGTTGTACCTTTCTTCAAATAGTGCAGATTGTGACACTAAACCCCTTATAAAATCACTATAACCCTATGTGTAAACTTCATTGTGTCATATTCGATGGTAACCTTATAACCTTTAGCTTCTAGGGCATCCACAAAAATTAGATTTTTCTTTAAAACTAGAGCATATCAACTTCTTTTAGTTCTCTGACTATTTCATCAAATATTTTGAGCCAAATTGTTCTTATCCACATTGTGCAACTAGGTTGATCATTTCTTATCACAACTGCACCGGATTCCAAATTACGATAATCCATAAACCATTCCTTAATATGACACAAATGATAGGTTGCTCTAATATCAAGTATCCACTCGCTCGAACTAGCCACATACACTGCAAGCGTAATACTTAGTGAATAATCAGAGTCTTCATCTTTACATGCCATGTTTGCTGCTTGATAACTCTATGAAATGAGAGTTATCATGGTATTTTTTAGACTTAAATCAATACTACTAAGAGAGTAATTTATGTGTTTTAAGTGCATTTTAGTAATAATTTATATTACATCTATCTTAGTTTACATTTTATGAAGTTTGTGCGATTTTTAGACAATTGTATGCCTAAAACATGTGTGTAATTATAAGTAATTGGAATTTGATGGAAAGAATATTGTTGCAATAGACTTATGAAAAGTACAAACAAAAATATATGCAGGAGACTTAAAGTAAGGCTGAAACAATGCAGATGCTGTAGCAAGCCTCGAGCAGTGACAGAAGAATTTAGACAAGATACTTAGCATATTGCAATCAGTTTCCAAATCTGACGACGCACAACCTAAAGTTTCTAATTGCCCTAATTTGCGAATATAAAAAGGAGGTGTCCATGACAAGTAGAGGGGGGCCGTCAATTAAGATTAAAAACAGAGAAAAAAAGAAAGAGACAGAATTCCCAAGGAGGATTCAAGACTGCATCAATCGAAGACAGTTGCAGAATCAATTTGAACTCGTTCTTTCTTGTTCTTTTCTTGTTTATGTGTTATTCATTAGTTATAAAGATGTATTTGACGGCTAAAACTTGGTTGTTTGTTTACTTTTCACAAATTATGAACTAAATTTATTTGTGGTTGAGTGTTAAACGATCTTGATGGTTAATTGATTGAATATAAATGTTACTGCATATTTGCTATAACATGTTGCTTTAATAATAATTATTTACATTCATTATTTCGGTTGACCACCCATTTAATAATACAAGTTAAGAAAAAGCCACAAAAGAACCTATCTTAGTGGAACATATTAAAGTAATACTTGGTCTTAGATTGAATTTCCTAAATTAAGTTTTACTTGAGTCGTAAAAGGGTCGTGTTTAATCTAAGATTACTGTTGAATTAGATGAAAAATTTTACCTTATAGTATAAAGAGAACCTAAGTGTGTAATATTATTTGTTATGTTAACATGACAACTAGTTATTGTTAGATTGTATGAAGGTATAAAACATCCAATAAGCGAAAATTGAAGATACAATTGGTTTCTTTCCAATGCTGTAGTAAATGTTGTAGCAACTGAGCTTAACATGAATAAAACAGTCAACACCAAAAAGGGAGTTTAATCACTCAACCACTTCATTCTAAGTGAATTTACTTTCATGTTTAGCGTGCAACTTTCATTCATTGCATTTTTAATTATTGTGATTTATCTTACTTAGTCTAGTAGTTGAATTAGTTACATTAATTTAATTGAGAACATAAATTGCATTACGAAATTGTTGTAGCAATTCTGATAGCATCAATTCCTGTGGAGACGATCTTGGATATTCATCCTTATATTATTTATTGTGTACACTTGCACATTTATACTACTAGCATTTGAATTTAATCCAACACTATTGTTGGCTTCTTTTCATCTGTTTTTTTAGCCTTTGGACAATCTTCCCTTCAATGACCTTTTTCATGATAAAAGGCACACTCATCTCGAGTTATATTTCTACTTCCCAATTTGGACTGATAATTCTTTCCACCACATATCTTATTTTTCTCCAACGTCCTTTCTCTGGTTAACAAAGCTTCAGATGATGTTCTTTCAGAATTTTTATCATTATTCCAAATTTCTAAATTGGTCAATGCTGTGCAGACATCTTTGAAGATGATCACATTTTTTCCATATATCAAGGTAGTCACAAAATTACTAGATTCCTCTGATAATGAGTGTAACATAATCATAATATTGAATTTATTCTTAATATCTTCATTAAGATTCTTCAAATGAGTAAGTAACTTTTCAAATATTGAAAAATGATCATGCATTAACACCTTAGGCTTCTTTCCAAGGCCATATATCTGGCTCATTGCATGAAGGCAACTTTTAAGAGTTTTCAGTAGGTATTCCTCCTCCAATGTAGGCCACAAAGTCATCGCACAGTCCTTATCTTTCACCAAGTATTTCACCTCCTTAGTCAAACAAGATCTAATCTGACCACATGCTTTCTCGTTCACATAATCTTAAGTTTCTTCATCATACAAGGGTCTTTTATTTTTCAGAATAATATCGAGATCGATTTGAATAAGGACATCTATAATTTCACGCCTCCATATACCGAAGTTGATTTTTCCATCACAATGTTTCCTATAACAAGCAATGAATGGCAATTTGACAAATTCCGCCTCCCACCTGAAATGTCTCTTGAAATAATCTGGGTAAATCTTTTCTTAATTTTAAAAGTTTCACCTACTATCATTTTCTCAACAAACTATTTCTACTTGAAAAACAGTCTCTATAATAATTATTTCACGTGAATAAATAAACCAATATTACTAGCAATTATTAAAATATAATATTTAAATAAAAAAAACCACATTTCTTAAAACTCAAATACAACCGATACTCTTACACAAATTTAAAAAAAAAACCTCCTAATTCCTCACACTCTTCAATTACTTATTTTCAACAATTCTTCGCTTTGAATTATTTCTCTTAAATGTTTGGAAAGCTATACAAATGAAAAAACTCCCTCAATTCGGCGTCCGCCTAAAATTTGGCCAATTTTATCAAATTATCAAAGTTGTCGGAAAATTGTCAAATTATCACTTGCTTCACCAACTTATTTGGCTTCAATTTCCACGGTTCCAGCCACATGCTTCATCGAAATTTATAATATTTCAGCAAGAAGATCACGCGTGTTGAATTTTCAGCAATCTGATCCACAGAATTCGAAGGAGTTGCTTGAAAGTAATAATCATCTCAATGGCCCATCCATTGCCCCTTCCACCTGGAGCTTTACCACCACCTAAATCATCTGCAACATCAGCCGTTATGTCTCACATAACGGAAAAGGCAAGTGCATCCTCTAAGAAAAGTCAATGGCAGAAAGGTGAACTTATTGGACGTGGTACATTTGGAGTGTTTATATTGGAACAAACCGGTATGCAAGTATATGCTGAAATTTGCTAGTTGTTTCTTGTAATTTTTCAGTGAACATTGTTATTATTATTAGTCTTTTTTATTTTATTTTTTTGGGGTGTTAACAGGGAGACTGGAGCTTCATGTGCAATAAAGGAAGTTGATATTATCCTTGATGACCCCAAATCTGCCGAATGCATAAAGCAATTGGAGTAGGTTATTATTATCTGCATCCTGTCAATCAGTTGATTACAGCATAGTTCTGTTATTTCACCTAATGAGGAAACCTACAAATTTGACCCAGATGATTATATTGAAATTGATTTGTTAGGGCATTTAATTTCAGGAATATGGGGTTGGAACTTGCGACTTTCTTTGACAAGTTATGGTCCCAATGGTTGATTGTTTGAAAACTTTTCGCTTTTGCTTCCAACGATAAAAGATAAAGCCAGAGCCTGGAATAACGGCATATCATAGCAAAAAGTTGGAACCTCCTAGTTCAGCCTCCCTTTTTCCTACCAGTTATGAAGATGCCTTTTCACTGCCATCTGCAAAAATACCTATAATCATGCTGATATATTGTTTCATTTGAAGTTTCAATTGTTGTTCGTTACTACTTCAATTTTTTGCATTAAGAATACACAAGATGCCATGTGTCCTTAGATTGCTTAGACATTCTATTATAGATTCAGAAAATTTCCATTGCTTTCAAAATTTACTGCTATAATGACTCACTCTTGCTTGCAGGAAATTAAAGTTCTCCATCATTTGAAGCATGAAAATATAGTGCAGTATTATGGAAGTGAAGTGGTATATGCCTTTCCATGGTATAGCTAGATGTGACCGCATTTGCTTTTGTGCATATTTGTGTAACTAAGAGACTGTTGATTCCATTTCAGGTTGATGATCACCTCTATATATATCTGGAATATGTCCATCCTGGCTCAATTAATAGATACGTCTGTGAACATTGAGGAGATATTACAGAAACTATAGTTCGCAATTTCACCTGTCAAATTCTCAATGGGTTGGCCTACCTGCATAGCACCAACACCATTCACAGGTGACAATTTTACTTGAGATGGAGTAGAGAGTTATATTGTGATTCCACTTCTTTATTAATGTCAGTTATTGTAATTTGTAAGTGCTGTGAAATTTTTACACAGAATCTTGTAAAAAGGAACCCTAGAATTGTCAGTGGTCCTGTATTCAGAAAAACTAAAATGATTGTATACATAACCATTATACATACCTGCTGGTTGAATTTTAAACATTGTTGAAGAAGTGGCACTTTTTTCATTCACAAAGATTATTAATATTTTTATTTTTCTATTCCTATACAAATGATAACTAATATAGGAAATTCTGATCTATAGGGATATTAAAGTTGCAAATTTGCTAGTTGATGCATCTGGTGTTAAGCTTGCAGATTTTGGGATAGGAAAACATGTGAGTTTGCAGATCCTTTAAATACTTGCATGCATAATTTGAGTATGCTTCTCCAATTTCTTCTTGTGGATGGTGCATGTTGTTATATTTCCATAGTGCAACAGTGCTTGTAAAAGAGCTCCTTCTTTTAGTGTGCGAATACAGTTCATCCAAAACTTTTCCATTCTTTGGCCAGATTCTCTCGACTAATCGACCAGTAACTTCTAATAAGTATGTATTAAAAATAAATGAATAATGTCTTTTGAGAAAATTAGTTGACAGGTGCTTCTAGGAGGATGGATCTGAAATGAATTTTGTTCCTATTTTAAGAAATCTTCTTTCCTTCAAGTAATTGTTGACAATGGTTCTTCATCAAGCATCCCTTAAACAAATCCCCTAAAAAAAAAAGGAAAATTTTCTGTGCTGACATTGGATTGGTAAGCACGAACCAAGTCTTACATGGTTTATCATGGTTATTATTAGCATCTAGAAATTTGATTATACCAAAGACTAAGATTTTTGAATTTTGATCCAGTGCCTCGGTGTTTTACAGTATGTGCTATACTATGCAACTCTAGTTTTTTTTTTTTGGCTCTAGTAATGTCACCTGTATGGTTCTATTCACTTCAGAACCTCAGTAACTTATTTATTTTCAATTTACTTGTTGTATTAAGCTTACAGGACTCTCCTATGAATTGTCACTGAAGGGCAGCCCATATTGGATGGCTCCAGAGGTACATCCACTGCACCAATTTGTAATTTAAAAAAACCCTTTTTTTAATTTTTACTCACACTTGTTACTATTGCAGGTCATGCAGGCTGATATTCAAAAGGATGGAAATCATAGGGTTGCTTTACTTGCTGATATATGGAGCTTAGGTTGTACTGTCATTGAGATGCTTACTGGTAAACCTCCTTGGAGTGAGTTTGAAGGGGTGAGTCCCTGATTAAACGTAAAATTCTTCTCTATTTAAGCTATTTTAAAATACTCACCATTTTTATGGTTCAATATAAACTTTAAACACTTTAAATTTACCAGCCAAGTTTTGATGCTTGTATTAGCAAATTTGTTGAAGTTACTTTTCATGTTTGTACCATTGTTTGCCATTATTTCTTGAAGAAAGAATTAGGCATCATAACATAACTTTTCAATTCTTCGCTTGTTTTCTTTGTAAGGTTTGCACATTCATTTTCTCTATTAATCTCTTTATCTGTCTCATCTTCAATTTTCCAGGCTCAAGCTACATTCAAGGTCTTGAACAGCACCCCACCTATACCAGAAATGTTATCTTCTGAGGGGAAGGATTTTCTTCGACATTGCCTTCGCAGAAATCCTGTAGAGCGGCCATCAGCTTGTATGCTACTGGAGCATCCTTTTATACGAAATGCAAATTATCAAAATTATTAGAAGTTCAAGTGAATCAAACTTTGTATGTACGTACGTTAGTAAGCGCTAATCAATTACAGTATATTGAATGGAAGCTAAACTACTTTATTTTAAATCTCTTCATTAAATAGGAAGAACTACTTGCCAATGTAGAATTTGATGTGGCGAGCTTGACTCGAACCCACTCAAAGACTTGCAACCGTAATCAAAGTACCATATCAGTTTAATGAAGTGACCGAGCCATTCAATCAATTACTTCATCTCAAGGACAATCTTCCCCACATGCCCCAACTCCTAAAAAAATTTTAAAAAAAAAAAAAGAAATCCAACAAAAACATGACTCTCCCTCCCAACTTTAATTTTGTGGCCTATTAGCTTGGCCTGAGACAGACAATCTAACATATAAACACACTGTGTGGTCCAATGAGGGCCTCCATGGCGAAATGAGCATACTTACACGGCCTGGCTCGTATCTACATGGCGAGATCCCACTCTTTTCAATATTAATTTTACCTATAAAAATTGGACTAGACCCCAACACCAGGATCGATGTTGCATCATATTTGAATTAACAAAGTATGAAAATTGGTCACTAGACTTGAAATTTATGGCCAGGATATTTGGTTATGTAATAATATAGGTCAATAAGGGAACAATTCTGTGGTTAGATTCAGAGATTTTGTTTATTTTTTATTAAATGGGTTCTCATGGTATAGGACAAAATTGCCCTTGGCAAAGAAGAAACATATTAAAAGACGTTAAAATAAAAGGCGTTTTGATCTACAAATTTAATAGTTGCCATTCACATGTACAAAGTCAGCTTAAGTCATGGATATGAACAAACCCCTCATCCTTTCGGTTTTTTTTTTTTTTTGAGTTTTTTGAGTCGGTTGAGATTTCTAATTAAAAGTACATACTGATCTTGCATGTTCTTAGTTTCTTGACAAAGATTTTCCCAATTTTTATGAATTTTACTGTTTCCGGCAAATAATAATAAAGGTTTCACATGAGATCATTATCAACTTATAAAATAAATTGAGCACCCAGGCATTTAAAATAACTCTCAATTTACTTTATCAATGTGTGAAATTTGGAGGCAATGGGTTAGGTGAACCCAAGTCAAGTCCAATTTGAGGTGAAGCCCAAGTGAACCAAATCTGTAGTCTTGAGCCCATGCCCAAGACATCTGCACATGCTCCGTCTGTTCAAGGCCCACATAGATTCATCGCTTCATGCTCTGTCTAACACAGGAAACATTGACAAACATTGGCTCAAGAGAAATGTTTCAAGTTATAATTACTGCTACGAACTCCTGTAACGAGTGATGTTCTACTTCTATGACTATGGATCGAAGATACGCATTCTCTCGGTCTTCTCATCAGAGATGGCAAAAAGGCACTTGGAACGATTGATCCATCTGTAATTTTTAGGGTTTTAGTCCAAATTTAAGGGATCAAGGGTTCGGCTACGGCTTAAGAAATTAAGTTTGATTACATTCGCGTTAGAGTTAAGACATTATCAAAGAGTCTTGACCCCTAAATTAATTTTTAAAATTAGAAAATATAACCCTTAAAAATTAAAACACACACCATATACGTCATCACGACTCACTCCACTAAAATTTATCTTTATTTTATATTAGTTTATCATTTTGCATTTGATTTTTATACTTGTTAATTTGGCTAGATTGTTACATATTATGTTGTTGTTAAAGCTAAATAAAAAGTAATTTATTAAAGTCCTTATAACAAAATTCAACATATAAATGGAATGTTAATAATATAATATTTATTAATAAAGAATGAAGAATTAGAGTCCTATTTTTAAAAGTATTTACAAATTGGGGAAAAAAAATTATGGTCGAGCTAATCTTTTAAGGGTTAAACCCTTCGTTTTAATCATAGAGTAGAATTAAGACTTAGCCGAGCGTGACCTGACCCATCATAATGATTATAATTTTTTACCTTGTAATTTCCTTTCTTTGTCTCCTACTATGGTAGTATATGAATCCATAATCTGAATACAAATGATGCCCTACTTTTCCATTTTAGTTATAAACGAAGATAGAGGCCGAGATTGTAACGGCTTATACCTCTCTTTTACTCATTGCATATTTGGCCACCTTATGATTTTTTTAAAAAAAAAAGTTCGAAGCCAAAGTTATCATTTTTTTTTTGAATTCTGCTATACATAGATTGTTATTAATATTAAATCAGATATTACAATTGTAATATTTACAATCGTACTAAATAATTAAGACCACTGTCATATATTAACCCACTGAAACACTTGTCCAAATACTTTAAACCCTCTCTAATATTCGAGGAGTGCCTACTCCACTCACATTTCGTAAGGGAGAGACTGTCTCCACTCAATTAGTTAATAATTGAGGAAGAACTTAAGCTAACCTGCATAATACTCTTATGGAGGTTCGAATTCTTACACTCAATATTGTAAGTACAAAACTTCTCCCATTGGACCAAATATCCATTGGTGCCAAGTTTTCATCTTTGATTAAAGAAACAAAACTGAAACACCAGAAGACTTCCAAATTTCCACTGCGAAATTATTGACTTTGATTTGATATATAATTTCCTGAACCGTGCTTCATACACGATACATGATTATGGTCTCAATGATTCGTCTCCAACACAACCTGCTTCCTCTCCAATATGTTAAATAGTTTTTTAGATTTTCTATGACATAGCAATACAACCAATCCCACAATATGTAGGAGTGGGCAAAAAAACCGAACCGAACCGACAATTTTTTCTAATTCGGTTCGATTTTTATTTTTTAAAAAAACTAAAAATACTGTTTGTAAAAAAAATCGAAATGTCGGTTTGGTATTCGGTTTACTTAGCTGAACTGAAAAACCGAATTATTTTTTTATTTTATTCAAATCAAACATGTGTTAATAATTTAATTCAAATCAAACATGTGTTATTTCTCTTTATAACATTATGATTATGTTTAGATAAATGAAATATTGGAATTTAGTTATGAATTTTGAAATTTTAATATTTCATATTTTGAGAGTATCTTATTAATAGTTAATAAGATATTAGTGATAAAATATGTTTTGAATACTTTGTATTTATTGTTAATATTTGTAATAAAATTAAGATAAATTAATTAATGAAAAAAATTATTATATTCATGAGGTCCAATGGGCTAAAAATTTAAAAATTCAAAATAGCCCCAATAGGCCCAGAACCGAAAAAACCGAACCGAACCAATCAGAAAAGAACTGCTTGAGTTCGATTCTTATTGAGTTCGGTTCTTATTCGATTTTTTTTTATAAAATAACCGATTTAAATCGATTCTACTTAATTTCGAATCGAACCGTGCACAACCCTGACAATACGTATGTTTTACACAACCTGTTTCATCTCCAATATATTCTACTTCTGATACATCTATCAGCACTCAGCTTGAATATTCAATCACTCTTTTAATGAAGCTTTGATGTACTCAATTACAGCAAAGACTCAAAATTTATTCTTGTTGATGAGGTAAGATAACACATTCCTAAGAAGTACAGTAATTGCTATCATATGCTAGAAGAAGAAATTCTACCACAACTATGTACAGGCCTGCGGATGATTCAAGTAACATATACACAGTAATCAAAATGACATGCAATCTCAAAATAAGGTAAAAATTCCTGTGTCCAAGCAGCAACTACATCAACTGTCAATACACATACAGCTACTTGCTAGCAAATCATCCACCCCATTAGCAAAAGCATGGAGAGGACAAAAGTAGATCAATCCTCGCTTCACCAAGTCCCAAGTCTTCAGGCACACATAGCTGAAGGCAAGCCCTTCGACATTGAGCATTTGCTTATGGACACGAGAATATGTTGATAGGAGATTCAGTTCCTCCAAAGCAAATGCTGCCCAGCCATCTCTTTTTCCCTTTATAAAGAGAGAGTTAGAGACCTGAGGCTGCGGGATCACAATCAGGTGTCCAGTCAACTTCCGGCTAATCAGCTGTTCTCATTGCTTTCTCAAGGAGCCCTCCAATACAGACTTGAGCATGCTAAATTAGGAATGATCCTTCTTACTTCTCTTTAGCAATATCGACATGTGATTTATACATTCCTCGCTTGTTTTGATCCCACCCATTATCCACTGCAAAGCCTCAGCCGCTGCATCTTTTTCTGCATTCTTCTTGTTGTTGCAAGGTTGCCCCATAATTTCCATTCCATTAAACTCCACAGTGGATCTGAACTGGCCATTCTTCAATTGTTTTGTTCTGTAGCTAGGTGCAGCATATCCTGCTCTTGTGAGCAGTGTTTGGAGCTGACTCTTAGAATTATCACCCCCAGGTCCGCTTTCAGTCCTTGAAATGAAAGCAGGCTGTGCCCCCACAACTGAGGGCTTGGAGGGCTTAAACACCTGGTGACCAAATACAAATCTGCCCTCACACTGATCCTCGGCAACTAGCAATCGCACTGCAGCCAGGAGGTCTTCCTGGGTATGTATGTTCAATCTGGGATTCAGCAACTGGCCATCACCAGCGTCATTTAAAACAGTTGCACAGGATAGAAATTACCCAGACACAAGCAGAGAAGTTCACGTGCAAGTAAGCAGATATCACTTGCAATTAGTCCACAAGAAGCAATGAATATGCAGCTAATATAAACAAAACAAAAGCATCCAATCCAACCAGTTCAGTAGCAACTAGATTCCATTCTCGGTTCACTTACTTTGTTATGTATCAGCTCATCAAGTTCTCTCCTTATGCATTGATACATGTCAGCAACCGAGGGGTTCATGAAGAATTCCAAATATCCTCCCATCATTTTCAAGTGCCCATCCTATCAAGACGTGGTAAGAGTTCACATATACATTGAAACTAAAATATAATAAGCACAGACAAGTAGCAACTATATGACAAAATCAGGGATTAACCAACTAGACAGAAGAGAAGAACTTACGATTTCTCCTTGCGATATGCTTCCACCAAATAGGAGCAGTACTGAATCAGAGACAGCTGTGGAATCCTTAAGGAAAACAGAGTTCACTTTCATCTTCTCGTTGAAAACCAGCCATGGATAGGGGATTTCAGATTCCCGAGCATTGACTGAATTCTGCAAACATGAAATGAAAATGCAATTGAATCAAGAGAAAACAAAGCCGAAAACCTAACAAATACATCAATATACTTGATTTGCAAGTCAAGATTGCAAGCAAATAAAATTATTACTTGAGCAAATAGACTTACAGAATATAGAAACACTTGACCATCCTCCATGGTTTTCAGTGAACTTGACTTTCCATTTTGCTGCATTAGCAATTATCTTAGTACTCGTGAAATTACATAGCTAAACTACTGATATCATACTTCTCAGCCGATTAGAGCCAAAAGAACAGCAAATTAAGTGGTGCCTGGAGCAACCACATGGTCAAAACTGTCTTTCATTCCTTTTATCCGGCTATCTTAAATCAACTTTTCATTTTGAATATAACATGTGGGCATATACAATATAAAACGAAATTTCTCCTTGATAAGAAAATAGCAATTGGATCGTGAATTAGCAGATTCAAAGAAATCTAAAGTAGAAAACATGCATATTTGAAAGCAACTGACTCACCACAATAGAGGAAATCCCAGGATATAAACCATAACAAATAACTGCTCGAATGAGGCGTTCATCACGACCCCAGGCATTGCAGATAGATGTGTCACAATCAACGAGCCCAGTATCCTTGAGCAAAGAGAGGAACTCTTTTCGAAGAGAATCAATAACTTTCATCGACGGTGCTGATAAAAAGTTTTTCCAACAGTATTCGTATCCAGCCAGGCCTCTTTCAGCATCTTTCCATCCTTCAAAGGCCCGAACAAGTGCAAGATGGTCACTGTAATCATGTGAAAACTGAGATTTTGCAGCCTCTGCAAGCTGCAAAGAAGGAAAAAAAAAAGAAATTTTAAATGTGATTATAGCCAGAGAATACTTCCACCAGGGGAGTTGTGGTTATGATTCCACTCGATAGGCAAAAAATGCTTTAAGAATTTTGATCAATATTCACATTGCTTGTTAACCCCAAGCAAGTAGTAACTGTATAGATCTTTTAGTTATCTTTTGGGGGGTTCTTACTCCAAGCATACTCATTCCTTGGTCACATAATTAAGCAGACAACTATAGATATTATCCATAACATTAAGAAAGTAACATGACCCATCTACTCTGATTATCCAAAAACAACTTGGAACAGCAAACTTGGAAGGCTATCACTCATCACTCATTATACATAGGCCTCGAGCATTTAGATGGAGTATATGCTATGATATTGTGCTAAACATTTAACAGCAAAGTCTTAGCTTAAGCAAACTTCCAAAAACTCTTAACCTCAATTCAATTTTCTGAAAGCTCTCCTTTAGTTATGAACAAACGCCCCTTAAAATCTCTCTGTTTAGTCTCGTGGAGAAACACATGCAACCTTGATCCAAAACCAAACGTATAAAATGAGATGATCACTTACATCCTTCTTGTCCATTGGTGCTAAGAAAGGATCTCTGACACTAAGCCCAGCAACGATGGTTAAAACTGGTTCCAGGCAATTGAAGATAGCACCCAATATGAGCATCTTTCCAAGTTTAGGCTCCATTGGAAGCCTAGCCAAGTATTGTCCTGTCACATTACATGGTCAATATGATACAACATACTCAAGAAACATAATGCACTTTTATGAGTTACCAACATAAAATTTTCATGAAGACAAAACCATTAGCCTACCCAGAACAGTCAACTCTTCATTCTGGTCCAGTGCCCCAATGATTTTTAAATATTCAATAGCATTTTGAACCTACAGGAAAATTTTAATTAAAAATATTGTAAAATGGGGTAGAAGTGCAAAATTTTCAGAGCAAGGTCAAAGAGAGTGAAACAAACATATGCATTATATCTTTTCACCAACGAAAACAAAATTAGCCAAGTATAGCACACACAAGCATGCAAAAGAAATATGGGTCAAATTGACCCTTACTGCTAGTAATTCAGGTGACTGAAGAGCCCTGGATAGGAACTCAGCGATAGTCCCAAGTCTTAAACTTTTAATTTGCAAACAAAGAGACTGCAAAGGTGTCCTCAAAATTTCTGGAAGCTGATATTCAGCAAAAGCATCGTATACACATCTAGGGTAGAGACGGTAACATTCTCCAGGTTGCACACGGCCAGCCCTTCCTCTTCTCTGCATAATACAGAAACATAAACAAATCTATCATTGAACTTAATGGAGCCAAATAGGAAGCAGCAAGTAGTCAAAACCATAGAAAAGGACCATCTATGAAGCTGACTACTAAATACTTAGAAAACCACACTATAAAACCATTAGCCAGCTGCAATAACTTTCCTTCCTCATACTCCAGAATTACCTTTTGGCTTAATGCATATAGGCAATCAAAAAAGGTTAATACAACTCCAGAACCTCATGTCTGCCATTTCAGACTATCATCTAGCAGAGTTCCTCCTAAAATAGTGGAATTTTACAGTCTGGTTACTTTAAAACATAAACTGCCGTTCTCAAACCTTACCTTAATAAAAAATTATCTATTCCATAAGCCTGAGAAAAAACAATTCAACAGAAGAGATACTAGGCAAAACATAGACAAAGGAATAGCAATAAACCATATATACCCAAAGCAAATGAAAATAAACCTTACAAGATGGAGACAAAAAAGTTTGACTAGAAATATAGAATAAAGACCTTACTTGTTGAGCAGAAACCTTAGAAATCCAGGAAGGAAGCAGACAAGAAGTGTTATTCAGTGCATCGTAGGATGTCTCCTTTGCTTTCCCACAGTCGATGACGAAAACAACATCGTTAATGGTAATACTTGTCTCTGCTATGTTAGTAGCAAGGACTATTTTCCTCACTCCACTTTCAGGTTCATCAAATATTAACCTCTGCAACAATTCCAGATATATCTTCTTAAAAGGAGTTCTTTTAAGTAGGAGAGCAAAAGGCCAAAATAGGGCAATGAACTAGACAATTAATTGATGAAAAAAATGTTTACCTGCTCTGAACTAGCCATGGAACCATGGCAAGTAAGCAACAAAACTCGGGTTGGATCTCCTAAGATACGATTAGCTTGTAGCTTATCATTCAGTGAATTTATGTCATCCCAACCAGTCATAAAAACTAGAACAGCACCAGGCCTTTCTTTCTCGCATATATAGCATAAAAGATATTCTATCAGATTAAAACCAATACAATCAGGATTCCAACATGACAAAGACTCCCGTGTCTGAGAGCTATACTCATTGAAGTTAGCTGCTTTTAGCGTATCCTGATTGCATAATAATAAAAGGAAAAAGAAACAAAAATAAATAAATAAATAAAATGAGGAAATCATAAAACATTGAATGCAAAAATGGCAGCCATACAAATCTTTCCATACCTCAACAGCAGAGGCAATTTGGCTCTTCCTCTTTCTCGGTGCTTGTTTGCTCATTTTCCACATTTTTTCTTGACCGTAATCATCGATTTGATTGTATGGGGTCAATCTGTAACCAGTCATGTCCAAAATGTCTTCCAGAAAATGAGTTCTGACTGGGTATGTGAAACCCTAAATTAGACCAAAAAAGAATTGTTATTGCATCAGGTTTTACATTCTGATAGAAACCCCAACAGAAAATTGAACAACTATCATTCCATTTACCCAATAGGCTACACTTATGTTATATTCATACTCAATATCTATAATTGTATCACATGTATGCAATGGAAACGAAAAAAACAAAAATCCATCCATAAAATGTTCAATGAACAAAACAACTTGCACTAGAACATAAAGTTGTTTTCCTTACTTCCAAAGGAAACCAACCAGATTCATCACAGATTGAGTTGATATTATGAATAAATCTATGATTGTCATTTCATGTTGAGAAAAAATTTCTTCTGTAGTCAATGCCAGATAGTCCACCACAGAAGATGCCTGAAAAGCAGCTGAATAGCTGAACAGCTCATAAATTTCTTTTCTAGATTCCACTTGGATACTGCAAGGACCAGGCCTCAGCCACCTGACCTACTGATTATAGTCAATGGGTTCTCTACGGTAACAAAAGCAAGTAATCTTATGGGTGCCAAAAAGAAGAAACTAAGCACAATTCCCGGGATGAGCCACTAATATTTAGACAGCTGAGATAAATAGCGAAAATAGCAGCTACAAAAACAATCCTGTCAACACTGCTATTCAGACTCCATAAAACCATCCCTTAACATCATCACATTCAGTCATTTTTTTATGAAACCAACCAAAATGAAAACAAAGAGCCAGGTAAAGGGACAATCACAAGGAGTAGACGGTATAACACAACGGTGACAAAACCAAATATTTAGAACTGACATGCTAAAGAGAACAGCAAATGAGATGAACAATTACCATATATCACATCAGTCACTGAAAGGCATCAATGGCAAGCATCAAGCCACCAGAACATCAGTTCCTTCCATCAGGACCAATAGTTATTTTACAAGTACTAGCTGACTGAAATTCAACCTTATGCGTATCAAGAATGCCACCATGAATCATAGGGTCAATAATATGAACCCAGAGATGCACAAGAAGAACAATAAAGTAATTTTCACTTGTATATGTCAACACATATGCTGCTCATGGACAAAGCGATTAAATTAAAAAAAAAATACCACTCGGCCATTTTAACTTTACCGGAATGTTTATTAGTGTAGCCCCACCAAAGTAGGATGAGAAAAGCTCTGCATCTAGTGTTGCACTCATCAGAACCAACCTTAGCTCTGGGCGATGAGAGAGAAGATCTTTTAGGACAAT
Source organism: Citrus glauca (assembly GCA_029633175.1). Taxonomy (NCBI): domain Eukaryota; kingdom Viridiplantae; phylum Streptophyta; class Magnoliopsida; order Sapindales; family Rutaceae; genus Citrus; species Citrus glauca. The sequence continues at coordinate 29,185,449 of JAQOOD010000002.1, forward strand.
GAGCAGAAAATCTGGCATCAAATGTGCATTTCTGTCAGAAATCACAATCCTTCATCCCCAAAATAAAACCTCAAGTTAGTCAACACTTTACCCTCATTCATTCCCCGTTCATGAACCTCATCGACAATAACATGAGTTACACCTTTCAAATTTCTGTCAACCAGCAACCTTCTCAACAGTATGCCTGTGGTGCAAAAGAGAAGGCGAGTATCCCTTCCTTTCATACCTTCTAACCGAACTTTATACCCAACCTTTGAACAACAGACGAACTCAATTTACTTCAAATATGCCACAAAACTTTGCTAACAAAGACAAAAATTTGATCAAGTATGTTAGGAAATGTATTTGAGACAAGAACTCACAGATTCACCCAGTTTCTCGCCTCTCTCTGAAGCAACTCTCTCAGAAACAGACATAGCAGAAATACGTCTTGGTTGTGTACATATGATACCACAAACAGCACCCCGTACAGACGTAATTTCAGATTCTAGAATGAATTGAGGAACTTGTGTGGTCTTGCCACAGCCAGTTTCACCAGATATAATAACAACCTGTAAAATACATATTTCATAACTCATTTGACATACAAAGAAGAAAAAAGCGAGCCGTACTTGTTTCAAATATAAGGTTTCAAGAATTTGGATTGTGGATATGAAACAACTATGAAAAACAGCAAAATTCTCACACACCTGATTTTGTGAAATGGCTGTCAATAGTCTGTTCTTCTCTTTATAAGCAGGGAGATTCCTACGAAATTCAAGCATCTTTCTACCATCCGGTGACTCCTATAATAAATGAAAAGATAGTAATAATTCTTTCAAGCCAGTATACAACCACACAAGACAAAAAATAATCACTTGAATGGTTTAGGAACTAATAACAATATCCAAACAGAGTCATACTTTTGGTTAATCTTTAATGAATCCAAAAACAACCTGGTAAGTCAGACACCAAACCTGACTGAATAACTTGATGAACTTGGGTCTAAATATGATATGGACAGCACAAAATTATGAATAAATTTGAGGACAGTTAATTTTGATTATCCCATTCATCTACAAATCTATCAACTAAACCCATAACTTGCATATTGCCAACAAAACCAATATGGCTAGAACACCAATTGCTCTAGAAACTGTACAAAAAGTCAACTTTTGCAATGGAGAACAACCATTTAAATAGGTTCTCTGAGAAAGCATAAGTCTCATTAGGATTATGTAAAGCAAACCAAGGTGCAACCTAAGATCTTAAAAAACTTTACACGCTCAATCCATTAGAAAACAAAATACATCGAAAACAATGAATATTATGCATGGACCTACCAAGTCAGAAAGTACCATAAACGAGGGGCCTTGTTTTATAAATTAAAATAATATTTTGACATACATATTATGGTTTATTACTGTGGCAAGAGGCCCAAGATTAAGGGCACCTAATCAACTAGATTTCTTTCTTTTTTCCTGCTGTCAGATAGAAAGAATCTCTAGAAAATGCTTACCTTTGAATTATGAAACCAAAACATCAATATCAATATTAATAAAGACACTAAATAAATAAATGCAATTAGAAACAGAGGGGACAGGCAAAAGTTCCAGATTTGTATGAGTAACCTGCCAAGAGTGCTGCTGATCATGCAGTTGCAAACTTCTACGCCACAGAATTTTATCCATGACAGACTTACTGGATGCAAGTGGCTCTGGTTGTTCAAAAAGACCCTCCTCAGTAGCAAGGCTACTACTACTGCTTGACCTCGAGACAGAAAAGTCTGAAAGGCTTTTTTTGGTCTTCGACTTTTGAGAGAGGTACTTCCTAAGATAGGAATCAACCCGTCTAAGCAAACCCATAGGTATAATCACCTGTCAAAGCATGAAAGCTTCAATATTGCCTTGGCAAAATGCATGTAAAGGAACTCAAAATCTTGAATCAGACAGACAATGGTGAATAATAATAATCATAAAAGTGAAACAAATAAGGGGGAAAAAGAAAGGAAAACTACTTGCAACCCGGATTAGTCAAACTGCAAAATATTGTCCAGTGGAAACATGGACCAGTAAGAAACAGTAACATTCAGGTGGCAGAAAGGAGGATAAAAGTTTTTTTTTTTAAAAAAAAAAATCCATTCAAGTTAAATCAAAGCTCAACAGTGGATTGCAAACTAAAACTATATATGAGGAAAAAAAGACGGAAATGAAGTGAAAATTTACATGAAAGTACCTCTCTCTGCGGACGTCTATCATCCAAGTCAAATCTGTAGTTTGGCAAAGGGACCTTACTAAAGACAACAGCTTTTGCATAAAGATGGCTGCCAAAAGTAATAATTTTGGATAAAGATCCCAATTCAAAACAAATGATTATACATTGATCAAAAGGCCAACAGCAATGGAGCAGAAAATACCTGTACAAACCCATGCTGCTAGCCAAAGCTGAGATTTGCTCAAAGTCACGTCTATCTTTTTTCTCCCTTGAAATCAATTCTTGCTTCTCCTTGTCATATAAAAGCAGGGTTAACTTCTGTTTCCAATCCTCCACATTATCATAAGGAGATGAACCCTGAAAAACAAAGTAAAAAGGAGACACTAACTATAAATGAATCACAAAAACACATAAGAACATTTGTGTTTTTTAATGTGCACACAAGCACAACCAATAGATAGAAAAAGCACTCAAGCTAGTAAAGATTATGGAAATGACCAAAATAACAAGATTCAAGGAACAACTTGCAACTGAGAATAAACTCCACTGGATGATAGAAATAAAAAAATAAGATTGGGAAATTGTGAATAGCTGTGATGATGAATTAAGGGGGCAATAAAAACAGAAAACAACAAAGATTAGAAATTTGAATGGATAGCATAAACTGCTGGCAGCTAAATCAAAAACAGTGTAAGTAGTTAAACAGTGGCTGGTGGTTGTGTCGTAAATGCAGCTTAGAAATCTTTCAAGGATTAAACAAAATAATGTAATTGTACTTTTAGAATTTCATTTCATTCATTATCACAATAATTGTAAATGGTTTGTGATAATATTCCAAATAAAAGGCATGTTCCCAAGAAATTCACAACGAAAGCAGTAAAATTCCAACTCTATGAGAATCAGATTGCAATAGATGTGGCACATATCATAAATTTTCCACACTCCAAAAACATATCACTAGATTATGATAACTCACTAACTCTCAGTTTTGTAAAATAACAAAGAACTTCACCTTTGATCGTAATTCTACTACTACATATGGTATAGAGAAGGAACAGCATTTATGGGAATACACTACATTACAATCTTCAACAAACAAACAACAAAAATACTCTTACATGTTCACAAATAGTCAATAGCTAAAGCTATTAATCCAACGATGATACAAAGAATGAGGTGTGGCGTCTTTTGATTTTGAGAAGTGTAATCACCAGCTAAAGCATCAGTGGGCAAGTGATTGTTAAACATTAGCTTGCAATTAAAAATCTTAGCTGCCGTCATTTAAAAATTAAGCTTTTTGGGTTCAAGAGCAACGTCTTGCTTTGAAAATAAAACAAACTACTCCAAACAGAAAGAGAAATTAAAAGCTAGTTAAACTTAATCAACCTGACACAAACGGGAATTTCTTTTTACAAAACTAGCACTTCATAAATTTTCCTAGAACTCGGTAAAATTTTAATCAACTCAATCTCAGTCACTGACACTCACCGGTTGCAACATCGACTCCGGCTCACGATCAGAGCCCTCCTTCGATAGAACATCGCTGTACGCTGAATTGTGTTGCAAATTTTTTTTACTATTATCATTACTGCCACAATTGTTATACTTGTTGTCGTCCTTATGATTACTCCCATAATTATTGTTATTTTTACTTTTGGTCTTACTATTCAGTTGCCGTTTTTCGGTTTGAAGGTAAGAAAGAGGAGAGGCCTTGGGGCTGATTGAGGAGCAATAAGGCGTGGCGGTGACGACGGAGCGGAAACGGTGGTGAGGAGGGACGTAAACGGCGCCGTACGAAGGCGGAGGCCTATCCTTCATGATTGTAATGAACGAGCGTTTACGAAGTTTTGGCCTAGGTACTAGGGTTTTGGGGTGTGAATTGGAAGACAGATGGAATAGTGGTAAATGCGGAGAGAGGAGGAGAGTAAGAGAGGGAAGCGGGATCATGCACACGCGCAACGCTGTCGTTTAACTGGAAATGGAACCAGCGGAGGCCGTTACTGGCTATGCAGAAATGGAGGCCGCTTTGAGAGTTTTGAGTGTGGGCTTCGCCGCTTTGGGTTGCTGCTGTGGTGCCGTGGTTTTACGGTTGACTGTTGTTTTACGGTTCGTGTCGCGTTCATGCCCGTATCCCAGAAGGCCGAGTATCCTTCAAATGAGTACGTTATTTACTAATTTTTGAAAATCTTTTTATATTCATTTTTAATCTAAAAGTAAAAAATTTTCAGATTTGATGTTCCACGTGTTTTGAGGAACTTTTTCATTTTGCTTTATTAAACTTTATTAAAAAATTTTCACGTCATATTTGTATGGTGTTTTGGAAAAATCAAATAAAATAGTACAGTATCAATCAATCGATATTGTGACTTATTCTATATATTTAAATATCAACTGCAGACATGAAAAAATAAAATAAAAAAGTAGAACTCATAATTTAGAGTACAGTAGCATAAAAACATAGAAATACAATGATTCTTGTTTAACTAGTCCCCCTTTCGCTGGGCTACAGTTCGTAAAATCTTTTCTTCTCTCACAGGTTTTATTCAAGCTCTCTAGTTATTCGGTGGGTAAAAGAAAATGAAAAAACTTCTAATACAAATCTTGTCCGTACTTGCCCCCAAAAAAATTTAAAAAAGAAAAGGGAAGGAACCAAAACAAAAGCAAGTGCGCAATGACACAAGTGTCATGAGTTGCCTCAGGCAGGCTCAAACTGCATAGTTTATTATTGGCTTAGTAAGTGTAGCCCTTGACAAACATTCCTTTCTTGGCTTCCTCGCTTTCACCTTCTGCGGAATACTTCCCAAGCTGCGCCAAGGAATTTGCCTTTGCTCGCACCAATAGTGACTTTTGTGCAGCTTCAGTATTCTCAGGACGACCTTGCCATGTCTTAAGAACAGTGTTCTGAAGTGCACGGGCATAAGAAAAGGACACATGCCAGGGGTTGGGGGCTTGATTCATCGCATTCAAGTTCAATGTTGCTTCCACTTCTGATTGTCCTCCAGACAAAAACTGCACAAAAATCGGAGCACATAATTACAAGCCACATTTTGCTATAGATCATACTCATAAATGTAAATCATATGCATGTGCCTGGTTAACAGAACGGCAACATATAGAAGCAAAAACCTAATTGCAAAAAGCATGATGTGCAGAAAATAATAGCTGCGGTAACTCCCGTGAGACAGATTTGATTCAGTCAAATAATCAATTCATATAAAATCACAAGTTTTGCTGCTCAAATTCATCATTGCCGGAAGAGGAAATCATAAGTTATCATATTAACTTGGTTTAAAACAGTTGCAGGAGTTCATACCATGATTCCTGGGACTGCAGGGGGTACTCTCCTCTTGAGCATTGTAAGTGTATATTTAGCAATGGTCTCTGGAGAGGCCTTCTCCTTGTGTTCAGCACCCGGCGTGACCATGCTGGGTTTAAGTAGAATTCCCTCAAGAACGACATTGTTTTCTGCCAAGTAGAAAAAGACTTCTGACCAGACCTTTTCTGCCACTTCAAGGGACCTCTTAATTGGGTGGTCCCCATCAAGAAGGATCTCGGGTTCCACTATAGGCACAAGTCCATTATCCTGCACAAAATCATATTAGAAATTATAAAATGAACTGTTACACTAAATGTCAAAACAAGACAAATAACTGAATAAGATTCTTAGAAGAAAGTCCATCCAAAATTAGTCTCTACTAAAAATGCCACAAGAATCATAAATTATCACTGCTAAAGTTTCCAACAAACCTAATTGACAGCAATAGCAGGGGACAAGGAGCTTGTATTTAAATTCCATATCAGACATAAACTATATTTTCCGACAAAACAACAATGAATAGCCTAAAGAATTTGGGGGGGGGGGGGGAAGGGTCTAACAATCATCTCAACTGGGAAAAGTTACCAAATTGTAATTTTTTAATCACAAAATAAGAACTTAACTTGATCCAGCACTCTTAGAGGCACCATAGGGTTATATATGAAGTGAAGGCAATGTATTTATCTATAATATCGACAGCACAACTTGAGCATAAAATCTTAAATTCATTGCTGGTCAACTTATATCAAGGTACATAGCAGTGAAAAGTACAGAGAAACAGAAAAGCAGTGCTAGAATCTCTTACTCCATTAAATAAACCAATTAAGAAGAAACAAATCAAATGTATACCTGAGAAATAGCAGCATATCGTGCCAGGCCCCATGCAGCTTCCTTCACAGCCAGAGCAGAAGGACCACATGGAATGCTAACAACTGTCCTCCTATATAGTTCCACAAAATTACATGACAAAATACATTAATCCATAGACTAATTTGATTAATTAAATCACTAACCAACAACAAATATTCAGACAATTTTCATTAAGACTCCAAATGACTTACCACTTAGCAAATCGAGCACCTTGCTTGTAGTATTCAGTGGATCTTGATGCCAATCCATCCAAGCCTTGGCACCATGATTCATTGTTTGATCCTGGTAAAGGAACCAAACCCTGAAACACAAAAAGAAAAAGAGAAATTAATGACCAGAAGCATTACCAACAAACACAAATCCCAAATAGTTAAAAAAAAAAAAAGATACACTTTCTCGTCAATTAACAGGAACTTCTTTATTTTTTTGACATTATACCTTGTCAACTTTAATGCCAGGCACGATGTTTTCCTCACGCAAGCAGTCCACAAACTTTTTTCCATCTGTAGTTGATTGGTACAGTGTCTCCTCGAAAAGAATGGCACCAGAAATATAATCACCAAGGCCTGGAGTGGTCAGCAAAAGTTGCCTGTAAGCCTGTCGATTGGTCTCTGTATTGTCCAATCCAATCGATGCCAACCTCTTCCCACAGGTTGCATTTGATTCATCGATTGCTAGAATACCGCGACCAGGTGATGCAATTGTTTTCTACACCCATCAACAAAGAACGCCACAAACAATTCAGCACATTCGTTGCGTCCAATGGAAGCTTTCAACAAATAATATATAGTCTTGAACATAAATTACGCATCCCAGAAATCACCCATCTAAAATAAGAATTACTAAACATGCAAACATAAGCAAGCTATCGTGGACACTGCTCGCCACCATACAATACGTGACTTCACACATAATGCAAGTAGATAACCATGCAATTGCATCTCAATTACTGTGTCAATAGTAGCATTCTTACTTGAACTCAATTTTACATGAGAGTATGCCAACAGCATAATGTATAAAATATATCATGCGTTGTAGTGTGATTGCACAATGTCCCAGCATGTCAACCAACGCAAAAAATACTACAAATATGAAGTCCTAAAAGAAAATTTATTACACAATTTGTATCCTAAATGACAGAAACTTGGTAACTCTGGCGAATTAAGTGGTTAATGACTTTGAATAAAAAGTATTACTTCAGTTGTTATATAAACTGTAACTTATTAATATTAATCGTCCAAATGTCACATGCATGTAAGAATCACTAAAGAATCATGACATCAAACGAAAAGCAGTTTTAAGATCTCAAATTTTTAATAGCAACAATAAAACGTCAACTAATAACACGATAAGCACAATAACTTCAAATAATCACAAAACGATCGGATATAAAAGAATAAATAAATAAATCGACGAAAAAACAGTAAAAGTTGTTATCAAGATCTCGAGAACTAACAGCTGTTTTGACGAGTTCCTCAGTGTAAGCGCCGGCTCGGATCGGGACGGAGACGCGGCGAGTCGCGAATCGAGTCGAAGAAGAAGATCCGGTGCGTTGAGTGAAGGACTGTTGACCCATCCACTGAGACGACGCAGCATTTAGCTTCGCAAAACTTGCACAGGCCATTGTTGCTTGTGATTATTTCGAGGATCCGGCTTTTCGTGGCCTTCTAAGAGCAGTTGCACTTTTTCTTCGGAGGTCGAGTCAGAGTTTTTCCTTGGTTTTGGCTTTTGTTATATCAAAAGTGAAAGCCACGCTCGGCGAAATAACAAGACAGTGTTCTTCTCGGGGTCTCCGCATAGGAGAGTTGAAATGATAGTGCGACGAGAAACGTGCGGAGCTACCAAACAATTCCTAGTTGTCATTTATGTGATTACCAAATTGCTCTGCCGTATTTACCGTTTTGTCCTTTTACGGGTGCTTTTTGTTTATTTCTATATTTCTTTTCTAATTCAGACAAAACCCAATTATTGATCCCTATTACATAATAATGTGAATAATACTAGATTTTCATTACTTTTATAAATAATATCTAAATCTTTTCATATCAAATGTGGCACTTGATTATTGGGTTATCAAATTTAATAATTTAAAAAATTACTAATAATACAAGTTTAATATTTCCCTAATAATATTATTTGATGAGGACATAAGAACTAATTATCTTCGTCATTTTTAGTGAGATTGTTGTAATTGAAAATCAAACTCCTAAACAAAATATTGTACTAAAAAGTAAAAGTCATGTCTCGAATTGTAAACATATAAAAATAACAAGTGCATCCGATTGTTAAGACATTTTTTAATCCAATAACATTATCAGGCTGATTAATTATTGAGATCCCCGTATTATGGTCAAAAATGCAACGTATTGGGTTGGTGGCGTGGTGGTTGGTGGCCAAGTGCCCATGAAGGGAAAAGAGTTGTTTTAAGCGATTGAATTTGAAGACGCCATTGAAAAGGCAGGAGTGGGGGAGTACATTTTGTTTTTGGTCTGCAATTGAGACGGGAACTGGAGGCCTGGATCTGGGGGTCCATGCAATGAAATATGTCAATCGAATGTGGAGTCTTGTGTAGCAGCAAATGGCATCATGCCATCATCATCAATTGGATCAATCTTCTATCCCATTTGGCATTTGCTAGCTCTATATATCCCATTTGGCATTGGCTCTTAAACCTCAACAAGAAATCTAATCAATCGAAGATGGGGATTTCGTATTTGATCAGAAGAATCTGAAAAATCTTTTATACATCAACAAGAAATGTGCTCGCTAAATTCCATTAACTTTTGCATGCGAATTTTTTAGTTTTTTAAGAGAGTTTTGGATACTCCATTATCAATTGTTGGATGCATGTGTGCGCATAACTACCCATTATTTTTCTCTTATCACTTGCAGTTTCTTTCTCCGCTAACTCTTTTTTTTTTTTCTAAAATAAATTGCAATGATCAAGCAACGTTTAAATGATTATAATTTTATCATCAAACTGTCAAAAATCCAACACACATTTTAATTAAGCAAAACAGAAACCAACCAAGGACAAGAAGTCTGACTCTGTGAGCTTCAAAGCTTTTGGTCAATAATGAAGGGCCAAGACAGATTAGGTCGAGAGATACCTTCTTAATCTTGTCCTCTCTTGAAAATGGTTTCCTGCGAGTTAAACAGTAAAATTCATTTTTCACATCGACAATTTCGCAAGGGTGACATGAAAAAGATTCAATCCCGTAAAGATGTCTAGAGTCACGGTTACTTACGATAATAGATTAATTACAGACCCATTGTTATATAATTTTAAGATTTAAGGTCTATCAAACATAATTCAAATATATATTGCAGCAATTATTAGGAAGATACTAATTATATTTTACATTGCATGAAAGAAATGATAAAAAGCTCCTGGCTAAGCTGCCCCAGCTCACCACTAGGTTACAAGCTCTATGCCTACCTAACACAAAAGTTAAGGAATCAAAAGATTACAATATTTCATGAAAAATATAATAAAGACCATAAGATTTTTCTTAAGACATAAACAGATAAGATTGCATAATCATTGAAAAAGAAAATAGATAAATAGAATTTAGTTTGTTTCGTAAGGATAAGTGGTTAAGAGTCTTCTCACATTGTGGCAGACAGTGGGCTTGCCAGTTGCAATTTGCGAAATCGTGGTCGGGCTGTGGGATTGTGAAGCATAAAACCTCAGTTATATCATTTGCGATTCAAATTTATAATTTTATCATTATTCAAAAAGTATTTATTTATCGATAAATTTATACAATGATTAAAAAATTTATTAGTAGAACTGATTTTGTTACATATATTAATAATAAAAAAAGCCGTCTATTTTGACTTTAAATATTTAAGTTTAACTAAAAACTTTATCAAGAAAATATTAAGTAGATATATAATACAATTCATTAAAAAAAGAGAGATTTATAATACAATTAAAAAATAACTACCAATAATCTATACACGCCGAATCACTTAGGGTGCGTTTGACACACTGTATTGTATTATGCTGTATTATATTATTTTAATACTGGTGTATTATATTATACTGTATTGCATTAGCACTGTATTATAATAATGTTGTATAATGCTTGGTGCTACATTATACTGTATTATTTTTTTAATTAATTTAATTTAAATTTTATATTATATTAATGTTTTATATTATATTAATATATTTAAATTACATTAATATTTTATGTTATTATTTATATTATTATTAATTTTAAATTAATAATATTTAAATTTATTCATATTTAAATATTTTATTAATTATAATAAGTTATAAATTTATTAATAAATTATAATGTAAAAATAAAAAATATACTATTATTAAATGATAAATTATTTATTTATTAATTTATATTAATAATTATAATATAAAAATAAATAAAATAAAAATATTAAATTAAATTAAAAACTATATTTATTTATTATTTTAATATTATAATAATAATAAAGCAAAAAACAAAAGAAAAAAAAACAAAGCTAATGCATCAGTTGATGCATTAACCCCCACCCCAATTCCTTATAAAAATTTATCAAACATAATATTTGTATTAAGTTAATATAAATAATATTTTAATACCCTTTTAATATTATGACTAAACATACGGTTAGGCCGCTTCTTAATACCATGCAAATTTCGAGATAAGCCCAACCCCCTTTAGTTCGCAAACCCAACACATCCCATTCATGCGCAATCAATATGCCATACTGGCCTGACTCGGAGAAATACACCCCCCAAAAACCGAAAGGTGCCAAAAAATATTAAAATACGAAAATAAACCCAATGTTTAATGATTTGTCAACAAAAAAGAAAAACAAGTTCGTTTGATCTTTTTCTCGACAAAACCATATTAATTATTATTCCTGGTATAAACTTATCATCATTACAAATTTCTTTTTGCTCTCGCTGCACTGTTCCAATTCCATTGTGCTATATTTTATATATATCATCCAATGAACAACAAATCTAAATTTCAAAATGCATTTATTCTTTAAAATCTACCTTATTATCTCCTCTCTGGCATTTTGCATGTGCATTAATTCAAGTTGATGCCTTGGTGTAAAGCCCTTTTCTTTTCATTTGATTCATGTGTTTCAATTAATTTTTTGAAGATAATCCCCTTCTTCACTTTGTCAACTTATGAACTCTCTAGTTTTATGGTTAACATCCCTTTCGTGGGCATGTGGCTTCATACATCAATGGATCCATCAGATATTCAGATTGTTGTTTTGCATGTAGCCTTCTAATTCTTTTATCTATTTTCTAACAGTGGATTTTCATTTTTTTTCTTTTCTAATATTTTGGTAAAATGTTATTATTATGGAACCTTGAAAAGAATTTAGACATGATTAGTTCTATAATCACTATTTAACATCTTTATATAATATTATCATATTTATTTAATTTTAATATTATTATATTTATTTAATATTAATAAATAATAATAATAAATAGTTTATTTTAAGAAAATATTAATTTTCTACCATGTTATTAATAATATTGTTTTATTTGTGTTGCTCTTATCAATAAATTTTTAATTTACATAATTAAAATCAAGATTAATAAAAAATTTGTGACTTACATAATAAAGAATATTAATAATTATTATTAACTTATATGATTAAATTTAAAAAGAAAAAGAAATAGTTTATTTTAGAAATTTTTTTTATTCACTTTGTAATTAATAACTACAATTCTTTATATAAAGGTAAAACTATAAAATAATTCGCTCCTCATTCAAGACAAAGCAAACACCTAAATGCAATATTGATTTCTATTCTACACTCTCACTTTAGTGTAAGTAAACAACCTTCTTCCACTCTCACTCCACACTCATAATCTCAAGATTTCCACTTTTCATGATTCCAATCTGTACCAAAATGTAAATGCTATCTAATAAATTTATGGATTGAATGGTAAATGCAGAAATGGTATTTTTGAAAATTTTGAGTATAAAATGTTAGATTTCGAAGCGTGTGTCCACAGATGGTCAATGGGTCGGACGGCATGTGGCACAACACAGGCACGACACGTATTCGTATAACATGGCACGATACGAGCACATTATGTGGGCACGTGGTATGGCAAAGCATGTATGTGCACGATACAAGCACATTTAGGCAAGGTTTTACAAGTACGACACTATTATAAATGGGATAAAACACGACACGTGAAAAGACACACAATAAGCATCTTTCACATTTTAATGAAAGTAAACTTAAAATTTTATGACTTTACAAATAACTTGAAATTGAATCTTTTAATATATTTTATTAGCACAAGTTTTTTAATTTCATTTAATTCTTAGTTTAAGAAAAATACTCTAATTGATTTGTATTTATAATTTATTAAATGAATAATTGATTTCATGATTTTAATAAATAAAATTATAAATATTATGATTTTATAAAATATATTAATGTTATTATGGAATGTGATATATGACTTTTTATAAGTTGAAGTTAACAATTAATTTAACCCTTTAAAAAAAATCTTGTTACTATTTTTGTTGTTGCTGTTGTTGTTGTTAAGCATTAAAAAATAAATTCTAATACCATAGGGGTCTAACTTAGTAATTGACATTAAATTTGCTTACTATTATTAATTTATTGTTATTGAATATTGACTTGAGTATTGAATTTTTGATTTTATTGAATTTAACTAAAAATATAAGGACTCAATAGACTTGAAAAAAGTACAACATGCCCTCTTAAAAAAATTAAAAAAAGCTTATCTTGCTTTTTTTTTTTTTTAGGTATGGCATGGTATGGCCCATAGCATGACACGAGTGGCCCGGGCCTAAGTAAAAAGAATGGAGCAACACCAAACAACATGAGGTATATCGGGGTGTTCAGAATTTAATTCGATCTGTTTAATCTATCTGATTCACAGAAATTTGAAAATTTGAAAATTTGAAAATCTATAGTTGGTAGATTGGATATGCATTTACTTTTTTAAATCCGTGAATCCACAAAAAAAATTATTTAATAAAAAATTAAACTTATAAATATGACATTAGTACTCTACTAATAAATAAATGAGTTAGACTATAGTTACATTAATACCATATTATATCTTATCTAATAATAATATAAAATAAAAATAATTAAATAAACAAATATAATTTCCTAAGCAATTAATTTTCATGTACTGATCTAAACTAATGAATTTTTTTTTTTTTGGTGTGTTATATTTTGAAACTTTGAATGTATTTATAGCTTTAAATCAACGATTAATTTATTTAAATCTTATTTAATCTTGAATTTGATCGGTAGAAAAATTATTTTTATATTAATTTTTTATTTAGTTAGTTCATGAATAGGAAATAATTAAAAAAATTAGTGCACAAACTAATTCGCAAAATAGTAGATTGAATATTGATTGAGTTAAATCCGCATCCGATCCATATACGTATGGATTTGATTTGAATTTTGATTGAATTTTATCAATTTCTGAATTGGATTGAATTAAAAATTTATAATCGGTAAAATCATGTATTAGATATGAATTAATGTTTAATTTATAAAATTTGATTTGCGAACACCCCTAAATACATAATAGATACAACACGACACAACATGAGAATAAACACAAATAGGCCTTCTTTTGATGGCAGCTCAGTCCGTTTGCCACATCTACGCTTGTCATATTTTTAAAGCGTTCTTCTAAGTTCCATCTATAGATGGGTAATTCTAGGGTTGGCAAAAGGTCGGGTCAGGCTCGAGCTTTGCCAAGCCCTACCCGTCCCGATAAAAAAAAATTTGAAACTCGACCCTAAAAAAACCCGAACACTATTTAGTTAGGGTCGGGTCAATATCAGGTCGGGCCGAACCTGACCCTACCGAGATAGTTAACCCTCCCATTTCCCACCACCATTTCAATTAATTCGGTAATTCCTTAACCATTTCAGACACAATTTAATTCTACTTTCCACGACCATTTCAACTCCACACACAAATCAATTCCAAAATCCAACATAAAAAATACATAATACAATTAAATTAAAAACACACAATGTAATTCCACAACTTTTTAACCATACACAATTCAATTTAACAACCCAACATAAAAAATAAAAAAAAACTAGTGTCTTATACAAATAAAAACACACAATTTAGTTCCACAACCCAATATTAAAAAAATGTCTTGTAAAAATAAAAACTCATAATTTAATTCCACAACCAAATTTTTTTTTTAAAAAACTATTCCAACACTCATGGGTCACTTTCGTCTTCATCCACAAATTCATATTCACTAAAAATTTCACTTTTAAGAATTTTACTCGTATAAAAAAAAGTGAGAAAATAATTTAAGTTTATAAAATTATTACTAAATCAATTATTTAGATATTTTGTACATTATTTGTATTCATAATGGGAAGAAATATGTGACTAGCAATGCAATCACCAACACGCTCACATCATCACAATGCTTGTGATGATGTGTGCGTGTGTTAAGTGTTAATTTGTATTAATTTTTTTATTTTTTTAATAGATCGAGTCAGATCGGATCAGTTTTAAGTCTGATCTTGACTCAAAATTTATTCAGACCTTAAAATTTTGACTCTAATCCAATCTTAATTTAAAAAGTTTAACTTAAAATATTAAAAATTAAAATCAAACCAATCGGATAAAAAATAAGATCAGACTAAATTATAAGCCCAGGTAATTCCGCTAAACAAATTTCTCCTTTACTCATTTATCCACGTCACCAACGGGCCCCCGCCCCACCCGCAGCAATTGTTCATTTTTGTCCATCTTTTGAACCCAACCTAACACAACACACGTGGTTATCTGTATGTGACTCCCAGCATACACATTATCACGATGGCTCTCGAAGCTTCCATAGACCGGAGAAATCACGCACAGTCCGCAACGACAAACGGGGCCGTCGTTTTGCCGCCTGCGTCGTACCGACTGAGACTGAACCCTAGCTCCGAGCACAAGCCAGATAGCTACGATGACCTTCATCAATTGGAGTTCACTCCTCTCCTCTTCAGCTCGCTTGAACGCTACTTGCCTCCTACCATGCTCTCCATGTCACGTGACGTCAAGTTCCAGTACATGCGCGATATCTTGATGAAATACTCCCGTGACGGTGAACGGACACGTGTACGAATCCCATTCCACCTTTATTTTATAAATTAGTGTAGTTATGTTGGTTAATTTTTTTATTTAGTGTTGGAGAAGAAAGTCTAGAACACTTCCGTTGTAGTATAATTGTTTAGTGATATTATGCTATGTGCTTATTCAATTATCAAAACTAATTACCAATTTGTATGACAATTTCAAAATAAATGCATACATGCCATGGCTTTGTTGGATTGTTTGTAGGGATGATGCGGCATTGCTGTCTTTCTAGGTTAATTTTTTGTAGGAGAAAGATGTATTGTTGTGGCAAGTCATCTGTGCAACAATCCAATCAGCTGTGAGTGTAGTTGGAAAGAGTAATAAATGAACATACACATGGCATAATATCACTGGATGGTTATACTACCCCAAGGTGTTCTAGGTTTTCTTCTCTTTAGAGAAGTGAAACAGTGTTTTGTGGCTCTATGTGGGATGGAAATGTGTTAATAACTGTGGCTTTTAATTCACAATTGTTGTGGAATAAATCCACTCGTCATAGGTAGTTTATAACCCAAATGAAAATAGGTATTTACCAAACTCTTTAGCTGTTGTGCTTTCAGAACTATGCATGAGCAGAACTATGTATAAGCACAACAGTAACCAACATACCCTAAATAGCGTATGTACTGGGGTTTTGCATTAATTTTGTTTTAAGAGGAGGATTCTGTTTGTGTGCCCTGTATTAGGCTAAAAGCACCCGAGGGAGAAATACTTTAGATTTGAGTGAGAATTACTGGAGGAAAATTGTTTCTAATGCCAATGAGTGTCTGCTTTTTATATTATTCTCTTAGAAGAACTGTTTGATGCTGTTTTTTGCTGCTATGTTGCAGGACATCAAATGTTGTTTCAGTTATGCATTTGGGTTTCTCTTCCGTTTGGCCTTATTATTTTTAATGTATTATTTTCGACTTCATTTTTTAGGTTCAGAGGCACAAAGAGTACAGACAGAGGATAATATCAAATTATCAGGTATGTTTTTTATATGTTGAATGTTTGAATTGGAAGTTTTATAATCGGAACTAGTGCTTTAATTTGTTTTAAGAAATTTCCATTGATGTTGCTGGATATGATAATTGGCATTTTAATCCTTAGAAATTTCATGATGAAACAGAACTCTGTAGATTTTTTTCTCCTTCTGAAATTACCACATACATGTGCTTGACTTGTCTCAGTTTCTATATCAGTCTTTCTTCTTACCTATTGATAGTTCTCTCATCTCTGCAGCCTCTTCACAGGGAGCTGTTTACCATGCACGCTCCTAGTGTCCTTGTCCCCGCTTTTGTCAAAGCAGTTCGTGATAATACAGAGGCAAGTTTTAGAAGTATAATGGCTGAACCCATTCCAGGAATATATACATTTGAAATGCTTCAGCCGCGTTTCTGCGAAATGTTGCTATCTGAGGTATTATCTTTCTTCTCTCATTTTGGAATGCAATATTATGTATTTTCCTGTTTTTAGTTTTTTTTATATTTTCTTATCAGGTTCTGATTGCTTAGGTAGAGAACTTTGAAAGGTGGGTGCATGATACAAGATTCAGAATCATGCGACCAAACACAATGAACAAATTTGGTGCTGTTCTTGATGACTTTGGCCTAGAAACCATGCTGGATAAGTTGATGAATGACTTTATACGTCCTATATCCAAAGGTACCATACTTTTATGCACTACTAGATGCTTAGTACGCATTAAAACATAATATGTGAGGTTATTATTATCAATCATGGCATAAACTCATTTTCCCTCCCTCTTTGGTTTCAACTTTGTAGTTTTTTTTCCTGAAGTTGGTGGGTCCACATTGGATTCTCATCATGGTTTTGTTGTTGAGTATGGAATGGATCGAGATGTTGAACTTGGTATGTGCTTACTTATTTTGCATTTAGTTTCTAGTATAGTAATGGTATTCAAATTGCTTGCTGCTCTGTTTCTGTGAACTAGTAAAAGACTGGAACATTGTAACAGATGGAACAAATTATCCAGTGAAACCTTTTGACTTATCTTTTTCTGTTGATTGTTTCTTCTGAGATTGTGTACAAAAAGAAACTTTTCTTATTTTAAGTAGTATAATCTGGGATTTTATGAGTATTTCCAAATAAGAAAAATAGAAAGTTGGCCTATATCCTGATTTTTCCATAATCATCACCCATCACTTCACTGAACTTTCATTCTTGGATTTAGCCTTTTGTGATTTCTCATGCTCTATTTATGTTGTCCTATGATTAATAATGCAAAGTATTATCATAAAAAATCCATCCTCTCTGTTTCATTTTGTTAACTCCTCTCACCCTTTTTTTCCTTCCCTTGTCCGGGTTTTTTTCTTAGAACTCTTGGTATTGTGTGTACCTTCATAAGATTTTTTGAAATCTCAATAACTTTGTCTTCGTAGGTTTCCATGTGGATGACTCAGAAGTCACCTTAAATGTTTGCTTGGGTAGGGAATTTTCTGGTGGTGAATTGTTCTTTCGAGGTGTCCGATGTGATAAACATGTGAATACAGAAACCCAATCAGAGGTATGTTGATCTCTAAGATTAATTTTTTACTGCAGCTGACCATCTGAATCTATTTGAATGGCCTGTCATTTTTTGAGAAATGATTTACTCGTTTCTGTTTGTCTGCGCTAAAAATCTAGTGAGTAGTTGTCTGTTGTTGCTTAGACAAAAACTGTATGACTAGTAAGGTAGTTGACGATCACATAGTACCTAAGCTCAAAACATTGAGGAACGAGATAAACTCATTAAACATGAGTAAGATAAACTTATTAAACATGAGTATAAGTGTCTCCTGAGATTCTTCATGATGTGAAAATGTATAGGCGTGATACTTTGGAGCCAGTAGAAAGGAAAAATTCTTGCTATGGCATGGTCATTCTCCTCCATCTTTTCACTGTAGCTAACCAAGTTTTGTTGGTTGGATTTTTTCCTTGTTATATTATAGGAAATTTTGGATTATTCTCATGTTCCGGGCTATGCAGTTCTTCATCGAGGTCGCCATCGGCATGGTGCTAGAGCCACCACATCAGGGAGTCGGGTCAACTTACTTGTGTGGTGTAGAAGGTACTTTTGTTAGCTCTCTCAATTTAAAAAAAATAGGAGAGATCTAGTTTTAGGCAATTGAGGCCACTAATTTCCATGGTAATAGTGGAAAGATATTGCTATTTAAATTCTTTTGGGAAACTCATAAAGAAGGTGAAAGGAAGTCTTATGGTTATGAGCTTGAGAGGAGATGTCATTGATTACCAAGTATTTTAGGGTCTAGCTTGACTACAGTCCCCCTGAATAATCAATATTTGGTTGCTGGCTATCAAGCAACTTGAAGTCACAAGTATATATTTGGTTTCTTTTGTGTGGAAGTTGTAGATCTTTTAATTCATGGTCAACTTATTCCAGTCAGAATTGACTCTTTTTAGCTTAATTTGAGTTATCATGCGGCTGGAGTCATCTGAACGTCTGATTTGAGAATGTTTTTATTATCAACTAAATTAATACATTGGTTTTATAAAGTCTGGAAGATGTTTTATGAGTCCTGGCTAACTTTTTTCAATTTTATTCTTTACTTAGTTTTTGTGGCGGTCTTATTTTCTCAATCAAGGCAGTGTATTTTTTGCTTTTGTAGTTTTGAGCTTTTAGGTTGTTCTATGATATGTAACCCCTCATTGTCATGGTTGTCGCTTGTTTCTAATTCTTTATTTCCTTTTTTTGTTTAATAAAAGATGAATTTAGTGATGGGTCCTGCTCAATACGTCAGGTTAGTAAAATGAATGTGCATGGTTTGATTCATTCAATCTGGTTTTTGGGAATCAAATTCTTAGATGGTCTTAGCAGTAGTAAGTCTGACACTTGCAAAAATATCTTGCCCAGCTGCAGAGAGTATAAGAACATTGTTGATTACAGAAAGGGGCTTGAAATGTGATCTATGGTTCTGTCTCAGAGGAAGACAATTTCTTTTTAGAATGACTCATGTTCTTTCTTTCGTTGAAATTTAGTGTGACTCCTTGGTTTTAGTTGCAAGGATTTAAATTAATCATCTGATGCTTGGAATGCATCACAATATTTCCCAGTTCCGTCGTCCGAGAGCTGAAGAAATATCAGAAAGAGTGTTCAAGCTGGTGCGCAGAGTGCCAACGAGAGAAGAAAGAGAGGCAGCATATTTCAATTGCTGCCACCAAACAGGTATAGCTTTTCTTAATGGCAACGGTGAAATTTGGCTAAGGTTAATTGTTTGTTGTTGGTATAATAAACTTTTGTTTTTTTTGGCCCCACTTTTTCTCTTTTCTGTCCCATCAGGAACTATTGAAGAGGATTGGAAATATCAGTTCCTGACATGTCTCTAGGCCTTGTTCTTTTGAAGTTGTAAAAAGTAGCTGAGGTTTTGTTCTGCCCAACTTGTACAAGCAAACTTATCCTGGTAAATTAAATTCATCAGGTCTTGTTGGTAGTAATATAAAGGGTAAAATGGTCTGTCCTTGTCGTGCTACTTTTTCTCCAATTTAGGCCTGCTAGCTGTATATTGATCCATCGTTAAGTTCATTGTTGCCTTAGTTATCAGCTGGACCTATCAAAACAGAACCATTGGTGCGATTAGTTTTGGTTGAATGAAGGTGGTTCTCTTGCAAAATTAATTAGTCAACATCCACAGGACCAAAACCATAATTGAGCTGTGTTTGAACTTTGAAGCTTTCCATTTGAAAAATAAAAACAAAGGGAAAGAGGTGTTGGTAGGATTTCTTTAATTGTGTTTTTACATGCGGTGGTGGGGTGGGAGGGTGTGAAATATTAAAAACAAATGGTGAAGGTATATGGAAATCATAATTGGAATTTTTTTTTGAGAAATATTTTTTACTTATTGTACAGTTAAAAAATGATTTACTATGATAACTATTTAAAGGCGTAAGTTATCTATTTGAACTGGCAAATTTCTCCTGGAATAAGTGCTATGTTGAAGAGAACAAATTGGGTGAGTGATCTGAATTACAGAAAATTAAGTTACATTCTTTTATTGGGTTTTTGGGTGGTGATGTTTCCACGTATAGTTTTTTAAAATCCACCCATACCTAAATATACTTTCAATAATTTCACATTATTTTAAACAATTGTAAATAGAGAAGAATTTAGAGATCTAATTAAATAAGGTTAAAATACTTAGTATTAAATACAAGAGTTCATATTTTTTGGAGTTATTTTGGTCATTTTACAATATTAGTGTTAAATTTGTTTTCTTCTTTTGTTGTAAATTGCAGTGGCTATTGGTGTTTTTTTTTTAATTTTAATAATTGCAATATATCAAATGATGAGTATATCATTTTACTGTTATATTTTTTTTAAATATATTATTTTATTATATTTATGTTATTACCATTAGCTAATGAGCTAGTTGATTAATAAATAATAATTTTACTCGATGAAATTTTGTCAAAAAAAAAATTCACGCAAAGCATTGTAAGATTATAAATTTGAAATATAAACTAGGTAAGAATAATTTCTATAAGCCTATAATTTTAATATTTAATGCTTATATTTTTGTAGTTTTCTTTTTGGGGTATATATTTGATGCCTCTGTTTAAAAAACTCGAATCCTCCCCCTGAAGGAATATGTTATATTCAAAATTCATAGAAAAATAAATAGATAAATAAATTCTGAAATTTAAAACCTAGAGATGAGATGGTTCATTAGTAATACCTTGCTATGGACGTATGGTTTGGGTCATGACAAACAGGTGCCGTTAAAAGCACCAAGAAGAAGGTACTCCCTGACATGATCATACAATGATGGCATTTAAACCTTGTAGGCCCATTACTCTATTTATCTTGGTCCAAAGCCATATCCGAAAGGTTATGTGGATCGAGTTCATGCTACTGTCAGTTTTGCTTCTTGAAATTTCTTAGCCATTGCAGACCAAAAACCCATAACCAGACGAATTTGATTCAGTCAATCACAATCTCTTCTTAGTTTTATGTGTCCATCATCCAATGAGCCATCACAAAAATCAGCTCTGAAAGAGGCCTTTTCCCTTGCTTGCTGCAATGTGAGAGTGTTGATAATTAATTTGATGGCATCTTATCATGCACATGCGGCAACAAAAGATATGTGCAATGGGTCACATGGATGTTCGTTGCCCTTGTTAGGCACTAACTGGTAAAATTATTTATTGTTGGATAAGATTACAGCTTTGGGTCGGTATCGACATTAACATGTTACTGGTACTAACAGTGTGTCCACTCAATCTTTGGCATCATACAAACACGTTATTGTTATTTCTATGTTTAGACGTTTTGTCATAATCTAATGAGCTTTACTATTCTAATTCAATATCCTTTTTTTTTTCACTTTCTTTTTTCTTTTTTCTAAATGAAAAACCACTGTAAACGTGGGGTATTAGACAAATTTTGGCTTAAAATTCTATAGCCTAATTTCTGTTTTATGTTGCCTCGGTCAATGTTCTAGTTAAGTAACCCATGATAGGTGTTTAATGATTCAAATATAATAGTTTTTGTTGAATTTAAGTCCAATCCATTATGCATTAGATTTTATATTTTGCATCTAATCCAAACCGATCACGGATTGAAATATTAAAAGAATTTGCCATTCATATACTTTATTATTGTATGTATCATTCAATTCTCTAAATCATTGCTTTAGAAAAAAAAATTAATTGGAGTTTGAATAGACAGATCTATAAATTAATCAAATAACAGTAGAATTTCTAATTTACAATCAAATCTAATCAAAAAGTTAATTTAACAAAAATTGAGTTGATTTAAATTAAATCTATTATTTTTTTAATTCTGTTATACACAGATTGTTATTGATATTGCATCATACATTATAATTATAATATTTACAATCGTACTAAACAACTAGGACTACCGTCATACATTAACCCACTAAAATACTTATCCAAAATATTTTAAACATTCTCTAATATTCGAAAGGTGTTTACTTCATTCACATTTTGTAAAGGAGAGATTGTCTCCGTTCAATTAATTAATAATTGAGGAAGAACTGAAACTAACCTCTATAATGTACTTATGAAAGTTCGAACACTTATATTGAATATTATAAGTGTAAAACTTCTCCCATTAGACCAAATGCTGATTGATAATCTATTGATTTGATTGAATTAGATCGGATCATGAACACTATGCTATCTTTTATCTTTTCTGAAACTGGTGGCCAACGCAGATTTTTGCAATAAATTGATGATATTAATTGCCAATTGAAGGCAACAACTGTGCGAACATAATTATTGGGGATCGCTTCTAAAGTTCTACGTCTTCACTATTTTGTCTTTTGGTCTTTCTTTTCAAGCAACACGAAAGAGTTGGCCATTGTCATTTAAGTAATTGAAGATCAGACTGATTACTTAAAGAGCTTGATTTCCTTTCAACTTTTCGTAGAAGACAAATTTCATTGAAATTGATTGCTTTTCTCTTCAAAAATTGCTTTCAAAATTGCATTTATTCGAGAACTCGGTCGCCCTGTTCTATTATTAGGTCTTCTATTTTGAAAATTATTTCAATAAAATTTGAGAAATGGGATTAAAATTTTTTTCCCCAGCATCCAAGTCATTCTTTTAGATTGACTCGGAGAATACCCAGAAAGAAGAAAAAAAAATTAGAGAAAAACTCACTGAGTTAAGCTTATGATTTGGCATTGATGCGTGTTATCAAGGTCACTTTCAAACAGCTTTCTCCAAGCTCAAAATTCAATAAAAATCTATCAAACCTGCGCCAGAATCCCAGTTGTTTATTACCTCAATGATCGATGATTTCCATTAGGCCTAATCTTACAGGCAAGTGCGTCACTTTCTTGCGGCCTTTTAGGTACAAGATCTTAATATTTTTAGTAGCCCTTCCTCCTTTAGTGTCTTCCTAGTACATTGAATGTGCAGAATTTTCCAAGTCTCGTAGTCCTAAAATCGTTTAGGAATCTTCTAGACAATTATTAATTGTTTTTAACAATTTTTTTTGTAAACTAAAACTCCTCCTTCACCATCCTACGCGCAGTGATGTTATCTTATAGGGAGCTTATATTTTTTCTTTTACAAAAATTAATATATATATATATATTTTTATTATTTTTATAATACTAAAAAATTTCTCCTGATAGTATAAGTTTATAATATTATTTTTATTTTCAACTAATCTTTTATTTATATTTATTATAAATTAAATAAATCTCATGAATAGAAACTAAATAAAAAATTAACCCTTAAAAATAAGAAAATATATTTTGATATGAGCAAAAAAATTAATAATAAATTTTTTTCTTGTATTTATTTATTTTGTGAAATTTTTTTTATAATAAAAATATAAGAAAATTATTATAAAATGATAAAAAATTATTATAAGAAAACTTGAATGACAAACAAAAATTTATTATAAGATAAATAATAAAATATTTTGCCTATACTTTTTACATTTAATTTTAAAATATTACAAAATATTTATTATAAGAAAATATTCACAAAATAAATAATTACAAGAAAAAAATTTATTATTAATTTTTTTACTCACATTAAAACATATATTTCTTATTTTTAATACTTAATTTTTTTTAATTTATATTCATGTGATTTATTTAATTTATAATAAATGTAAATAAAAAAGTAGTTGAAAATAAGGGTAATATTGTAAACTTATAATGTTAGGGGAGTTTTTAGCTATTATAAAAATAATAAAAAATAAATGGTATATGTTGATTACTGTAAGGGAAAGTGGCAATCCCCCTTATCTTCTAATATTTTAACTTTGGTCTTTATAATTTTTAAAAAATAACACTATTATTTCCTAAATCTAAGGTGGGTCTAATTTTGTTAGAGGTGAGTGAGCTAGCAATTTAGCTTTGATACATTCTAAAACATATTTTGATCGATTTCACTCAGACATGGCAAAATAAATATAAAATTATTATTATTATTATTATTATTATTTTGATTTAGAAACGTTTTCAACAATTTGAGAACCCCGATTAATCATCAAGAACCGAATCAATATTATGGCCCTAATGAATAATGATAACTGCCAAAACTTGCTGGTGTCGTCTAATTTATGTCATACTCAGTGTCACTGTCACCATTATCGTGGGCCAAACTTCTCTCGACTCTTCTAAGTAAATTTTTTCACATTTCTATTGTGTATTATTGACGCTTGAAAAGCGATGCGAAAGTGGAAAGTGATTTGTATTAATTGAAAATTCCATTAAGCGTGCTAAAGAGCTTTGCTAGGACCACTTTGTTGAAGACTTTTCTTTTTCTTTTTCTTTTCTCTCTCGCAATTAACATTCTTCTCTGTATCTTTCTATGTTGCTGTTGGGTGTGTGTGAGAAAGAGCTTTAATTGCCTCTTTTAGAATCTTGGCATTTCATTCGCTGGCTTATCCTTCAAAATTCAAAAAGCCCGATTACAAAGTAGACAGAAATAATTGATCAAAAAGTTAATTATAAAGCAATTGGTTGTTGTACCTAATCAGGATTTGCTGTTCCTCTTTTGTGATTATTTTTTGGGGATATGATCCTTTCTTTATGGTAATTAAGAATAAACTAAGAAAATATCTGCGTGACTAGGCATTTCAATCTTGCAAGCAAAAAACTCAAGAAATATTTGTATTTTATGTGAGTCAAAAGCAGAACATTAATTTCAGTTTGACACTACATGCATTTCTCCTTGTTAATTGTTGAGTGTTCGTGAAGTCTTTTGAAATTTAGGTAGTGAGAGCAACGATTGAAAAACCAGCTATTGAGACCCAATGTCAAGTAGAGTTTCAACTTAGAGAGAGCTCTTAGCTAGCTAGCTAGTGTGCTGAAGAAATACACAATGGTAGCAGGTAAAAGAGACTACATGTACGTCAAGCTTATTATAAACTTATTTAAGATTTTTTTTATATATTATAAATCAAAATTTGTCAAAATGATTTCAATCATAAAAGTGTTGTAATAAACGAAAGAAAAAGATAAATATTACCATAAATTTTGGACCAATCCTGATTTAAGTTTTTATCTTAGCAATAAAAGTGGATGATTGATTCTTAATCAAACGTAATATAATGAGAGAATATTAATGATCGAGGAACATATTTAAAAAAAATTATAAACATCAAGCGCGTTAAGAAATCATTCAAAATATAGTTGACTCAGATAAAGAGGAAATCATGATTCAATATATTTATATGCTAAAACTAACCTTAAACTTGCACATGCATGGTGTGCAGAGTGCAAATGTGAACATAAAATGACATGACTTTCATAATTGATTATAGTTTAATCTCTTCTCATTATGATAATAATGATGAGAAAGCCAGAGAGACACCATCCCAAATAGTTCTAGAAATTGAAGAAAAAGAAGCTGGCAAAACCCTAATCAATCAAATTCATGCATTACGAAGCTAACCGATAAGTGAAGCTTATGCATATGTACTTGTATTACATATATAAACACAAGTTGCTTGGAGTTTTCTAGCAAAGATATTTTATAAAACCACAAACAGCATTGTCGGTGGATACGCAAATCTTTTTGGACGGTCGAGATCGCATCAAGATGTCCTTGATCAAGCAGTGATCTTGTTAATTTTTTTTTTCTAATCTGATTCAAATGGATGATTATTATTATTTTGTATACAATTAATTAGAATATTAGTCACCGAAAATCATGGAAAATCTCTCGCAGTCAGGGCCGGTCCCTGTATTTCATCTAATCTTCCACCGCCCACCATGACTTGTTATTATTAGTTCGATTGATTTATTATTAATCCGCATGTATGCCGGAAATTATAGCGACAATTTTTTTTTCTTCCTTCTTTGTGTTTCTTGAGCACCCACCTACATTTTATATTTCCACTTTTCCTACCATCAAGTACTATCATTTTCTTCTCAATAATTCATGTAAAATTGAATTCATAAAAAAAAAAAAGTAGCGTAAAATATGAGTTGATAAGCACTTTAAACGACAATACCTTATTATACACGACGAAAGAATTGTTTGCATCGATTCAACTCTCTCTGTTTTTTTCTTTTTTCTTTTTATAACTCGTTCACATCTATAAAGAAAGAAATTTTGTTGCTGATCAATATTGACTTCTCTTGTATTGATTACTTGGTTGGATAGTTTACTTGAAAATATTCTTAAGAGTTTGCATGGAGACGACTCTTAGGACTTACCTATTAGTGTTTTTCTTAATTAGAGTTACAACCCATTTGTTCTGTAATTTTTTTAAAAATTTTTTAACAAGGATTTTGCACTTATCCAATAAAAAAAAAGAGACTAATTACTGTTTTTCTATTTAATTTATATTTATTAACTCGATGTTTTATGTTCAATAATATTTTATCCATTAATAAATAAATAAATAAATAAAACATTAGTTTTGTTATCACACTATGCCTCTTGTCAAAACATGGAGTGCTCAGATTAGCGGATTATCTCATTCATGCCTTTAAGATTCTTTTAATTAATTTATGATGCTTGTTGCAACGTACATACAGAATGTAGCGTATAACTGTTTAATACTTTTTAATTAATTACCACCTATCACGCAGCAGCATCCCCGAGCGACAAAATAGATTATTTAATTTAATTTAATGAGAGCACCAAGTGGCTCAACCCAAGAATTGGAAGCGAGAAGAGGAGAAGATGAATCATCTTCGGATGTTTATTTGAGCAAGTGGTTCTCTCTCTCTCTCTCTCTCTATTATTCAAATCTTGCAAGTTTCTTCATTAGCTTTTCTTTTTTCCCCTTCTTTCTCCTTAAAAAAAATGGAATTAAGCTTTGAATTTGCTTACTTTTTGACCGAAACGAGAAGAAAACCATGAGAGAAGCAGAGTAAAATAACTCCGGATATGCTCTTTTCTTTTTCTTTTTTAATGAATTAAAATTGAGAATGAGATTAAAAAGAATTTAATTTATATTTTGAACTATATAATGTATGTAAGTATATATAAATAAATAATTTATTGAGATTCCTGGCGTGAACTCATTTGCCTTTTTGTATTTTGCTTGTCTGACATCTATGCACTTTTTTTATTATTTTATTGGCTCTGGGGCTGAAATTTAGTTATCCATTTTTATAGAAAGGGGTGGTGACCGAATGAAGGCGAGGCCGCTATTCCTCCACGCCGATACATATTCGTTTGTTGTTGTTTTGGGCACATGAAATCATTTTAGCATCAATGGATCAAATCAATGCACCCGCATATTTCTTATTCTTAGCACCTTTATAAAGATCTTGTTTTATATTTTTCCTTATGAGCAATAAGATGCCCTCCACTCCACATGTCTCTCCAAGTGTTCTAAGGGACTATAGTGAATATACACCTACATGTTGTGAGGTAAGTGTCCCACCACCTCTCTTTTTTTTTTTTTTTTTCCTTTTTCTTAACACTAATTTGTTACAAGAATCTACGTATATGTTATAATTTGGGGCCACTGAAAATTTAAATACAATTGAAAACAAAAATGAAAATTTTCGATATTTTCCTTTTTCTTTTTGTTTTTAAAGTGAAATGATATATTCGGTGCCCTTAACGACATGTACTTTTGAGAAAGAGGGGGGGGGGGGGGGGGGGGAGGGGGGTTCAAAAATTAAGTGGCAAAAGTCTCATCACATGGATGATCCCAATATGATGCAACAATTGAATTTATAACTGTTTCTACACTACAAATTTGACTCCATTTGATAAGCTTTCACCAAAGCTTATTGGTTGGAAATGGCCAATTTGCTCCATAGGAACGAGATCCACCACCAAATGCCATCACTAAAAGAAAATGCAAATGACACCACCCTCACTTATATTGTTTAAGAAAACAATTATATAAAAACAATTTTTTTTATTATTCACGCGAATAGTATAAATAAAAAGAAGCAGTGCAGTGCTCTTAAAATGCGCATTAAACAAAAATTAAAAGTACTTTGCAGAAAATATGAATTTATTGTATAAATTTGAAAATCCAAATATGATCGAGAGAAAACATTGAGAAAATCATCAAATATTCTCCGTCTAAAGTATTAAAATGATCATAAGCCTTATTCAAAGTTCATTAAATATCCTATTATTAATAATTATTTTGTTTTGAAAGAGATTAGAAAAAGACGCCCCAAAGGCCAAAACCTTATCTACTCTAGGCGCAAATTTCACATAGCCAATAATAATAAGATTTTCTTCAATATTTATCACAAAATAAACAAATATGTTTTAATTTTCACACAGGTCCCACCACACATGCCCCCCCAAATCTCCCACCCTTTTAGCGCCCCTCTCGCAAATTTCACACGACCCCCCTCTCCTCTCTTCTTCTCTCTTTCAAATTCTCTTTATCTCTTTATAAAGAAACAATCGGCCACCCTCAAATCCATCCCCAAACCCACACTCACCCATCAGACCAGACCCAGTAACCAAATTATTAAAAGAAAAAAAAACCATCATGGGACTCCACGGCCAGCTGATCGACTTGTCGTCCGATTCACTTCCCCTCCTCATCGTTGCCCTCATCGCCAACTGCTTCGGCAACCTCCGCTCTCTCATCTTCAGTCTCCTCCACTGCGTGGGCATGACCCGAGTCGACCCGGTTCAGAATAACCCGGCCGGCCCACACGTCGGATCGGGTCTCGCTAGCCTCATAGTCCTCGCCGAGCAACTGAATAAAAACCGGGCCTTTTCTTATAAATACAACAACAACAATATTAATAAAATTAATGACAATTGTTGCTGCGGTCAGGGGGTGGCAAGTAGCGCTGCCGCTAGTGATTGCATGGTGTGCTTGTGCACGCTAAGAGATGGCGAGCTCGTCAGGAAGCTCGATTGCCGCCACGTGTTTCACAAGGATTGCCTTGACGGCTGGCTTCATCATCTCAATTTTAACTGTCCGCTTTGCAGATCGCCGGTTGTTTCCGAAGAGCGCGTCTGGAACACGCGGAGGCGAGTCGGCGGGGATTTGATTCAGTGGTTCTCCCTGCGTTAATGTACATCAGAAGCATCTCCACGATTGCATATTGGTTTTGATGGTTCGATGATGCATCCGCCACCCCCCATGATTCTCTTTGATGGTTGATGCTGGTGGTGATTTTCATTTTTAGCTATAATCTTTTTCTTTAACCTTTTGATTTTAGAGAGTTGGTGGTAGTTTCGACCATAAGCTTTCTTTCTTCCTTTCTTTCTTTTTTTGGTTGATTAGTTTAGGAATTTTAGTTTTTTTTTTTAATTTTTTTTTTGAGAATTTTTTTGGAGCTCTTTGGGGTTCTTTTATTGCTGTAAATTTTCCATCTTTTTTTGTT
The DNA here is from genome assembly GCA_029633175.1 of Citrus glauca. Classification (NCBI taxonomy): domain Eukaryota; kingdom Viridiplantae; phylum Streptophyta; class Magnoliopsida; order Sapindales; family Rutaceae; genus Citrus; species Citrus glauca. The sequence goes on from JAQOOD010000002.1 coordinate 29,215,227, forward strand.
TTCTATCTCTCACTGTCGTTTTTTTTTTGGGTGTTTATAATAATTGGGTTCTGTTGTATAAACACTGCTTCCTCATATTATGACATATTTGTGACTTAGGAGTAAATTAAAAAAAAAAAAAGAAAGTTTGAGAAGGATTGATTACTTTTGATAAATAGATTAAAAGTGATTAGTGGATAATAAAATTTGGTTCATTGAGGTAGTTAAAGATTCAAAATTCATTTTTAATTAATTTATTAAGCGATGCTGAAATTAAATTATAATATTTGTTTATAATAAATACGCAAAAAAGCGCAAAAGTGCACGAACGAAAAAAGTACTCGAATATGTAATAAATGCTTTTGATTCCAACGAGTTGCGGAGGGCACGTTACAAAATAAGGTTTTTAATTAAAAAAAGTGAATTTTAGTCAAAAGGTTCGGGATTCATGTTTTTATCATGTTAAAATGATTTCCCATCATATCCTACACTCATTGCATGTCACTTGACTTTTGACGGCGAGGCGAGGGAGGTCTACTTGTAGAACCAAATCTTGAACGATGAGTATCAGTTAGAAACAAAAAATAAAAATAAATAAAATAAAATAAAATAAAATGAATTTTATTGATAGCCTTAGCCTAGCTAATAAAATCTTATTTTATACTGTTTATTCATTAAATTTCTTTTTAAATTACTCAAAACACATCAAATATTACGTTGAACGTCCGATTCAAATATTCTTAATCATCACTAATTAAAATTCGTTTTAAGAAAGTTACAGGTGGGGGTATAAAATATCAATGACTTGTCCATCTAAACTATTATGATGAGTTGCTTGAAAATTGATCTAAACATTAATTGAGGACCTACTACTGTACTTCTACATTAGTTGAGGACCTACTATTGTACTTCTATTACCTACTTGAGAATTGAGATGAACAAAATTTATTTTTTTAAAATATAAAAATCTTAATATTATCTCTCATATTCTTCTTCTATTTATATATATTGTTGTATCATGTGTTCAAATAAAATCTCAAGTAAAATTTAGGAAGCTTTCATTTTTCATGATGATTTTTCTTTTTCCTTAAGACCAAAATAAAGTTAGGATTCATTTATGTTTTAATTAATCACATGCTTGTTTCAAAATTTTACTTTCTTACCACGTTCTTATGATTTTTTTTTAAATGTGCTCTCATATTTGTTAAATTTAAGAATTAAAGTCCATGATATTATATTCATCTTTAAGTTTCTCAAACAACTACTTTGGAAGTGAATCAGACTAGAAGGAAAAAAAGGAACAGTTCATGGCTTTGTGCTTCTTTATGGACTGTGGTTGCCTCAATGAATAGCCCAAGTGATTTTTGGGCTTTTTAGTCGGCTCCTAAGAAAAGCCCAAAGCGTCCACGATGAAGCAGGTCACAGGAGCAGTCCCAATTCTGAGTCTCTCTCAACTCCCCAAGCGGGGTTTCATTTTGAATGCCGCCATTGGCCTCATTTCACAATATAGATGTGCATGCACAGAAGATATATATACACTGGGTGTAGTTTTGTGTATATAACTTATAAAGTTATAATTATATTATGAGTATATCTGTCTATGTATGTATGTACATATGAATAAATAAAATAATAATTATACGAAAATTAACAAGTAGCACCTAGAAAAAGATCAGTAGATCACTTCAGTTTTGAGGGCCAAATGAAGCTGCACGTTGATGACGGAATACAGAGAGCTCAAAGATTTAAAATGCGTTTGATTAATGGCATTTTAATTTATGTGCTCTCTATCTTCTGTCAACAAAATTTCAAAAAATTAGCGCCCTCTACTTACAATCAGACCACTCTACTTACAATCAGACCAAACACATGCACCAAATATTAATAAGGAAAAAAAACCAATCGATACACTTTTGTCTCCACAATAATAAATAGCTGCTGAATGGCCATGGAAGCGTGCATATCTACAGCGGCACGAAATTAAAGTAAATAAACTGTTTACAATAGCAAGGAATTTGTACACATGATGCCAGTTAAATGGATGCAGGCTTAAAGCATTAATTTATGAAGTGCTTCCTCCTGTTTGGCTGGAGATAAATCAAGACTACATTGCCTTCCCTCCTTTTCTTGTTCGCCTTTTGCAATAGATACGTTATTATATTGTTTTTTTATTAATTTCATCTCTTTTGTTATTCTAATAATCTATCATATGCTGTTATATCCCATGATCCAACTATGTATTCGACTGTTAATTTTTTAATATTATTGTATTATATATGTACTTGTTTTCATAATCTCAGTCTAATTAATGATTTATGTTTTTTTTTTTTTGGACTTTGGTGGTCTCAATAGGAAGTCCAACTCATATTGAGCATTTGAAGTTTAAATCATTAAAAAGCTCAATTAGTCCCCAGTGCGCAAGGATAGACTAATATCCTCATGGCATTTTTTGATGTAATTGATTTTGTCAAAAGTGTGTGTATATGTAGACACAAGTGCACACACACATATATATTGTTATGCGTGGATTTCTACATATTTTAACACGTGAATTTTCTAATATACTGTATATAATTAATTGAAAAAAATTAATAAAAACACTAATGGCATAGTAGTTCCGTCACACCCGCCTACAACATAAAAACTTATCATGCATTATATAGAACTCAATTGTGCAGACCGGATCATAATTTTAATTATATATATCTTTCTTTATTCATAAAAATAGTAATAATTACGACAGCAACCATAATTTTAAAAACGCGTGAACTTGACATGAGAAGTCCTCATTCTTCTGCATGTCGGTCGGTTTAAAAGTGTTGGTCGTCGGGGGCCGTTCCAAATTTCCAATGCAGCGTTTCTCCAAATCCTGTTAAGTAATAATAATAATAATAAAGTAAGCGAAAGATATTGACCGGATTTGGACTGCATGGAAACTGTTTCCAATAAGTTGTATCGCTGTTAATATTGAAGAACGTTTACTAAGAAATTTGAGGTCAAGCTAGGATGGGGATGGATGGATCATCCCCTTCCCACCGATGCTAACTCATTTACAATTACCAGGAAATTAAGCGACTTCACTTTGCCGTATTGACTTCCCCATTGAAATCTGAAAGTTTCCACCTAAACAAATCGTGGAAAGAGACTTCAGAAGCTGCGCGGCATCCGCATACAAAATTTACATTAAGAAACGAAATTGAACATGTTTATCTAGATTTGTCCCTTTATCTTCCATTCCATTGCATTAATGCTTGAAGCCTACCACTCAGTAATTAAAAATTTTCTTCCATCGTGTCGAATTCATTTTATGAATAATTAATATTATTTTTAAACAAATTATTTAGCGCTAATTAATTCAATCACATAGTTGTATACTAAACTATGATAAGTTTAAAGCCCGCCTCTCACCGTGCAAGTGAAACTGTAGAAAACATAGCGCATTAACACTTTTATACCGTTCTGCTTCGTTTATTCAAATTCGTTAATTGTACCCTGGAATTGGAGGAGCAATGAGTAGTGTCGAAGCTTCAATTTTCTCAACTTTTCTGTTTTGTGTGTTGATGTTTGTACTCAGCACCAGTGAAATTGAAGCAAGAAAACTTGAAGTAAAAATGTGTTCTTCTTCTTGTGGAGATGTCAAAAACATAAGCTACCCTTTTCGCCTCAAGGGCGATCCAGCTGGATGCGGTCATCCGGAGTTAGAACTTTCTTGCGAGAGCAACAAAACCATCTTAGAATTGGGTTCTGGAAAGTACTATGTGAAGAGAATTTCCTATGATAAAAGTACAATCAGTGTTGTCGATGTTAACTTAGCCTATGGAAGCTGCAGCTTCCCATCCACTTCTTTTTCCTCGCCTCTTCTCAGTTTCAGTTACAGTTACAGTTTTGATTACAATCTTAATTCATACGCCAATTACGTGAATTGCTCGAGTAATATTGTTGATCAGGCGTCTGCGAAAGTTCCATGTTTGAGTAACAATCAGTCGAATGTCTATGTTTATGTTGGATATGATTTAATCGTCACCCGTATAGCACATCTTCCAGACTCATGCGCCTTCATTTCAAAGGTTCCTGTAGTACTTAATAGGAGCGTGGACAAACTTTCTTATGAAGACCTCCGAAAATCGCTGGAGTCAGGGTTCGATCTTACATGGTCGTTAATACCTCGCGGTAAGCTTATGCTTATATTTATTTATGCATTCAAATGCAAGGGCTTTGTTTTTGTTTTCCAATATTGTACGTTATGAAGAATTTGTGAACTATCTCTAAGAGCATACCGATATGACCTTTAATTTCTGTTTCTTTCCACTTTTGTAACAGATTGCAGCTACAATGTAGGAGTAGGGGCAAAAATTATTTGCTACCCATATCTTATACGTAAGCATATCCTTATAAATGCGACGGCTTCATGTATTCTCTAATCTTTTACTGTATAATTTTTTTCTGAATCATCTCTCTGATTAGGTATAAAGCTTATTTATTTTTTTCCCCCTCTCCAATTGCAGTTTACAGTGTAATTTATGGGCAAATTTCTCTGTTAGGTAAAATCTCCTCTCCAGGATCCTCTTTTATTGCTTTGCTTACTACTATTTACTTTCAATAAACGTTCTCTTATACGTAAGCATATCCTTATAAATGCGACGGCTTCATACATTCTCTAATCTTTTACTGTATAAATTTTTTCTGAATCATCTCTCCGATTAGGAATAAAGCTTATTTATTTTTTTCCCCCTCTCCAATTGCAGTTTACGGTGTAATTTATGGGATAATTTATCCGTTAGGTAAAATCTCCTCTCCTGGATCCTCTTTTATTGCTTTGCTTACTACTATTTACTTTCAATTAATGTTCTCTTTACCAGGGTTTCCAGTTGATGTTCTGATAATTGGTAGATTTATTCTTGCTCCAATAGTCTTTCTCGTGTTCCTTATCCACAAATACAGAACAACATTGCAAACAGTTGATAATGTTGAGAAATTTCTGCACAACCATCAATCGTGGATGCCTAAAAGGTACTCTTACCCGGAGATAATTGCCGTGACAAACCACTTCACTCATAAATTAGGCCAAGGTGGCTTTGGTTCAGTTTATAAAGGACAACTTCATACCGGTCGCTTGATTGCTGTTAAGATGCTGGAGAACTCCAAGTTCAGTGCGGAGGAATTCATCAACGAAGTTTCAACAATAGGTAGAATTCACCACGTTAATGTGGTCCAGTTATTGGGGTTCTGTTCTGAGGGATCCAAACGCGCACTTATCTACGAGTTTATGCCTAATGGATCACTCGATAGGCATATCTTTCCTAAGGAAAGTAGAGGCCAATCTTTTAGTTGGGAGAAACTCCACGAAGTTGCTTTAGGAACTGCCCGTGGGATCGAGTATTTACACAACGGATGTGATGTCTGCATTCTTCATTTCGACATTAAGCCTCACAACGTCCTGCTAGATCATAATTTCATCCCAAAGGTCTCAGATTTCGGCCTTGCAAAGTTTCATCCCAAGGAAAATGATTTTGTGTCCATCAGTGCCACAAGAGGAACCATAGGATACATAGCACCTGAGCTGATTTCAAGGAATTTTGGAACTGTTTCTTGCAAGTCAGATGTTTACGGTTTTGGGATGGTGTTGTTGGAAATGGCTGGCGGAAGAAGGAACTCTAATATGCATGCAACTCGTTCAAGCAAAGCGTATTTCCCATCTTGGGTATATGACCAATTAAATAAGGGAGGTGATTTAGAGCTTCGGAATGTGACTGAAATTGAGTCCATGATTGCAAGGAAACTGTGTATGATTGGTTTATGGTGTATTCAGGTGAAGGCAGCTGATCGCCCCTCCATGACAAAAGTTTTGGAAATGTTAGAAGGGAGTATTGAAGATTTGCAATTGCCTCCGAAACCTTTCTTCTCTTCTCCTCGACATATCTCCAGAAGAGAGATTGAGTCAGATTCTTCAACAGGGTTGTTAGTGTCTGAATCGATTGAGGAATGTTCTTTCAATGATAGTTATGCTTAGTTTTGGCAATGATATGTGTATAAAAGAAATAAATTATCCTCGTGCTACCAGAGCTTCTATAACATTATGTTGAAAAATTTCAGTACGATTCATTGTTTGATGTGAATATTCCAATTTTGCTCGTATCGACCAGATATTGATGTAGGTTTGTCATGTGATCATGTACATTCATCCAACTATTGAAACGCTGCTTGCTGCATCTCTGATTGAGCTAGAGTATGCTTTGAACTCTCTGGTCCTGCTGAACTTAATTTAAAGTACAATTACCAAAGTATATCGTAGACACCTAGCTATCACCACACATCCACTTTTACTTAATAAATAATAATTTCATCTCACAACAGTGGTGAATAAAAAGACACATAGTTCCCATCAATTCTAAACACACCCTTAGTCTGCCACTGATATATCATGGTAAGTGGAGCGTAGCTGCTAGGAATTACCCGTTTTCTAAACAACATTACTTACTGATCTTAAAAACATAATTTTCTCATATCTTTACCTACCAATTACTTTCACAACTCTCACTAAAATCTATATCACAAACAGCAAGTCTCATCATGTTCCTCCATGCATCTGATATTGGCAGATATTGAAGTTGACGAGTCTCTTTGGGGCTACCATTGACTTAGAAAAAGGAGAAAAGAAAGAAGGAAAGAACAGAAGAAATTAAAAGAAACCCATTTTCCTACCTTTTTCCGTGACAAACTGACAATCAAACTCTCCTCTCCCTTATTACTCCAAAAGCATAACTCAAACTCTGCTCTAACTCAAACTCCGCCCTCCCTCTCGCTCCATGTCCCTCGTGATGAGTTTAATAATCCTCTTCCTCTTCTTACCTTACACATGTACATTAGCCAAAGGTTCTGCAGAAGACAGCAAGACAGATAAATATGAATTCTGTCAACCAACAAGATGCAGTAATAAGAGCCCAAGGATCAGATATCCCTTCAGACTCAAAGCTCAACCAACATCTTGTGGCCTTGAAGGGTTTGAATTGTCATGCTTAAGTGACAAGACAATCTTGCATCTGCCTTCCTCCGGTGATTATTATGTCCCTAAAATTTCTTACCTGGACAGGAGTATTACCATTACAGATGTGAATGAGACCGCATGCCCGTTTCAGAGTCTTATCTCTTTCAACCTCACAAACTCCAAATTCTTTTTTCACTCTAATGAAAGTTACGCTTTATATAACTGCACTGAGAAGGCTTACCCAGGATGGACTTTTGTTGAACCAATTGGACCGATCAATTGTCTTAGCAATGAAAACAATCATGTGTATACCATAGATAGCGTTTATTCAATGGAGGATATGCCTCCATATTGTAGAAAATCTGGAACAGTTGAGATTCCTGGTGGATTACCTCTGCAGGATATTGCAACGACGGCGAGGGCAAGACCAGTAGTCTTAGGATGGGAAGCTCTTGATGGATGCTACGACTGCGAAAATTCAGAGAATTATTGTGGGTTCAACACTACAAGCAATTCGACAATATGCGTTGCCGTTAAACACCAAAAACGTAAGTAACCATATCTTTTCTCAGTCACCTCTCTCTACATTGCTTGAAAGTGAAAGCATCGTCTCTATTTAGCTAACCATAAAAATAATAAGTTGAATTTATTATCATTGTTATATATGCTGGAAAAATGATCAGAGCAGTGTAAATGAAAAAAAAAATAATAATTAGGCTTTGCATTATTTTTTTCAATTGTAAAAGTGTAATTACAATTGCCGGAAGTTAAAAATTAAAGAAGCCATCTATATTATTTTAGGGGTGGGCACTGGGCAAAGGTTAGATTTAGTTGAATTCCGATGGTGAGTTTTTCAAAAAATTAACAATTTGAACTGAACTGAAAATCCAATCAATTTGGTTCGATTTAGTTAGGCTTTTATTTATTTTTTTCCATTTGAGCTGTAATTTCTTTTGCCTTTTCCTACTTTTTTTATTTTTTTATTTTTTATTTTCTCTCATTTAAATCGATGATTTTTTTTTGAAAAAAAAACTGACGATTCGTTTTTTTGGCTGCAAATATAATTTTACCCACCCCTAATCTGTACGGCAAATTTCATTGCTATTAAAGGCTGCTTCCAGTATTAGTGTCAGTTGTAGAGTGGTCGATAAAATGTTGCTAGCCAGGCTGATTTGACTGTTTGAAGAAAAACTGATGCTACTCAGGACCAGATACTTTTAATCTTGAATCTTTATATTACAATTAATTTTCGTAAATGGCGAGAGATTGGTTAAACTCACAAAGCCTGATAAAAGTTTTATCTATTATATTTTCTTGCGTACTCAATGAATACAAATTAAGAAGAATTATTATACTAATACTTTTTTCTCTATGATTGTCTTTGTCAACTTTTTATGTAAGAGCCAATATACGTTCATGATGGCAAATTTGATGAGAAAAAAATTTTGTGAATGCGGAAAGGCCAAAAAAATGCATAATGACAGGGATTTCTAATTGTGATCATTTTGGTGTTTTCATTGTGTAAAAAAATTTTAAATTGAAAGTGTGCAAGGTAAAAGAGTGCTTATTTTGTAGTTCAAATAATTTCATCTTCGGCTTATTAGTATTTTTTTCTTATTCAGTTAAATGACAACCTAATTATCTATCCACCCATATGAATAAGATATATAATTATCACTTAAGTTATGGACAAATACCTATATGAGATGGTCACATGAGAGGGACTTGTTAAAATCCAATCAAATAATATTGAGTCTTTATGCTACCAAGTAAAGCTTGCACGGGTCCAAACTTTTAGCATCTCATTTTATTCTTTGAGTTTAATTTTTAACTAACTTTTAGCATCTCATTTTATTGTAACAGATGCTCCTGGCCCTTTATCTATAAGTCTAATATCCACAGGCACAAGCATTGGAGGCATCACCCTCTTTGCATTAGTGATATTTCTCATTTACAGATCAAGAGAATCTGAAAAAGAAAAAGAGACTCAACTGAAGGTGGAGAAGTTCCTCGAAAACTACAGGACCGTCAATCCCACCAGATATACTTACAAAGAACTCAAGAAAATAACAAGCAGATTTAAGCACAGACTCGGCCAGGGAGGTTATGGAAGTGTGTTCAGAGGAAAACTCTTCAACGGAATTCCAGTTGCTGTCAAGATGTTGGAACATTTAAAAGGAAATGGACAAGAGTTCATCAATGAAGTGGCCACAATTGGCAGGATTCACCACTTCAACATTGTTCGGCTTCTGGGATTTTGCTCTGAAGGAAACAGACGTGCTCTTATTTACGAGTTTATGCCCAATGGATCACTTGAGAAATTCATCTTCTCAAAGACAAATAGCTCAAGTCATCGTCAATTGAGTTGGGAGAAGCTGAGGAAGATTGCATTTGGCGTTGCCCGTGGAGTGGAGTACTTGCACCAAGGATGCAACCAAAGGATCCTGCACTTCGATATCAAGCCTCACAATATATTATTAGACCATAATTTTCAACCGAAGATTTCAGATTTTGGACTGGCTAAGTTGTACTCGAAGGACATAAGCATTGTCTCTCTGACAGCTGCCAGAGGCACTTCTGGCTACATTGCACCCGAACTTTTCTCAAGGAATTTTGGTGAGATCTCTTACAAGTCTGATGTTTACAGTTATGGAATGATGCTGTTAGAGATGGTCGGATGCAGAAAAAATAACGATCCTGCGGTTGAAATTCAGAGCCAAATATATTTCCCAGAGTGGATTTACAATAGAATGAGGCAAGGACAAGAGCTCTGTTTCGATTTTGAGGAAGATGGGGATGAGGGAATTGCCAGAAAGCTTGCAATTGTGGCACTTTGCTGCATTCAATGGAATCCCACGGAGAGACCTTCCATGCCAATTGTATTACAAATGCTTGAAGCTGATTTACAAAGCTTGGAGATCCCTCCAATGCCCTTCGTTTCTGCGGATGTTGAGGCAGGTGCAATCAAATGATCTAGATAGCAGAAGATTACAATTAAAAAGGGATATTGTTAATTTGTTTCAAATTTTCCCCGATTAGAAGCTAAATTATTTAGTCCTTCTTGTTATTGGAACGCTTGAAAACCACTAAATTGAGTTTTTGTTTCACTGCGATTGTTTTATTTATCGCTTAAAATCTTTGATGTGTTCGAATGATACAACATTAATACAACTATGGATGAACTTTAGTCTATTTTTAAACACATCATTGAAAAAAAAAAATTAAGCATAACTGTCGCTGAAAGAGCATTCCTTCATTGATAGGCTTATAGTTCCCAAGGAGGGTAGTTGGCAGAAACTCCATGAGCTAGGTTGCTTTAGAAAAGGCTCGCGGGATCGAGTATTTACAGAACGGATGTGATGTGTGCAGTCTTCATTTCAACATTTAAGCCTCACAACATCCTGCTAGATCCTAATTCCTTTCGCAAGGGCTTAGATTTCGGCCCTTGCAAAATTTCATCCCGAGGAAAATGATTTTGCTCCCATCAGCACCACAGGAGGAACAATATATAGGTTAAAATATTACCTGAGCTATGACTAAGGCGCTGATCGCTCCTCTGTGACAAAAGTTTTGGAAATTTTAGAAGGGAGTATTGACGATTTGCAAATGTTAGAAAATTGGTGGTGAAAGCAGACACGCAGTTAAAGTAAAATTGTAAGAAAATAAAGAACAAGTGTAAAAGAGAGAACACCAGAAATTACGTGGTTCGGCTTTTAGCCTACGTCCACGGGCGAAGACAGAAGGAAATATTTTACTAGTGAAAAGGAGTTACAAGTATTGTGGTATTTTAGCTCACTTCCCAAAACCCCAATACACTCAAACTCTCAGAAGACTAATAACAAGAGCTTATAAATTGAAGCTCACAAAAAACTCTCTCAAATCGTTTTCTCTACACAAATGGAATTGCTTAAGAAATGAGGGTGGGAGGCCCTCTATTTATAGCCAACAAAATGGCTATTAAATTAATTTTTTTTTCTTCTTCGGGTTGCTTCTTGAGGCTGCTGTCAAAGCCAAATTTGAAATTGGCTTTGACAGCCGCCGAGCATCCATCTAGATGGCTTGAATCAAACCATCTAGATGCCCATTTGTTTGACAGCAAAAGCCTCCAAAACCTTTCTCATCTTCTTCTCTACATATATCCGGAAGAGAGATTAAATCAGATTCTTCAACAGAGTTGTTAATGTCTGAATCAGTGAAGGAATGATCTTTCAGTGATATTTAGGTTTAATTTTGCCAATGATGAATGTAAAATAAATAAATGAATAACGTGCAATTAATGACAAATGTTCTTCTTCTTCTCATTGCTTTATCTCGAATTGGAGCCTAATCCACACACTTTTCGCGAGTGATAGATAATTTAGTTTGTGGAAATCTTTTGACTTGATACAAAAAGTTTGAGATTTGAATCTGTCCATATGGGTGACAAAAGAATTTAACTAGTGTTGGTGTAAATTTTGTCCCAACTTATGATATGAAAATTTCGACTGATGACGACCCCCCAGGACTTAGGTTCCTCTTTGTTGGATTTGATGATGATAATGAATTTTTCCTTTGTGCTGATTTTGATGGGCCTTTATATATCCTCTTTTCAGTTCACTTCCTTAGGCAATTAGAATGTTCTTGTCTAGTGATACTCTACAAACACAATAAAATGATCAGAGGACCAGTTTTACCGGCATAAACTTTCCGACGGTCAAGTCAGTCCCCAAACTTTTGGAAATATAAATTTAGAAAGAAAAAAATTAGAGGGACAAAGTTAACATTTTCTCCTTTTGAGTCTCTTTTTGTCTTCCCTTTTAGTGAGAATGAAAGACATATTTATCAACCAAATTGATTTGACTTGGGTCCTAGTTATTTTGATGACAAATGTCATTGTTCCTGTGACATTTGGCAACACTTGTCTTCTAATGCCCATGTTGATTGACACATAGATATACAAACTTGTCTACAGATTAAAGGAAAGAACGTTTTATCCTTATGTTATTTTTATTAAGACCTTGGGATCATAAGAGCCTTCAAACTTAGGAGGTTTGTCCTAGTATAAGAGCTTAGAACCTCAGCACATTTTAGACTTTCAATCCTTGCCACCTAGTTGATTTATCCTAGGTGATTTGTCTTAGGATAGAAATCTAAGATATTGGCTCCTTTTGGGCTCTGAAACCTTATTACTTGGAAGGATCATTCTAAGTAATTTGTCCACTACTTCATGGGCTTAATTGGGAGGAAATTTATCAAATGAGCGTTATTAAGATTAAATTTATTTAGGCCTTATTAAGCTTATTTTATTTTTGGTCCAACAATTAGAGGTGTGCTAAGCTTAACTTAAAACTCTGAGGTGAAAATTTTCTACATTATTTTACCCCCACACTGAAAAGTAATCACAAAAAATCATCACCGACGCAAACTTGCAATCAAAACGTTTACTGAGAGTTGACTGACTTGTAAGAGTGTACGAAATCCCCCATTGCATGAATGCTACGAGTCTTGCACTCAACAAATAAAATTAATATGCTCTTTTAAACCTTTTTAATTTCCCCATCTCTGTTGATTTTTTTTAAGAATAAGATAATACTATTTTTGAACATTTAATTATTGCTAAATCATTTTCAGCTAGTAGAATCAGATAGTTGAATGCTATAATATATTCACTAAGTTGTCAAGTAATGATGTAAATACGTATCCAAAACTTTGAAAATGCGGCCTTCTGTTTAATTTATTGACATTCATCGTATCCTGAGATTGGATTAACAATGAGTTGGTGGTAGTTTCGACCATACGCTTTCTTTCTTTCTTTCTTTTTTTTTGTTAATTAGTTTAGAATTTTTAGGAATTTTAGTTTTTTAATATTTTTTGGGAATTTTTTAGGAGCTCTTCGGGGTTCTTTTATTGCTGTAAATTTTCCATCTTTTTTGTTTTCTTTCTCTCACTCTGTCCTCCTTTTTTTTTGGGTGTTTATAATAATTGGGTTCTGTTGTATAAACACTACTTCCTCATATCATGATATATTTGAGACTTAGGAGTAAATTAAAATTAAAAAAAGAAACAATTAATTGAGACGGATTGATTACTTTTGATAAATAGATTAAAAGTGATTAGTGGATAATAAAATCTGGTTCATTGAGGTAGTTAAAGATTTAAAATTCATTTTTAATTAATTGTGTGCTGCTGAAATTAAATGATAATTATTTGTTTATAATAAATCTGTAAAAAAGTGCAAAAGTGCACAAACGAAAAAAGTACTCCAACGAGTTGCGGAGGGCACGTTACAAAATAAGATTTTTAATTTAAAAGTGAATTTTAGTCAAAAGGTTCGAGATTCATGTTTTTATCATGTTAAAATGATTTTCCATCATATCCTACACTTATTACATGGCACTTGACTTTTGACGGCAAGGTGAAGGAGGTCCACTTGTAGAACCAAATCTCGAAGGATGGGTATCAGTCAGAAACAAATAAAATAAAATGAATTTTATTGATAGCCTTAGCCTAGATAATAAAATCTTATTTTATACTTTTTACTCATTAAATTTCTTTTTAAATTACTCAAAACACATCAAATATTGCGTTGAACGTACGATTCAAATATTCATAATGATCACTAATTTTAATTCGTTGTAAGAAAGTTATAAGTGGGGGGTATAAAATATCAATGACTTGTCTATCTAAACTATTATGATGAGTTGCATGTAAATTGATCTGAACATTAGTTGAGGACCTACTATTGTACTTCTATTACCTACTTGAGAATAGAGATGAACAAAATTTATTTTTTAAAAATATCAAAATCTTAATATTATCTCTCATATTCTTCTTCTATTTATATATGTTGTCGTATCATGTGCTCAAGTAAAATTGAGGAAGTTTTCATTTTTCATGATGGTTTTTCTTTTTCCTTAAGACCAAAATAAAATTTGGATTCAGTTATGTTTTAATTAATCACACACTTGTTTCAAAATTTTACTTTCTTACGACGTTCTTATTATTTTTTTTTTAAAAATGTGCTCTCATATTTGTTAAATTTATGAATTAAAGTCCATGATATTATATTCATCTTTAAGTTTCTCAAACAGCTACTTTGGAAGTGAATCAGACTAGAAGGAAAAAAATGAAAGGGAACAGTTCATGGCTTTATGCTTCTTTATGGACTGTGGTTGCCTCCAAGAATAGCCCAAGTCAGTTGTGGGCTTTCTAATTCTGCTCCTATGAAAAGCCCAAAGCGTCCACGATGAAGCAGGTCACTGGAGCAGTCCCAATTCTGAGTCGGCCTAGTCATTAGTGGGCTTTTAATGCCGCCATTTGCCTCATTTCACAATATAGATATGCTCATATGCATGCATGGAGGATATATAATTCGGGGGTGGCTTCAGGCATAGGACTGTCGTCTAATGTTTCATATTTTGTGAATGTTTCATTTTTTGAATTTTTGAATAATTTTTATTTTTTAAATTACGTATTTTAAGAAATCGAAAAGCTTATTAACATTTTTCTAATTATTAATTATTCTATAATTAAGAATTATTTTTATGAAAAATTTATATTTGATAACATTAATGTTAAATAAATATAACTAATAATATTATTTAATCATTAATTCATTCATTATTAATCTTTTTAAAAAATTAAATTAGTTATCTTTTCAATTTCCTCAAAAAAATTAATTATTTAATGTTAGAATATTTGGGTTCTAGTATTTCTTTTAATTTCTATTAAAATCTTTGTAATCTCAAAAATCAGTAAATGAAAAAGTTTCTTCCTCTCTTCTCTACATAGAAAATTATTATATTCATTGGTTAATTTTTTTAAAAAATCAATTTATAGAAATACAAAGTCCATTTCTATTATCTGATCATTAATTCATCATCTCAACTTTTCATGTTCTATCATTGTAAATATTCTGTTTGAAAATAATATTATTTTTATTTATTTAATTATTTATTTTGTAATATTTTTAATGGAATAAAAAAATATCTTCTTAACTTTTTTTAGGTTTTATTTTTAAAACTCAAGAATTAAAAATGGAATAAATTTTGAGCTTTTTTTTATTACTTTGAGTATTGAAATTGCAAAACAAATAGAGGCCTCATAAAAAAAATTTCGTTTAACGCCCCAAATACTATAAAGCCGACCTTGAATTATATATACATTGGGTGTAGTTGTGTATACATAACTTACACAGTTATAATTATACTATAAGTGTGTGTGTGTGTGAACAAACAAAATAATAATCATATGAAAATTATCGAGTCGCACTTGGTAGAAGATCAATAGATCACTACAATTTTGAGGGCCAAATGAAGCTACACGTTGACGACAGAATACATAGAGCACAAAGATTTAAAATGCGTTTGATTAATGACATTTTATTTTATGTGCTCGTTATCTTCTGTCAACAAAATTTTAGAAAATTAGCACCCTCTTCTTCAATCAGGACAAACACATGCACCAAATATTAAAGAGGAAAAAAAAAAACATCACCAATCGATACGCTTTTGTCTCCACAATAATAAATAGCAGCTTAATAGCCTTGGAAGCTGGCATATCCACAACAGCACGAAATAGAAGCACTTGATAAATTGTTTACAGTAGCAAGGTATTTGTATGCATGATGCCAGTTAAATGTTTGCAGGCTTAAAAGGATTAATTTATGAAGTGCTTCCCCCTGTTAGGCTGGAGATAAATCAAGTCTACATTGCTTTCCCTCCTTTTCTTGTTCGCCTTTTGCAATAGATATGTTGTTATATTTAGGGATGACAACTGGATCGCTCCATAATGGATATCCACAATATCTATCCAATTGGATTGGATAATATCCATCCAAAAATTTTTGGATCTTAAAATGGATATTTTAAAATTATATCAAGATGGATATAGATAATTATTTTTATCCAATGGATATCCGTTTAACCCAACACAAATTTAAAAAATTTTAATTTTATAAAATTAAAAATAAAATATAATAAATAAATAATTGTAAAAATATTATATTAACTAGCAAAAAATTTAAATTACTCATATATTAAAAACTAAAATTTTTAAAATTATCCTTTAATTTTTTAACTTATTTAATATTATTAATAATTATTATTTTATTTATTAATTTAATATTATAAATAAACTTTCACCGGAAAATCGCCGGACCACCACCGGACATCACCGGAAGCTCGCCAGACCACCGCTGGACATTGCCGGAAGTTCGCCGGACCACCACCGGACATCGCTGGAACTTCGCCGGACCTCGCCAGAAGTTCGTCGGACCACTGCGGACATCGCCGGAACTTCGCCGGACCACCGCCGGACCTCGGCAGAACTTCGCCGGACCACCATTTTATTTTATTTTATATATATATTAATATAAATAATTTAATAACTAAATTTAATATTAAAATTAATTATTTTTTATTTTATTTTTATATATAAATAAAATATCTATGCATATCCATGGATCTCTATAGTTTTATGGATAAAAATCTATATTCATATCCAATATTAAATACTGGATATGCATATGGATATGTCCATTATAGATAATTATGGATTTATATTTAAATGGATATTATCCATTCATAATTGGATATTTGCCATTCCTAATTATATTGTGTTTTTTAGCAGCACATTTTCAAAGAGACTGCTATTGCCATATCGGCCGCCAAGTTAATCATTTGATCAATTTTTTTATTTTATGGATTTAAATTCGACCCGATATTAAAAACAAGTGGCATACAACATGACCAAATTTTAAATCAATATATGCATTATACTAATGCAGTTGCGAGTCTGTGACATTTGAAATGAGCGACTATTTCATTAAAGCCATTTACGGCAGAACTACATGCCGCATGAAACACAACAGGACTCATTAAAATGTCACAAAATTAATACAAAAACTATTGACAAAGAGGAAATCTCTGCGGAAGTGATTTGCCTTCATAAAATATCATGGTGACACTTTAACTCTAGACGGCAAAGAGGGCTACTCATAGAACCAATCCTGAATCGAAAATGGAGAGTTTTGAAAATCACATGAAAAATTAGCCTACGAAGACACATCAAAATGTTGCACCAAGCATAAGATTCAAGATATCCTTAGCTCGAATATGTTGTATGTAAGTTAAGTGGAAATATCAGAACACATTGATTTTTTTTTTTCCTTTTGCACCAAGCTAGTAGTACATCGGTGGTCTAACTTTTTCCATCCATATATTGTGTGTGATGAATCACATATAAATTGATCTAAATTTTAGTCATACCATTTCTACTCTAATCTACTTGAGATAAATGTACGTCGTATATGATAAAAAAATTATTAATATCATTATATGCTGTCATATCCCATGATCAAACTATGCATTTGACCATTAATTTTCCAATATCATTATTTGATATATTTACTCGTTTCCATAATCACAGTCCAACAATTTATGTTTTTTTGTTTTTGACTTTAGGGGTCTCAATTTATGCATTATATATTATGCGATTGTGCGCATCTGATCATATATATATATATATATATATATATATATATATCTTTCTTTATTCATAAAAATAATAATAATTACGACAGCAACCATAATTTTTAAAAACGCGTGAACTTGACATGAGAAGTCCTCATTCTTCTGCATGTCGGACGTCGCTTTAAAAGTGTTGGTCGTCGGGGGCCGTTCCAAATTTCCAATGCAGCGTTTCTCCAAATCCTGTTAAATAATAATAATAATAATAATAATAAAGTAAGCGAAAGATATTGACTGGAATTGGACTGCATGGAAACTGTTTCCAATAAGTTCGACCGCTTTTAATATTGAAGAACGTTTACTAAGAAATTTGAGGTCAAGCTAGGATGGGGATGGATCATCCCATTCCCACCGATGCTGACTCATTTACAATTACCAGGAAATTAAGCGACTTCACTTTGCCGTATTGACTTTCCCATAGAAATCTGAAAGCTTCCACCTAAACAAATCGTGGAAAGAGACTCCCGAAGCTGCGTGGCATCCGCATACAAAATTTACAGCAAGAAACGAAATTGAACATGTTTATCTAGATTTGTCCCTTTATCTTCCACTGCATTAATGCTTGAAGCCTAGCACACATTAATTAAAAATTTTCTTCCATCGTGTCGATTTCATTTTATGAATAATTAATATTGTTTTCAAACAAATTATTTAGCGCTAATTAATTCAATCACATAGTTGTATACTAAACTATGATAAGTTTAAAGCCCGCCTCTCACCGTGCAAGTGAAACTTTAGAAAACATAGCGCATTAACACTTTTATACCGTTCTGCTTAGTTTATTCAAATTCGTTAATTGTATCCTGGAATTGAAGGAGCAATGAGTAGTGACGAAGCATCAATTTTCTCAACTTTTCTGTTTTGTCTGTTGATGTTTGTATTCAGCCCCAGGGAAATTGAAGCAAGAAAACTTGAAGTACAAATGTGTTCTTCTTGTGGAGATGTCAAAAACAAAGCTACCCTTTTGGCCTCAAGGGCGATCCGGCTGGATGCGGTCGTCCGCTGTTTGAACTTTCTTGCGAGAGCAACAAAACCATCTTCGAATTCAATTCTGGAAAGTACTATGTGAAGAGAATTTCATATGATAAATGTACAATCAGTGTTGTCGATGTTAACTTAGCCTATGGAAGCTGTAGCTTCCCATCCACTCTTTTTTCCCCACCTCATATCAGTTTCAGTTATATTTTTTATTACAATCTTCATTCATACGCCAATTACGTGAATTGCTCGAGTAATATTGTTGATCAGGTGTCCGCGAAAGTTCCATGTTTGAGTAACAATCAGTCGAATGTCTATGTTTATGTTGGATATGATACCAGTATATCACATCTTCCAGACTCATGCGCCTTCCTTTCAAAGGTTCCTGTAGTACTTAATAGGAGCGTGGACAAACTTTCTTATGAAGACCTCCGAAAATCGCTGGAGTCAGGGTTCGATCTTACATGGTCAGATTCGAGCTGGAGCGGCTTAATGATGCCTCGCTGTAAGCTTATGCTTATATTTATTTATGCATTCAAATGCAAGGGCTTTGTTTTTGTTTTCCAATATTGTACGTTATGAAGAATTTGTGAACTATCTCTAAGAGCATACCGATATGACCTTTAATTTCTGTTTCTTTCCACTTTTGTAACAGATTGCAGCTACAATGTAGGAGTAGGGGCAAAAATTATTTGCTACCCATATCTTATACGTAAGCATATCCTTATAAATGCGACGGCTTCATATATTTTCTAATCTTTTACTGTATAATTTTTTTTTTTAATCATCTCTCCGATTAGGTATAAAGCTTATTTATTTCCCCCCCCCCCCCCCCCCCCCCCCCCTCCAATTGCAGTTTACGAAGTAATTTACCTAGCAATCTCTTGGCCCTACATAATGTACTTATCAGGAATGTGGGATTGGATACGTTTTCTGTTAGGTAAAATCTCCTCTCCAGGATCTCTTTTTATTGCTTTGCTTACTACTATTTACTTTCAAATAACGTTCTCCATACCAGGGTTTCCACTTGATGTTCCGATAATTGGTAGATTTATTCTTGCTCCAATAGTCTTTCTCGTGTTCCTTATCCACAAATACAGAACGACATTGGAAACAGTTGATAATATTGAGAAATTTCTGCACAACCATCAATCATGGATGCCTAAAAGGTACTCTTACCCGGAGATAATTGCCGTGACAAACCACTTCACTCATAAATTAGGCCAAGGTGGCTTTGGTTCAGTTTATAAAGGACAACTTCATACCGGCCGCTTGATTGCTGTTAAGATGCTGGAGAACTCCAAGTTCAGTGCGGAGGAATTCATCAACGAAGTTTCAACAATAGGTAGAATTCACCACGTTAATGTGGTCCAGTTATTGGGGTTCTGTTCTGAGGGATCCAAACGCGCACTTGTCTACGAGTTTATGCCTAATGGATCACTCGATAGGCATATCTTTCCTAAGGAAAGTAGAGGCCAATCTTTTAGTTGGGAGAAACTCCACGAAGTTGCTTTAGGAATTGCCCGTGGGATCGAGTATTTACACAACGGATGTGATGTCTGCATTCTTCATTTCGACATTAAGCCTCACAACATCCTGCTAGATCATAATTTCATCCCAAAGGTCTCAGATTTCGGCCTTGCAAAGTTTCATCCCAAGGAAAATGATTTTGTGTCCATCAGTGCCACAAGAGGAACCATAGGATACATAGCACCAGAGCTGATTTCAAGGAATTTTGGAATTGTTTCTTGCAAGTCAGATGTTTACGGTTTTGGGATGGTGTTGTTGGAAATGGCTGGAGGAAGAAGGAATTCTAATACGAATGCAACTCGTTCAAGCAAAGCATATTTCCCATCTTGGGTATATGACCAATTAAATAAGGGAGGTGATTTAGAGCTTCAGAATGTTACTGAAATTGAATCCATGATAGCAAGGAAACTGTGTATGATTGGTTTGTGGTGTATTCAGGTGACGGCAGCAGATCGCCCCTCTATGACAAAAGTTTTGGAGATGTTAGAAGGGAGTATTGACGATTTGCAAATGCCTCCTAGACCTTTCTTCTCTTCTTCTCGACGTATCTCCGGAACTGGAAGAGAGATTGAATCAGATTCTTCAGCAGAGTTGTTAGTTTCTGAATCAACGGAGGAATGTTCTTTCAATGATAGTTATGTTTAATTTTTGCCAAGATGAATGTAAAATAAATAAATAAATAATTGATTGCAATGACAAACGTTCTCTATATTCTTGTTTTATCTCGCATTGAAACTTAATGCATA
This sequence comes from Citrus glauca, assembly GCA_029633175.1. NCBI lineage: Eukaryota > Viridiplantae > Streptophyta > Magnoliopsida > Sapindales > Rutaceae > Citrus > Citrus glauca. The sequence continues at coordinate 29,235,953 of JAQOOD010000002.1, forward strand.
AATTTGTGAGTGCAAGCTAGTTTATTAGTTGAAATCTCCTACTCATATAGGTGGCAATATGATTTAATTAGACGTGCGCTATGCTTTAAAAAGAAAATAAAAGTCTCTCGCATTGATTACAAACACTGGATAGGAGTTGGAAATTTTATTCTATATTTTTATCACACATTGAAAATTGATCACAAAAAAACCAAACCAAGTCGACACCTTCATTCAGCCTATTCTTATAATTGCTGTCCACAAATGTCATGGAGGACTAGTCTCTTGTGGGGCTGCCATTGACTTAAATAAAATGCATTTTAGCCATCCAAATTCCAAAAATGAGTGTCATTTGTTCCTTCACATTAAGAAATATATCCTCAACCAAGAAGGAAGAGTGATTAATATTACACGAAAAAGCATCCCTATTTCTCATTTTCTCCATGTCACCTGTGCTTAGTTTAATTCTCCTCCTTCTCTTTCCTTACACAGAAGCCAAAATTTCAGAAGGAAACAATGATACAAATATTTATGAATTTTGTCAGCCAAACAACATGCAGCACGAAGGGACCAAATATCAGATTTCCCTTTAGACTCAAAACTCAACCTATCTCTTGCGGTCTTGAAGGGTTTGAATTATCATGCTTAAACACCAAGACAGTGTTGCACCTTCCTTCCTCTGGCGATTATTATGTGCAGGACATTTCTTATCTTCACAGCAGAATTACCATTATGGATGTACATGAGTCCACATGCCCTTTAAAAACTATGCTCTCTTTTAACCTCACAAACTCGAAATTTTCCTTTTATCCCCTCTATTGACTACTCCAAAAATTTCACTATAGTGAACTGTACTGAGAAGGATATAACGATTGGTACTGATTTCTATGAACTAATTGGACCGATTGATTGTATTAGCAGTGAAATTTTTTTTATCTACTTGATATCAGCTTATGAATCAATGGAGATGCTGCCTTCGTCTTGCACAATATCTCAAACTGTAGAGATTTCTGCTGAAATGACTCCTAATGATGCTATATTGAGGGCGACTCTCGGATGGGAAGCTCTTGGCGGATGCCATCACTGTGAAAAGTCAGGGCATTATTGTGGGTACAGCGTTACAAGTAGTTCGACAATCTGCGTTAAACAAAATCGTAAGAAAATTAAATCGTTTTAAGTTGTATCATTCTTAGATCGTATGTATGACAAACCTGTACAATTCCTCTTTTAAGACTCTGCTCTAGCTAGAGTGCTCCCTAGCATCATCATATCTAATAAAATACCAAGTTGAATTTATCATCTTATACTATGGTAAATATATCGCATGAACCGATCAGTAAACTAGGCCAAGAAATTTACATTTTATGGAAGTTTTTGAAGTACTATAAAACCAGATTAGAACTGCTGAGATTGTATCTTACTGTTGAACTAACTTTCTTAGTTTGGTGCAGGTGGTCTTGGCCCTTTATCTATAAGTCTAATATCCACAGGCACAAGCATCGGAGGCATCGTTCTCTTGGCGCTCGTGATATTTCTCATTTACGAATCAAAAGAATCTGAAAAAGAAAAAGAAACTCAACTCAAGGTGGAGAACTTCCTCGAAGACTACAGGACCGTCAATCCCACCCGATATACTTACAAAGAACTTAAGTAAATAACAAGCAAATTTAAGCACAGACTCGGCCAGGGGGGTTATGGAAGCGTGTTCAGAGGAAAACTCTTCAACGGAATTCCAGTTGCTGTCAAGATGTAGGAACATTTAAAAGGAAATGGACAAGACTTCATCAATGAAGTGCCACAATTGGCAGGATTCACCACTTTCACATTGTTCGGCTTCTGGGATTTTGCTCTGAAGGGACTCGTCGGGCTCTTGTTTACGAGTTTATGCCCAATGGATCACTTGAAAAATTCATTTTCTCAAAGACAAATAGCTAAAGTCATCGTCAATTGAGTTGGGAGAAGCTGAGGAAGATTGCATTTGGCGTTGCCCGTGGAGTGGAGTACTTGCACCAAGGATGCAGCCAAAGGATCCTGCACTTCGATATCAAGCCTCACAACATATTATTAGACCATAATTTTCAACCGAAGATTTCAGATTTTGGACTGGCTAAGTTGTGCTCTAAGGACACAAGCATTGTCTCTCTGACAGCTGCCAGAGGAACTGCTGACTACATTGCACCTGAACTTTTCTCCAGGAATTTTGGTGAGGTTTCTTACAAGTCTGACGTTTACAGTTACGGAATGATGCTGTTAGAGATGGTCGGATGCAGAAAAAATAAAGATCCTGCGGTTGAAATTCAAAGCCAAATATATTTTCCGGAGTGGATTTACAACAGAATGAGGCAAGGACAAGAGCTCTGTTTGGAATTTGAGGAAGATGGGGATGAGGGAATCGCCAGAAAGCTTGCAATTGTGGCGCTTTGGTGCATTCAATGGAATCCCACAGAGAGACCTTCCATGCCAATTGTGTTACAAATGCTTGAAGCTGATTTGCAAAGCTTGGAGATCCCTCCAATGCCCTTTGTCTCTTCTGATGTCGAGACGGGTGCAATTAATTGATCTAGATAAGGGAAAGATGAAAAGAGATAATGTTAATTTGTTTCAAGTTTGTTGTTATAGGAGCATTTGAAAACCAGTGTATTGTTGTCTGAAAACAACCACTAGTTTTTCTCCAAATTAATTAGTCCCTGTTCCTGTAAGAACATCATGCTGCCCTTGAAAATCATAACTTTTTTTTTTAACAATCTTGTGTGGATTTACAATAAATTAACAACATTTTAGAATGTCTGTAATTAATTTTTTTTAATGTGATTATTTAAACACTTAGATAGTGTTTGGTTTGAAGAAAAGTAAGAAAAGGAGAGGAGAGGAAAGTAGAAGAAAGGAAGCGAGAGTATATTGAAATTTTTTTCTAACATTTGATTTGTTATGAAATTATATAAAACAAAAAAAAGAAATGTCTTAATTTTTATTTGGAGAATTTCACCCTTTAGTGTTAAACTTTCAATAATTATCATAAATATAATTTAAAATTAAATAATAAATTTATTTAATATACTATATAAATAACTAATAAAAAATTATTTTAAGTAATATAATTATACTCTATTAAAAAAGTTTATTAATATAATTTTATTTTAAAATTAGTTTAGTTTAATTTTTTTCTAAATAAATGATGACATAATATAAATAATTTCTTAATTAATATATTATAATTTTAAATTTTTATTTTAACAACTAAAAATAGAGTTGCCACCGCCATCATCGGAGCCTCTGCGTCTTCACGGCGACCACCACTGTACTATGTCATTTTCACTCGAGAATTATATGAAAATTATCAGAACTTGACGATCCATATGTTGAAACAACTAGTTTGGGTGAAATACTCGATGTTTGTTCGGATCTGAGATAGTTAGAAAATTTTCAAATTTCTTTTTAACCGGATTTAAGGAAGATAAATTCATTTTTTTCACTTGTGCGAGGGTAAAACGACGTTGAGCATCGGCTGGTGACTCCAACAGTACAAGCGATGACATCTCATGCGCGGTTGTCAACATCTAAGGATTTCCTTCCTCTCTTTTCTATCTCTCTTTGTATTATTGATGAACTTGACTAAGAGGTTTGAGAAGCCATCTATTATTCTTTCCATGCCTCAAATTTTGGTATGAAATTTCTCTGATTCTTTCAATTTTTATACTTTATCTTCTTAGATCTACACTCTATAGTGGTTGATGAAATGAAATTTTGCTGAGACTTTCTTTAGCCACGCCATAGTTAAAACACTTTTGGTGTTTTTTTTTTTCTGAACAATATCCATCTATCCATTGAATTACATACTAAATTGATTAAAGGCCACTAAATTCTGCTACTAGATTAAGATTTAGTAATCTTAAAAGAGGGATAGAAACTAGAAAATGGACCATAAAAGGGCCATTCATTCATTCAAACAAAGAAAAGAAACTAATTCGTATCGTTTTAACGAAGATAAGATTGCTTGTTATCATATTGATCTGGAATGGATTCAAATTCACAAACTAATTTTAGCTGAAAAATTAAAGGTTAAAAGCCTTGAAATTTGCTCTACGTAATTAAGGGCGTCAACAAAGCCCGCTCGGACCGGATCCGGGCAATCTGGTCCGGACAAAACCTCGATCACATATACAAAAAAATCGGATTTGGGTTCGGGCTCAACGCCAAAAACCCATAATCTGGACCCAGACCCGATTTCTTAATAAATTAAAAAAATATAAATATATTATATAAAAATATATAATTATGAATTTATGATATGGTGGATATTATTAAAATTTATTGTGTTGATGAATTTATTTATTTATTTTATATAGATTGAATGAGTTTAGGTTAAAATTGAATGAATTTGAGTATTAAAAAGTAGGTTGAAATTATTTTTTTTTTAAAATTTACATTGTTAGATAAATGAAAGAACAAATTGAATTTATCACATCCGACCTTAGAAATCCGGATAAAAAATCCGAGCCTGGACTGCAACCAAAAAAATTGGGTTTTAGCCTGGGTTTGGTCTTGAGTTTCACTCATCCAGTCCGGTCTCGGACATCACTAAAATTTGAATCGGACTCGAATTTTACCAAGCCTTTACGCAATGCATAAAACTTTAAACTAGGTCGTAAGAGGTAGTTATAGTAATCACGAGTAGATGGATTTGAGGAGATTAGAACTAGGTCGGTCTAAAGACCCCAATTAAATTTAACTGACGAGTTCTGTCTGAAAAGTATGGCATAACATCCATGCACGCCCAACTGCTGTAATTGAAGCTCAATAACTATTCTGTAACGGGCACAATAACATATGATTCAAGTGATGCATTCAACCCAATAACACCAGCACATTAAAGGTGGCGTGATAATTTCCAATGCTTATAAAAGTCTTGAAAAATCTAAAGTATTCTCAAATTATTAATTGACAATCACAGGATATTTAATGCGTTTAGATTATTATTGCTAATGCAGGATATGTGATTTAACCACTAACCAACTCAATCAGATTTTGGCATAGAGTAACTTGTAAAGGATATTTTTTAGGGGCGATAATTTCATTAGCAGATGATTTGTAGACGGGATCTAGCTACGGTACCACGGCATTGGTTTTGTCTTTTGTGCCAGCAGTGTTATAAACTTTCATTGAACTCCTTTCATTTATTTTTATTTAAACTTTACTTCATAAATATTAAATTAATTTCTATTGCATTCATATAAGCATTATAATTAGCACCTTATACTATTTGTTATTTATACATTTTTCTTCTATATTGCACCTTTATTACAATACCCCTCTCTTTATCACAAATACTCGCGAACTCGATCCAAATTTCGTTTTTATTTCCGTCCACGCCATCAGCCAAGGTTGGTACCGATTGAAGGATCGTGCAACGCCGGTCATCTCCACGCCATTCTTGTCACAAAAATAATTAGGTCAACTCGACCTACGAACTTGACCCGAATTTTGTTTTTGTTTTCGGCAACTTCACCGGCTAAGATTGGTACTGATCAGAAGCTCGTGCGATGTCGGCCATTTTCATGCCATTCTTGTCGTTGTAAAGCATTCGGAAAGCTGCCGATCGAAGCTGTGAAAAGTCACAGAATCTCCACTTTAATTCATCGCGGTTTCTCTTATTTTCGATGACGCTACCACTTGGGTTTTGTTCTCCACAGTTTTTTCTGTCTTTTTTTACTAACCACAGCCATTGGAAGAGCTGATTTGTCGTTGATCGGCCGTTGAAGAATTTACGGGTTTGGAAGAAATGAACTTAATATTTGTGAAGTAAAGCTTAAATAAGAATAAGTAAAAAGGCTTCATGAAATCTTACACAAAAAAGACAAAAGTGGTGGCATAAATATACTGCGAGTCCTTGTGAACGACAAACAAATCTCCATGAGAGATATGCATTTATTTTTTCAAAATGCAAATCATACTTTACGAGACTTTTCAATAGGATTGATGGATTTTTGACAACTTTTAGTATTAAAAACAAAATAATTTTGTCTTTGAAAAGGATTTAAAACTTGTAAGAAAGAACAAGTTAAAAATAATTATGACCACACGAATTTTAGATATGTTGATGCTGAATTTAGTTTATTTAGAAATAAATAAGTAGGTTTATAATAATTGAGATACGAAGAATTTAGTGATTTGGCAAAGAAAATAATTTTTATAATTTTTACTATTAAATAATTAATATAATGAAGGTTTTTTTTTTTACTATTAACTAGAACACTTCTCATAGAGAACACTAATTATAATGCGAAGTATAAGACTTCCAACAACTGAATGTACATACTTAAAATTTCAATAATTTGGTTCGAGTAATTGGACTTATTTATTCGCTTTCAATAATTACGTTCCAACAATTAGTCGAATGCTTAAAAGGAAGACTTTTTTTTAAATTAAAAAAAAAGAATAATTACGTTCGAACAACTGTGCTCCCTAGCAGTCAAGCTCTCCAAAACCAAACTCTCCTAAAGTCGTACTCTCTAATATCATTTTCAATTTATTGAAGCCTTTTTAGTTGTTGAACTCTTCATCAATCGGACTTATTCTACTTTCCTTCCAAAATTTCAAGCTGAGCGCATTAGATATTTAGACCGAATATCGCCCTCTCTTTTGCTTTCGGACCTCCCACGTGATTGCGACCACAAGATAGATTCGTGTGCAGGCAACTGACCCAACCCTCGTCAAAAATCTACGCGGTCACACTTCGCACATCGAAAGGGCGAATAAAGATGATGAGGACGCGTGGGCAAATCTCCTGCTTCGGATTCTTTTCTTCGTTCAATTTTTTTTAAAATTCTTTATCGTATTTTAAAAAGGCAAACACAAGCATGTGACAGCACAGACCCGCACTGGCCGCATCAGACTATAATCACTACCGTCCAAACGGGTGTTCATTCCAATAAATGATTCCTTGCATTTCCAATAAAGTTAACACATTCAAAACGGCATGCCGTTTTCCAATAAAGTTAACGCATTCAAAACGGCAGGCTGTTTTTTATTTTTTAATTATTAATCACTTTGCTTTTGCAAGGTGCAGCTTTGCTTACTTTTACCGGAGGGCATTTACAACACTTTCCTCGCATAGTTGTGTTGTGAGTTGTGTTTCTTGTGTTGTGGATCTAGAAACAGAGGTGGAGGAGAGGAAGATTGAAGCGAGGAAGTTTTGGGAGTGGGAGCATGGGGTAAGAAGTGAAGAAAACGTATAATTTTTCTTTTCTTTTTTAATTGAGAAAGAAAATTACAATTTCAATTTCTTCCCTATGCCTCCCATTCCTATGATTTCCTGCGGTTCCTTCCTCTCTTTATCATCTCTTTGTCGACTCTAGGAACCGTGCTTGATTTCTTCAGTTCAATTTCTGGTAAGGTATCTCTTCTTTCTATTTATTTTGTGGGGGATGACGTCATCATTTTTCCTTCTATCGTTTTCATATCAAGCTTCTTCTTCTTCTTTTTTTTTGATTAATCAATCTTGTTTGTTACAATTTGGCTATGGATCTCCTTCGTGGCTGGGTTTTAACATCAGTCATGGCGGGGAGATGTAAAAGACAGGGTTCGATGAGATATCCTTGATGGTGCGTCGTTTATAATGTTTTATGGCAACGACATGACATTTCATTTATAAATAATTAAACATGCAGACGACATGACATCTTAATGTTTCATATTCCTCCTCCTTTTTATCTGTGATTTTCAGCGATAGATTCTGAAGTGTTTTTATGCATATAACAGTTTTACTTCTTGGTCAATTTATATGTTAAACAGCTTGTAGGCTTTTGTAGCCGTTTTTGGTTTTGTCAAATCTAATTGAAAAACTTCCTAATATTTGGATTTCCAGTTCCAGTTGTGCACGTAGAAAATTCACTCACGATGAATTTTTTAACTAGTTAAATTACACTATTATATTATCCAATAATAAATAACTAACTCATTAATTAAAATACAAGCTGAGATCCTAAAATTCTTTCCCCAAAATGGATGGATGTACGGGTTAATACGTTTTATTTCACGAGGCGACTATTAAAATGTAAATTCCACTTTTGGATTGTCTAAATAAAAGGTTCTCCATTTGTTCATATAAAGGCCAAAGCCCAGTTGTTCTTTCGCGAGCCCATGAAAGGGGACGCGGTGGTGACGTCAAAATATGTTAAACAAACGCGATACTAATATTATATGTCCCTTTGAACAAAATATAATCGAGCAGAAATTCAATTTGCATAAAAAGAGATGGCAAGCATTTTTTTTAAAAATTAATTATTCATGTAATCGACGGTAATCTATAACCTTGAGCGTAGATGGTTACTGGATTTGTAGCGGCTATGGTAAATATTATGTACAGAAAAAAGAAAAAGAATCAATATTTTACTTTAGTTTTCCACATTTTCAATTGAGTGCTTGGCACCTCTCTAAATATCGCTTTCATACTCTTTTTCTTCATTAACTTCATTAAAATACTTTAAAAATTATAAAATTTTTCAACACTTCTATTAATGACAAATATTTTTAATTAAAATTTATTAAAGTAAATTCTATTTTGTAATTTTTAATTATTTTTATTATTAAATTTTATTTTAACAATAAGATTTCTTCCATTTAAAAAAAAAAATAACAACAATCAAATTCTTCACTCAAAAATTAGAGAAAAATAAAATTTTTAAGTAGAGTTTTAATTAAAAATTATCGTATTATATAATTTTAATAAATATTAAAATTATAAAATAATTGAAAGAGTTTGAAGAAGTGATTGCAAAGGTGCCAATGGTACCACTCGTTTCAATTACCATCGGTTTTGGGTTACAGTATATGTTCGATCATCATTACATTAGCAAGTGTAGTAACATTATTCTTCATGCTGATGAACGATGATCATTGAACTTTGGACATTTGATGTATCAGTCAGATGAATTATCAGATGTCTCTTTGAATTGAAAGTATAATATTCTGTCATTTCTACTTGTGATATCCTCGAACGTCAAGAAACTGTAATATTTATTTGATTGGCATGTGATCTTAAAGTAGTTTTATTTAATTGATTATAATTTTGAAGGGTAAAAAATAATTTAAATTTTCTCTCTTTTTTTTCCTTTTATGATAGAAAACAAAAGAAAAAAAGAAAAGAAAATTGAGTGAACTTTTTTCCTTTTTCTTTTACAACACTGGTCTCTTCTTGTCCGCCCAACTTTCATAGGGTCTGTTTAGATTAGCTTAATTAAACTTTTTTTTGGCTTTTAGAATTAAAAAAAAAAAGTCTTTTGGGAGAAGTCAGAATTAAAAAAAAAATTTTTGAGAAATTATTTTCTCATTTATTATATTTTTCATAATTCCTAAATTAATCTTAAATTTACAAAGAAATAAAAAATATTACATCTATATCCAAACCCTTAAACCATATTTCTTATATATTTTTCTTGTTTTGTCTCTTAATTGTTCAACCAAAAAAGAAAAAGAAAAAAATAACAGGAGTGAAGGATCAAAATCACCACACCAATATTCTTTCAAATAATACATATATTTGTAATCTCATATTTTAATTTGTATTTTATTTTTAATTTTTTTAAAACGGTGCTTTAATAGGAGTAGTTTGTAAAAATATTGCTAAAAAATTTATACTTAGATAAACTTAATCTAGTTATTTTTGTTCTTCTTTTTTTATAAAGAAAAATATTACTTTAATTTATAAAAATTTGACTAAATTGATCAAATAATTATTTTATTTGTCATTAATTTTTAAATTTAATAAATATTTATTCGACTTAAATATTTAAGAATATTAATAATTTTATAATGATAAAAAAGTCTTTTTTAAATAATCATTCAAACACTTTAAAAAAAATTTCATTAAAAAATATATTTTATTATAATTATCTAAACAATAAAAATAAATTAAATTTTTATTTTACTTTTAAGTGAAAGGAAAAGCTAACCCAAGGCCCATAATTTTTTTAATATTTAAAAAAGAGGTTAAAACACGACACATCACAACTTGCAACGATCGGGTTTTTTTTTTCGAAAAAGAAAAAGAAAAAGAAAAAGCTAGCTATTAGCCGCGTGGCGTGGGTTGTGGTGCTCTACTGCTCTGGGAGTGGGAGTGAAACCCTAATCCTCCAAATTCTACTATAAAACGGAAAGGAACCTCTGATCTCTGAATTACATGGAGGCGGCCTTGAACTCCGAAGAAGAAGGAAAGAGAGAACAGAGAAGAAGAAGAGGGGAAATTTCGGGAATGGGTGCATGGGCAAGAGAAAGAGAAAAAGTAAATATATACTTCCTTTCTTACCTATGCCACCCATTCCTTTGATTTCCTTCACTTCCTCCTTCTCTTTTCTATCTCTTTATAGTATAACTACATCATCCATCCCATTTCGATCGACTACTTCCCATGCTTCGCTTCGCTTCACTTTTGTTTTCGTTATATCTTTAAATTTTTAAAGCTCTTTTTTTCGATATTTTATTAGATTTTTGTTTATAGCTTGCACTTGTATTTTTCTCGTTATTTTTTTTGTTTGTTCATTAATCTTTTTATTCAAATAGCTAAACTGCCCTGCTAACGTCTAAAGTATTTTCTGTTCTGGTAAGGCAAATTGTTGTTTATTTTTTAATTTTATTACCTTAAAGACTGCTCAGGTTTCAAGCTTTTGTTTCAGATGCAAAAAGATCTTGACACAAGTACACAAGTCCCTTTTGGTGTTTCATTTTGTGTACCAAATTCTACGCATGGTACTATTTTTAGACGGCTGGTGAGGATGACGACTGATGGCTATGTTTTTTTTTTCATTTCAATGAGCTCGATTTACTGATCTAGGATTCATTTTTCATTCCTTAGAAAGTTATGATGAAATTTCATTGAGTGATGAACAGAGTGATCTTGTGCTGGTCACAATTTTTCTTTTGATGTTTTGTGCCACATATTCATAGAAGAAACACATAAAATTATTATGATGGGTGAACCTATGGATTTTATTTATCTCAAATCCAGATACATGTTGCTCAGGCCGCCAATTGTATGCAAGTGCCCGGCCTTATTTCATCCATGAAAAATGTTACAAAAGGGTTTAAGTTACGTAAATGCATATTAGTAATTATAAATTAATGTTCTACATTTGTGGTCTTGCTTGAACCACATATATCAAACCATCTTTGAGCACGCCTTCAATATCTTGGGGGTATCCATAAAGGCTTTCAATGATTTTACCCGTCTCTGCAATTTTTGAAAAAACTGATGCCTGGAAAGATTTGTCGCCCACCATCGGGTCTCTGGAGTAGTCCAAAACCACTTTCTCCGGGTCATTCATTATTACGCTGCAATTAATTTTTGCACATAAGACACCATCACCGGGAGGAGAAGAATATGTAATGCGAGATCATAAGAAAAATACATTTGTGCATCCTAATAACAAAAAAGAATAATATAAGGGGAAAAAAAAGGTTCAAACTACTCCCGTACGCTGTTGTATGTTACAACGATTAGAAGATTTTCATTGTATTTCTTAAGTTGGTTCATGATATTTTTCTAAAGTTTTTACGTTTCAGTTTTCACATCTATTATACCAGCAGCTTGTCCGAGTAACTAAAAACTTATGACTTGCAACGTACAAGAAGTCCTGAGGTAGAATTTCGGAAGAATAAAAAAATCACCAACATTGTTTTCACAGAAAATTAATATTGAGGTTTGCTACAAACCTGTCGTATAGCCCAGCACCGGCATATTTTTCAAGGTCCTCACCATTAGAGTCTGATCTGAATATTATTGATGGCTTGCCATATAAGCCAATAAGTTTGCTTGGATAACAAGTGACCTGAAAAGATTCATACAGGGTTGTTGGTATATGAACGAGCTTTTGCTTAATATATGGATTTAGTAAAGTACAAAACTAGGGAAAAAATAACGCAATTTTAGAGAGATTCAACATGTTCATTTAGATGAACAATACGTCCTTAAAAAGATAAGGAATTTAAGAGAAATTGTGCTTACAATAGGAGATTTTAGATTGTTCTTTTTGGTAACAAAGCTCATAGCTCTTCCAGGATAGCCACCCACCAATGTCTCTCCAAGGCCCTTCACAATCTGTTTTTACACAGACAGAGAAATAAGATTCATGCTACTCAAAACATTTAGAATAAAATAGGTAAGTTTACCTCAGTATATATCTCAGAGTTATCCCCTGATAAAGGATTCTTTGTGTGAATAACAAAAGCATAATCTCCACATATAGTTTCTTGAATCAGTACAGCCATGCAAATATTGTCATGATTTAAGTTAGCTTTCCTACAACTAATGAACGCTCTTTCATTCCACTTTGAAGCCCAAACCTGCAAAGAAAAGAAAATGTGTAATGTCTTTACAAAATTGCATTGGTTGTGGGGCACGGGGTTTACATTATTGAACATGCCTATACCAATTGTTCTACCGAAAGTTGACTTCAAATGTTAGAAGTTGAAGAAAAAGACTGATGACTCCCAGCCAACACTAGGACTGATACATATCATCCAAATTATGGTATGAAAAATGAGCACTTTTAAACTTCAGTACCTTCTTTATAGATCGCCAAGCAAGATTCCATCCTTCATCACCAGGCCAGGGCATTCCTGAACTTCTCATTTTGTTCTTGAGTTCATTGATCTAAAAAAAGGTTGGAACACGGGTTCTTAATAATGTGAGAACATACAAGTTTGCACAAAATCTACCCAACATTACATAACTGAAGTCAAAAGGAGACACTGTTTTCCTCAAAGACCTCTACGAATAAAGTACTGATCTCATCAAAACAGTAGCATGATATAATATCTGCCAACGGTTGCAACCAACTGATCGATGTTTGTTTGTAAGATGTGAAGCAGAAACTAGCAAACACAAAATCAATGTACTGTTCTTTTCTCTAATATTCACTTTCCTATATCTTTCTTAATAAATCAGTGCAATTAAGTTGAGCTTTTTGATTATGAGAATTCTATAAGTACCATAAGAACTCTATAAACATGCAGATAACAGTTTGTAAACATTTAACAGTGAACAAGCTATCAAATGATAGTAGAAAGATGCATCTAGTAAGTTGTCAGGACTACATGTAGCGATCATTTAGAATTACCAAGGATAATGGAGCACTCATTTGCAGAACAGCTTCTTGTATTTCTTGGAGTTTTGAAAGGTCCCCACCATTTATAAATTTGTAAAGGCGAGATATCTTGTTTGCTATGTCCTGTACATAAAAGCTTAGTTGTGCAAGACCATTAAAGGACTACGAAGAGAACTAATCCTCTTGGAAAAGAGAAAGTACCTTGTTGATATTCTCTGATAGAACAGTCTCAAAGGCTCCAAATGGTATGGCTATCGATGTAGGTATCTTAATCCATGAAGGAACCCTTCCTCGTAAAAATTTCAAATTGCAAGATTTTGCTCCAACCTAATAAAAGATTATTAAAATCACTTACTTATGCTCCACTTTTCTGGGCTTACACAATGAACTGAAGTTATTGAACGTAGAGCAAAAATAGTTGGTTGAGCTATATATCGCTCTGGACTTTAGATCAAGCATATGTGAATTTACATGCAATCTAAATACAAAAAAGGGCTGTAAGGACCAAGAGGCAGTATATAATACCCTAGATTTTCCATCAATGCCTTCCCAATGAATTTTTTTTTTTTTTTTTGGTTGGATAAGAAACTGAAGAATGTGTTAATAAAGAAGATGTAAAAGCAGTTAGTGGACCAGCTGTCCACTCAGAAAACGAAGAATAACACTATTGGTGTTATACAAAAGTATACTCAATCACCCTTATACAAGGTTAAAATCAGTTATAACTTCCTATCTCAAAACCTTATCCCAGTTTAGATGTATGAAGAAAAAGGATGAATGTTGAAACTCTTTAGTAACTGAAGCCCAAAGCGAAGTAAGAAAACAAACTCTGTCCCACAGCATGTCTTCCCAATGAATTAACACTATCAACTAACTATATAAGAAAATGCACCCGAATAAGGTAGGTAGATAAGAAAAATGTTTATCAGGTATTCTATTAGACCAACATATGAAATTAATAGATAATTCTTTAAAAAAAAGGATTAATAGATAATGAGCTTACCATATCAGGAGTGAAATCCTCAACTGAAACAGCATATTTGCCACGAAAAATCTTCCTTTTAAAGGTGATTCCTCGGGGAATGGATGGAAGTGCAGAGGAACTGAGAGACAGGTTGGAGCTACTTATGTCACTGCAAGTAAACAAAATCAGAGAAGTTTTCCGGTAAGTACCATACAAGATTACTAAATGACAGTGACTTGAATGGCCTACCTAATGATCAAATTTGTGGACTTCAGTCGAATGGATACAGCTTTTCCTTCCTTCAACCTGAGATTTCTAAGAATATTCTGATCGAAGCATGTGGCAAAGCAAACCTGCAGGGTATATAGCTTAGTTAACCGTCTGGGTTGGTTTGCTTAAGCTGATCTCTAAGGCAAGCTTTCAGTTTCATAAGTAATGAAAATTTCCACTTTAATTAAAAAAGAAACTCAAAAGGAATGTGCCTTATTATTTCTTGCTCTAATAGAGACGTGAGATAGAACATCTGGCATATCAGGTGTCAACACAGCAACAACTCCAACTGGGATTTCTTCTTCTCCAATTATTCTGCTTGCAATGATGATGGTAGGTCTTCTGTAAACTTTGTTCTGTAAAGTAATTAACTCATTGACACAAGTAATGAAGCCACACACTTCTACAGGGCTGATGACCTGCCAACTGCCAGACACAAACTCTTAGAACATTTTTAAAGTTCAATCCTTGAATCGACAAAAAATGACAAAATTAAAAAAAAAAAAAGAGTCAACTCAAAAGGTTTCTTTTCCTTTTTCTTTTTTCTTTTATTTTTTTCATAACCCAAAAATCCCCTTATTAACCTAGAGTTAGAAGCTTGGCCCCCTGCCAACCATACTATCTTTTGGAAGGAGGATTTCATTACATTTTTCCAAGTAGACAGCCCTGACAAACCAAATTTCAGACTTGTGGTTGACAAAGTAATCCAAAGGCATAATCATTACACTAACTCCATAGGATTTCTAAACTTAGAAGCTATTGAGCAAATAATTTGCTACGCTGAAATTGATACTACAATTACTCAGCTGAAAGCAACTCCACTGGTAGCACAGCATACAACAAATGGAATCAACAATTACCAGCCCAAATTTGCAACTTTGCGTAGGACAGGTTCAAAACGGTTAATGAGTATCGATAGAACAGCCTCTGATTGTGCTCTGACCAACTCCTCTGTAAAATTGTCAATCTAATGGCAGATCCAAAAATGTTAAATAAACAAACCAATCAATATGATGACTTCTTAGAAAATATTGAAACAGGAACCTTGCTATCACCTGAGTTTCATTATGCTAGATACTGTCAAAGATGAATAATTACGTACCGCATATTTCTCTACACCAAGCAGACAACCAAGATATTTGACACTTGGCTGGAACTTTTTCTGATAAATCTGAGACCTTTCAGCAAGTACTAGCTGCAACCGATCAAGAATAGCCTTTGCTTGTAGTGCCCACTGAGCATCATTGGTTCTGTATGATTCAGAGACTCGGTACCAGTCCTTCACAGCAACATAACACCAACAATACAGAAACTTCATTAAGAATTTAAGTCAAGAGATGGAAGAACCTCAAAACTAAACCTCCAGTAACCAAGTATATGAAGATCAAACCCAGAGTCGACAAAATCAATGACAAAAGACTAAAAAGCCTCTAGGCTCAAGGAAAGATATACTTTTGTACAATAAATTACGTCTTCATTGTTGACCACTGATAGGCATAAACTTTCAAGCAACAGGGAAATGAAGAACATGATTTCCTGTGTCCAACCACAAAAAGAAGAAGAAACAAAAGTTGTGGCATAAGTACACCATACTGAAAACAAACTCATTCAGCTATATATTCAGGTGAAACTCATTCAGCTATATATTCAGGTGTTCTTGTCTAAATGAAATTATATACCGGAGGGTGACTGAAGTTTAAATCTTTGAGCCCCCTCTCCATCGTTGTTTTGATAGCCGAAGCCAAGGAAATATCGAGGAATAGTAAGTCTTTTGCTATCCCACGAGCCGTGCCCAAAACAGGGTGAAGGTCAATGCGGGAGTCTACTAATTTCTGCAGACGTAATTTCAAACAGTATTAAGGAATTCCTTTTCATTTAATTAAAAAAATCATAAATTCTAAAATTGCTTAAAATGTGACCTCCATCAGTTGATTGATGCTCTTGTCATGAATATGTGCTTTGATAAACGTCAGGCACTCCTATCATATGACAATATTAATAAACAAAGTTATTCCATCCACAATTTCTGAGATCTAAGGATACTGAATAGAACTCCCAAGGACATGCCTATATATGTGTACAGAAAGTAAATATAACCCAATGTGCCAACAATAATACAAACAAATTTTCAATACATAAATTGATTTGAAATGTGAGAAACAAATAATCACCCAAAATTTTGAAGATAAACTGCCAAAAGAATCAGAGATGACAGAATTATGACCCTGAAATCCCAAAAGGTAAAAGGTTATCTAAATTATCAACAACTAAAAATTGAGTGATTATACAAAAGAAAAAGGAGGCTGGACCATTAAAATGGTGCCTTAATTAGCATCACAATGATTACCTTGTAACAAGTTTCTATAGCAGATTCAAGGTCAGCACCTGAATGAACAGCCTGTGGCATGGCCATCGGGTAAATAAAAAAAGCAAAGGCATTCCAATTTACATCATAAGATAATGATGAAAATCTAGAATTTACTAGCTACAATTGAGAGAAAATTAAGAAAGAGAAAGTTAACTAGCTGTGTTGCCTTGACAAATGCCAAATCTGTTGGAAATCACTAAATAAAGTGATCACCAAGAAATAGAGTTACAAAATAATTAGACCCAGTTACTGACTCAAGTCCAAGAATTTCTGAAGGGTAAATCCAAAAGAAAGATTAAAATTTAGTAAAAGATCCCATATGATTGTGCAAATTAACATTAAATATCAATATAACTTCTGCTTTTGTTCCCCTCAAACCAATTTCTTGTATTTCATTTAGAGGCAGCAAGCTCAAAAAAAGGGGCACTTCAGCAAGAACATAGTGCCCTCATATTAGTTGGCCTATTCCTACATACTACTTTTTAGCAGGAAACGAACGAACACTTGAGAAATAAAGAGATTTACAAAAGGGGAACAAGTTACCCACAAATCTAGGAAGAACCTGCAGAAAGGCTTGCAGAAAGCCAATACAAATTGCTACATCCGTCACTCACATCCAAAGACAAGAAAATGTGATAAGCAGACTTTAAGAGTATGAGCATACCTTTAGCGTCTTCAAGTACATTGTCAGGTCACGGGTGAGACTCTCTTTAGCATCAGCCCTGAACCGAGGCTCTGACACAATTGGACGATCATAACTTGCGAGCTTTTGTTTTGAAAGACCATGACAATTTAAAGTTTGCCAATAAGCATCAATTTTAAAACCGCATCTTATGTAGTTTAAGAGTGCCTGTTATAAAAGGAAAAAAATTAAACGATTGAAATTCATTAATGACTCTGTATTTAGTTATCAGAACTGCTCTCTTCTAGCCAGTACGGTCAACTTAATTTATCTCAATTATTTTACAAGTTAGCACAACTTGACTCAATGCCGGTAAGAAATAACCATAGCTCAAGGGGACTAAAATATTAGACCAGCTGATTACAGTTGAATTTCTCAACACTAGCCCAAAAATGTTTTATAATCATCAAATATGTACATTTTATATTTGAAGGACATTTTTAAGTATACCTAATTCGTATTATAAATGTAATATATATAGACAATTTAATTCCCATCTGAATAACATTATAATCATTTCTTATCCAAATTGCGATGCCTTGGTCGTTAAACTGGACCAATGTTAAAATTACTTATGCTTTTAACATGATTCTGCTATTCCATTTACCTCACAAATAATTATGTCATCTGGGCTAGTGTTATTGTGCAACTTCTGGTGCCACTCCTCCATCATGCCAGTCTTGCAGTCATTATTTCTCTGATAGTGACAAATCACAGAAGAATTACTTCTCCAAGGCTAATGACAAACAAAACTAATCATGCAAGATATTTTTTGAAAATACCTGAATCACAAGTATTTCATCACGAATTCTCTGCCCAACATCGCCTTGACCTCCACGCCCAACAAATGCCATGATCAGCCTCACGATTTCTCGATCATTTGGCTGGCTCGAATAGATCTTTTGCAATAAATTGGTAAATCTATCTTGAGCTTCACTTATCTCACTGCAGATAAAGCACAAATATGAAAGTGAATCAATATGCTGTATACGTACCAACTAGGTAGTCAAAGATAATTATCATACCTAAGCCAGCCCCATCATATTGTAAAAACTCAGATGTTTCATTGAAAACCAAGAAGCATAAGATGGAGGTTAGCGCTAGATTGACACATTGACAAGAGCAATAATATGAAATGATAAGGACCAAACATGATTCGCAATCTTATAGTTTATCTAGGAAGAGGAAGATCACATGATTGAATTGTCTAATATTCCCAATATTTTGGCTGAAAATCTCAACTAGCATGACATAAAAGACCTAAGAACCAGTTCAGCTTGATACCATTGTTTTTCTTTTCAAGAAAACACATTATCTATTGGAATAATTGGGTACAATCAGTCTTCAAATAACTTCACCAAAATCTGCAAGTAGAAGTTATTTATCAAAAAATTTGTGTAATCAAGGAAAGTAGAAATGGTGACCAAGTTATCGGGTAGAAGCCCCTTTTGGTGCAGATCTAATGGAGAAAGAATGCATTTATGCAGAACCTTGAAAGAAGCAGAATCCCCCGTTGGCGAAGATCTAATGGACAAATAATGATTTTAGCAGAACCTTGAAAGAAGTAGGACAAATCAATTCTGACAAGTTCACAAATTAGAATGCATATCCAGACAAGGATGTGAAGTAGACTGCACAAGTCCAGATATATCCAAAGAGTTGTTTATTAAAACAATAGAAAAGTATGTATCAAAAAATAGAGAAGTGTGTATCCAAGGAGTTGTTGACTAAAGCGATAGAAAAGTATGTATCCAAGCAGTTGTTGATTAAAACAATAGAAAAGTATGTATTTTACCGAGGTTTTACATTATAATTCTTGTTCCACGTCAGATGCCTGCATGCCATGAACCTCATCCAGACCATTATAGCAATAAGCCCTAGCTCCCCTTCACCTTTACATCGTTCAGTCAACTCAGCCGCAATGTTGAACCTGTGAGAGTTAAGCATATAAGCAAGAACATCTGGTGATCAAATCATTTTAAGGAAGGCCAGAACAAATATTGTTTGCTTATGCTGCAAACTCTAACATTGCCTTGTTACAGAGTTCTGGAGCCCATGTAAGTAAAACACAGAGGTACTATGAATAATACAGTGATTTCACACGCTCAAATCAAGTACACATCAACTTAATTACAAAGTCCTTAGTTTCACATATAGAAGTTACCTGTGCATTAATGACCTCTCAGCCTCTTTTTCTCTGCAAGATATTTCATCCAGTAACCATTTAACTTTGTCGTCCCCATCAACCTTAGATACAAAGTTTTTCAATTTTGCATGTCATATTTGCATTAACAACTCAACAAAAAGAGAGCCAATACTAGAGTACCATGTCATTGGTTAGAAGTTCAAAAGCAATAGAACAATAAGAAAACATTCTCCTAGATAAATAGTAGAGTAAAAGAAAATAATAACGCTTCAGCATACTTATGCTGTGAATATTCAATCAGACAATCAAAAGGACAAAAATGAGCAACTTCCATCAGAGTTTATGCTGCCTTTTTTCATTTGAAATTGGTATACCTATGTCCCCATTCATGGGAAAATTTAAGAAAATATTTCATATAAGATTCATCATGTCATCGAGACAAGCAAATTGAGAATTGTTATTTCATTGTCATGAGTAAATTGGTCAAAGTTAATATAGTAATGGTGCCTCTGACTTGGAAGGTCCTACATCCAATAATGTTCAATTTGGCATCAAATACATCAAATGGATATATATTTTTCAGTTGCCCTGTACCATCAGAATGGTCCACCTGAAGAAAAGTATCAATCTTTGGGTGTGAGAATGATAGACTTAAATACCATTCTTAAGCCTTTTTTTGTAAAATTAAGCTTTTAGTGTCAGTGGTTTAGCAAGATAGATGTATGTAACACAATCAAACCCTTTGTAAATGGGACTAATGCAAATTTAATCCCTCACATAAAAGATTTTTCTAAAGTATGACATCTGAGACCAATAAAGCAAAAGAACAAACTCTTCTATCTAGCTTCATGGTTATGTGGCACTTAAATGTACTGATCAACCAAAGTAGAGGATTGGAGATGAACAAAAAAAAAAAAATGTGCGTGTACAGAGATAGGCATGGACAGTAATCAAGATACATAGTCCAAAAATGTTATGTTAAGATGTAGCATTTCACGATTAGATTCATGTGAAAACGTTTGGCTTCTGAACTTTATAGGAACATTCTATATTCATTAATCAGATAATAAACAAACTGAACCATGTAAAAACTAAAAATTTCTGGAAGCTCATTAACAAAGGCATAAGGAAATAAGAATTAAAGAAGAGTGAATGAAAATTACCTTGTCCTTTGGATCCACTGGATGCAAGCCCACAAAGAAGTTTTCCCCATTGTTTTTAATCCAAGAACCACCCGACCAAATCACAAACTGAATACCAACAAATTTCCTCTTCTGCAAATTAATATCTACCATCTTTTGTATTTGTTGTGTGTCAGCATGGGGAGATGAGGGAATAAGTTAATACCAATGAACAGTTTATATAATAATTCAAAAGAAAATAAGTACAGAGTTCACCTAGCACATTACCTGAAAGGATCCTCTTGCAGTTGCTATGTCTGTAAAATAAGTCTGACATGCTCCGGCAACCATTTTTGACTTTTCCGGTAACATATCAGGAGGGGGGCACTGCAATTGGTGAACAAGGAATGATTACAAGGGAAATTAATACCTATATACCAGTAATCACTAAACAATTTTTATTTTCAATCATTTCTGTTGATCATGGTGCATGTCCTACAATACAGAAGAAAAAGGAACCCACCAACCATTCTCCAGGAGAACACTTTGATACACCCCAGTGAAGAATTGCAGCACCTTTCATGTTCACAGCAACCAAAATGTGATAGCCGCTGCTAATGATTTTTGAGAGGACCTGTAGATATTGAAGATTCAGCAGCAGCCAATCAGTGCAAGGATTTTTTTTTTAATTTCTATGCCAAATAGAAGCAATTAACTGGAATTTTGTTGAGAAAACAAGTGTGGCAGAGTTCAAACCTGCACCTCACAAGATATCTTAGTAATAAACTAAAACAGTTCTCAGCAAAAAGGTAGAAGAATGTCACTTTGAAAAACATAAAAAGCTATCCTGCAACTCTTATTTCTTCTACGTAAACAGAAGTTCCCTGTCACAATAATACTAACCACTATTTCATGGCCCATATGATAACTTTGCCTTGAGATAACATTATCTGCTCCCAGGAAATTCTCCACAAGAGCCACAAAACTCGATGATGGTAAAGTGGTGGTTTTGACATGTCCCTTATAATTCTTTTGCAACCACTTTTCAACATCATGTCTTCTGCAGGGATAGGATGGAACTCCATATCTGATCTGCTCTTTATTCTTGAACACTGGTTTTGTACTGGCGGTCATATGACTACTTTGCAAATCTTTCAAGGAAACTCCATTTGACAGCTGAAGTTGGAGCTCTTTCAAAGCATCATTATAATCTTTCTGCAACAAATTACAGGATGAAGAGAAGTATAAATATCAAATTAAGAAATTCCTTAAAAAGAGACACTGGAGCACTCTCAAAGCATTATTAGTATCTTCTGCAATAAGTCCAGATGAAGCAGAAGTCTGTGCAAATTAACTGGCATTTCTCTAAGAATGTATCAAAGAAAACTAACTCACATGAGTTTGATTGACTCTCTAAGAATAGAAGGCATATATCCACACGTAACAGCCTTCTAAAAGAAACATAAACACAGGTAAGGGTGATATTCTCGCCCTTACCTATACAAAGAAAACAAATTCACTGAGTTTAATAGACTATAAGAATAGGAGGCAGACATCCACAAGTAACAGTTTTCTAAAAGAAACATAAACACCGGTAAGGATGATATTCTCACCCACTTGTACAATTGCAGACTAATGCATTGCTATCAAACAACAAAATAGGGGTGTCAGGTACATGTAGATATGCCAGTGGTAAGTATGAAGTCAAGGGCTGGGAAGCCCTGCCAAAGAGAGCGAAGTTTTTTAAAATTTAGTGTTGTGAGACATAAATGAGTAAGATATCTATAGCGGATATACTGCTAATCTTTTAATGAGGATACATAAAAGATTTTCCTGATTCTGAGAAAAATAAGACTATATAAACAGTGAAATTTTGAAAAAGTGAAAAAAGGAACTTCAACAAAATGGTTGTTAAAACTGATTGTAAGTTCAATCCAGCCATTGGCTTTTTTATGATCTAGTAAACAGTGTAGGGAGAATAACTTACACGATCTGAAATTAATATACATATAACGTATAAGACTCTTTTATCTTGAAGCTATTTCACAGAAATATATAGTCAAATGCAATGGGCAAACAACATTATCACCTGCTGATGTTGTGGAGAGTTGTTTGGTCTGCCCCTTCTTTCCCAGTTCTGATATGCCCTGAGTTCTATTAGATCCTTGGGTATGGGTTGCAGACAAGTATTTGTATCAATTTCAGGTATCTCGATTCGAAAATTCCCATGGTTTAATCTTAACCTAAAACACCAGGACAATGTATTCATAAGATTCAAAATCCGTCAAACACCCAATGACCAAAAAAAAAAGCACTAAGCTGGAGAAAGAAAGACAACAACCATCTGTCATGACTGCCATCCTTCAAAACAAATTCAATGGCGTGAATCTTAGGGTCCCGCAACTCAACTGTAACTAAGTATATCTCTCCACTCTACAATTTCAAACAGAAATTCCATTACTCAGTAGTTACTTATAATACAAGAACTTCCAAATCCATTGAAAGAAGAAGAAATTTGAAATGATAATAGACCTTAACAAATGGTGTCTGCAATGCACCTTGCTTAGGATGCTCAGCAGGGATGAACCAGTTCCTAAACAAGCATATAATAAATATCAAAATCTTTCATGGATACACTAATAAGCCATATTAAAGGAAAAATCACCATAAATAGGAAACTAGTCTTTGATTTCTTTATTTTACGTGTTTCCACGGTAAAGAAAACCCCAATGAAGAATCCAAGTCCGTGCACAGTTCCTTAGCTGAAATTGAACTCTCACGTTCCGTCCAATTGAAGATCCAGACACATTAATCTAACCAAAAAAATTAAAAAAATTATAAAAAGAAATCAACAAACTGTTTGATAACTTTGCGTCTTTGCCAAGAAGAACTATTACCTGAAGCTTCATCCCTTCCACAAGTTCAAAATTATGGACTCGAGGTATCTGCTTGTCCTCAGAAGTTGCCATTCTAACTCTTCTGTGTAAAACAAATAATCCAAAAAAAATGCAGAGATAGAGAATATATAAGTGTCAAAGAATCATCAAGCAATAACTCTTACTACTATAAAATTAAGTCTACAATAACTTATTTAGTTTATATTTTTTAAAAAACTAGCTCTCAGGGAAATCACTAAATAGAGTCAGAGAATTTAATCATGAAGAAAGTTATGGTTTGTTTACAGGAGGACGTGGAAGAATCCACGATAATTGACATTTGGAAAGCCATTCCAGGATCGAATCCAGGAAAAGATAGAGAGGAATTCGATTCTTTCCACTTACTGATGCAAAATGGTCGCATTTGCGATTTGCGAAAGTATGATTCCCGATGGCGCTGAAAAAGAGCTTCGATTCGGAAATCAACTTTGACGATGTGAAGAAATGCTGAGAAAGAAGAGGATTCAAGCAAGTTACAACGGCAATTCGCGCGAGTTTCAAGTGTCGGCGGTTATATTGATGCACGAGCCTCGCACGTGTTGCGTAAAGAATACGAGCCTCCGTGGCTGCACCGGATTAAACGCTGCGTTTTATTTGAACGTTACTATTTACCATGGTTCTACATTTCTCCGCTCAGTTGATGTAGGTAGCGTCTGTTGCACCGAGTAATTTGTATTTCGTGCGATTAAATGCTATCATCATTAATGTGATAAAATCAAGTAGGACTCTTATTTATTTAAAATTAAAAGCATAAATTTAATAATTTAGGGTTCAATTTCATATTATGGTAAGTTAGCTGTAGTTTAAAATGCAGAATAAATATTATATAATTTAGAAGTTATGTTGATTTTATCACAAATTTTGTATAATGGATTTTCATAATATATTTAATATTTTTATTTAAATTATTATTTAAAAATTATATTTATCTCATATTATTAACTTTTATTTTATGTTGATGATTTTTTGTTATAAGAAATTGTAATTTTAAGTCACATTATCTCAATATTATTGAGAGCCTAAATATAAATTAGTGAAATTAAAAAAAAGAAGAAGAAAGAAGCTAGTGACAGACTATTGAGCACACAAAATACATGCATTAGATAAAAAAAAGCACTTTATTGTAGTAAGAATACTTCCTCTATCAAAATTTCTTTTTCCGAAACCCAACATCTAAATTGGATTTAATGCTTTCAATATTTTTCCCTTACTCAATTATCAAAACGTTTTTCACTGCATGCGAGACTCTGAAAAATTTTAAATAATTGATAAAACTAGAGATATTGATTAGGGGTGGGCAAATAATTTAACTCAATTCAAGAAATTTAAATTTAGATTAGATGCGGATAAAGATTACAACACGATTGAATTATGATTAATTTGATCCGATTAAAAAATACGATCAAATATATATTTTACTCGACATGACCTGATCGGACAATAATAGTTCATTTTAATTTTTACTCATTTGATTTCATAGTAGTGGTTTTCATTTTTTGTTGAAAAAGGGTAAAAAATAAAATAATTTGAGATAATTACATTAATATAATGTTCTAATAACTAAAATAATTTAAAAAAGGTTCAAAATAAACAAAAAGGCTAAAAAATAGTCATAATCCAAATATTGTCTGAATCTATTCTAATTAAGCCAAATCGAATTGTCAAACCCTATTCGATTCATATATAATCATATTCGATCTGATCTGAACACAATTTAAATTGTCAATTCTATTCCATTAAATTCTAAATATATTTAGATTAGATTAAATCAAACAAATTATAAATTCAGATAAATTTAAATTACTTTTCTATCAACTCAAATTTAATTGGATTGATCCAAACCCAATTCGACTTTGCCTACCCAAAAATATTAATTATTATGCATTGCTATATTATATACATTTGCACATGATAAAACTTCAATGAACTTTTAATGTTATGATGAATATATTGAGTGTGTTAAATCATCTCTAAAAAGTTTTATTAATTTTTATTCTTTAAATATATATTTACTTATTTATATAATAAAAGTGAGAGTGAAAAAATATATTATTTTTAAAAAATAATAATTAAAATATTTTTTTAATAAAAATTAATAAAATATAAATTAAAAAATAATTTTATAAAATTAAAGAGAGAAAATATTTTTTATTTAAAAAATCTTTTTTAAAGTCTTTTAGTAAAACAAAGTATTTCGATAAACCCGGCCGCCCTATGCAGTCCCTGTCCTCACGCACTAGTGTATTTGAACACCTCTTTACTTTATGCGGTGCACAGACCCCACGTTATTACTTTTTACTATCTTCCAAAAAAAAGTAGCTGCACACCCCAATAAAAATTATTCTATCTTTGGAAATGCTGACATAATTGAAGCGGTTTCACAAAAAACCAAAGCTGGTTTTCAAATACAGCTGGCTTATTTAACAATCACCAACCCTTTAATGTCTCAGACATCCTGGCTCCTTACTTTTGCTTGTCGGGGCTGTAGTGATTTAAGCACTTTATTTATCAACGGAGGGATAAGAACGAGTGGAGACACACAACAGGAGAAGCATGAGAAGAAGACTGGACTGGGGGAAGTCTTGGAGATGGGTGAGTTGGGAAAATAATAACTTTCTTCACGAAAGAAAGCAATTTTTTTCCCACACCTCCCATCCCTAAGATTTTCTTCAGTTCCTTCCTCTCTTTTCCTGCCTTTCGCTACTGTTTTGGTAAGTGTACTGTTCTCTCCTCCTTCAAAGCCCCCTTTTTTTTCTTCAGATACATATATATATATATAATTTTTTTTTTTAACACCAAGCGCTTTGTAGGCTCAGATCTAGTATTAGATGGATGAAAAGGGTAGTATATTTGATGATATATTATTTATTTTAAGTGATTAGCAATTGATGTGAGATCTAATCACCTTAATATTTGTTTCCATGGGGTGTATATTTTTCCCCCCCCTTGAAATTAGAACATTATAAGCCTTAACTTTTGGTAAGATTCTATCAATGAGTAATATAGAAAGGAGAAAATTGCTTGCTTTTTATATACGTTATTTAATGTTAAAACATGTATCATTGAAACTCGGAAAGGATCTCTTCTTCTCTTTGGAGGGTGCTGCAAATTTCCAAACACTAGTTTTAGGATGTTATCATTATAATATCTGACAGCTTCATCATCCAAGGGTTTTACTGTTAACTTTGCATGTTACAATTTGGTCGCGGGATACATTTTGCGCCGTAGGATAAGTCTTTGGCAAATATAAAGATGGATACAACTAAAACAAGAATATTATAATGTGTGCCTTTAATCCAACAGGAATATATAATTGTACTCATGCCAATAACAATCCCCAAATTTTCATCTCAATATGGCATTCATCTTTGTTGTAGAAAAATTGTTGTAATGGTCGATGATTTAGGAGATGAGGTTTTGGTGTCGGAGTCTGGTGGGCAATAGTTGTTGACTCGGTGGTAGTTTGATTGAATTTTGGGAGATGATATTTATCCAACCGATGAACTCCACCAGGCATTTTCTTCATTTTTTTTTCACTTGGTCTGTGTGGTCCATGAGTGGGTTACGAATCATTGCTCTTGAAATTAAGGCCAAGCCAATCAGTTAGTGCCATTGAGCAGTTAGTGCCATTGAGCAGTTAGTGCCATTGAGCATGCAATCCATACTTCAAGTTATTTAATTGTGATTTTTACAGTGGTGTAAGAAACTGTATGCTGGTAATATATGGAATGTAAAATGAATCACTTTCATTCCTCTTATTCCTAAAGTTGATAGGTAATTGCCTTAAAATCAGGCTACAATATTGATTTCATTGCAGCAAACTTAAGAGTTTACCTAATGCAAAATCCATATCATATGGATGGTTGGTGTCCTTGGCTTTTTGTTTACCTTTTTGATTTTCAACAATCATGAGATGAGGAGCATAGTTGCAATGTTGTTTCAGTTGAAAATATAATCAATTATATGTTATTGAGTTTTATAATCAATTATATGTTATTGAGTTTAATCCGTACAATTCCATTTGCAATCCTCTCTATTTTCATTTTCGAATTTAATCCATGGGATGTGGCATAAATTTTCTGCAGCAATAAGGTATATATGAGAACTGCACTGCAGTCCCAAATGCATCTATAACTTTTTCTAGCAAGTGTGCCATTTACAATATGAAGTTCTGAACTATCTCAAAGTAAGATGATACGCTTGAAAATGCATCATTGTCTTGCAAAGTGTAACCACTGAATTAAGGTTGCGATAATGTATGCTTGCAACTCCAAGTGCATCACTTTTGAATTTTGCAGGATTAATTTTTTATGTACGATGCATTATACATGTTGACGCAAACTAGAGAATTAATCTAGATGAGGGTGATATTATAAAAGGATGTGGAAAATTAACGTGGTTTGTGCTAGCTGCCTTAGAGCTGGATATTCAAGGAGATCTAGCTCTGTTGCCATCTGGGCGTATTCGGATTGGGCACTTTGCTCTGACCGCTTATCGAAATCAGAGTCTTCAGTAAAGCTACTGGAATCTTTATACGTGTCATCATCACCTGAATAGGTGTCCTGACTTGAACTAGGAATTCCATCTACATCTGACACTGTATCAGTGTCACCCCAAGGGGTGTCCTAATTTTGCCAGGCTGTATTCCATGCAGTAGGCCCAAATTCATCATTTGCAGCAGCTTGTTCATCTTGAAATTCATCATAGGTGGACTCGCTATCACTGGAGTTCCACTGGTGGGATGGGCCGGCTTCATCACTATGAGCCCATCGAGTGAAAAAATGAATTGTCTCATCCCCACTACGATCCGCAGCACTCTGAGAGTAGAGATACTGGAGATACGTATTGTTAGCCTCATCCTCAGAAGAGTCCGACGTAGAGAGGTGTGGCTGGGGCAGATCATCAAAATTCAATGGTTCACGGAGAGGAACCACTGGATCATCAGGGAAAGGTTCAGTAGGTTGTAGAACCTGTAATGGCTGCTCCTGGGCTAATGTGCTTACTTCCCAAGTAGGCCAAGTAGGCCAGTCATGGGGTAGCTGTTCATTGGTAAGGTGGCCAGAAAATTCGGGCCCACTATCGGGTTGGTGTGGAACATCATCATCCCAACCAGAGTGGGGTAATACAGGATACTGTGGTGGTGGTGAGTAGCTACGCCAAAATGCTTTTTGACAATTACCAGGGGCATTTTCTTCCCATATGTGCCAAGGTTTACTGGGCTTTGACTTCCAGTGTACAACATCATCCTCATCATCGTCCAGTGGCAATGGGTGATTTGCGTAGAATTGTTCCAATACTTAATTGATCAATTTGTTCGGTCTTTGGTCTTGTGTCCACGGGTAGAGGAAATATATCTTTTATTAAGATCGTGATTACAATTAATTTTTTTATTTACTACCTTTTTTGGGTGACCCATACTATGGGAGACCTATGCTTTTATAGCTTTATATAGAAAAAGTTTTTTTCATATTTAAACTTTTTTTAACTCTTATTTTTCTTCTAGAATTTTAATTATAATATATTTAATTTATTTATGCACTAAGCAATATCTTTCTTTGATTTTTATTTTGCTGGATTTGATTCAACGATAGTTTCTTATTTGGATTTTGCTTTTTCTGTGTAGTTCATAATCTAAATTGGGTCCAAGGGTCCCCATGAGTTAGAATTCATGACTTTTGTCATTCTCTATTTCTATAAACTTTGATTTCTACTCCTCATTCCCAAAAGACTATGGTTTTTGCTCTCTAAGAGTATGCTTCCTGCTACTTATTCTTGGGGACCATGGTTCTTGCTCCTTAAGGAGCATCACTCTCCATCACCATTCTTGGGGGACCATACCTCTTGCTCCCATTCTTGATTATTTTATATTTTTTACAACAATACACACGCTCTATTAAATTCGTGATGTTAGCTTGGTTCAACTATTAAAATCTGTTGTGATGGTTAACATACTCTAAATAAAAATTTAAAAAAAAATCATGAATGTCTAGGAAATTATACTGATAAGGAGAGTGAAGATGTACCATTTCTGATTATAAATGTGATGCTGTTGCTTACACTTGTTCATAGATGAGCAAATAATTAGCCTAAATTCTTCTTTTATTTTGGTGGCTGCACCTAAATCCCGAGGCCGGTTCTAATCTGTGCCTTTTATTTTGTTATTGAAGTTGCAGGTTTATGAAGAGAAAGAACCCCTAACGTTATATAAGAGGGAGGGCCTTAAAGTTACATGAACGTAATTTATGGTCTTTTAATAGTTACAATACCCCTGGTGGGGCTGGACACTGTAGTTGTGTGAGGGACGCAAGTTATGTTCACACAACTTATGTTCACACAACTTAGCGCTAGCCTATATAAGATAGTGAAAAAGTATTGTGTTTAGGTTTTATCAGCTACGAACATAGAATATTTCTATCATTATCTGATTTGAATATTGATAGAATTTTTGGTTGGTTGGTTGGTTAATTTATGGTCTTTTAATAGTTACAATACCCCTGGTGGGGCTGGACATTGTAGTTGTGTGAGGGACGCAAGTTATGTTCACACAACTTAGCGCTAGCCTATATAAGATAGTGAAAAAGTATTGTGTTTAGGTTTTATCAGCTACGAACATAGAATATTTCTATCATTATCTGATTTGAATATTGATAGAATTTTTGGTTGGTTGGTTGGTCAGTGTTGTATAGGTCATTGATTTTTGTCTCAAGTTTTAAACGTATAGCTACTTTCAAATTTCATTTTGTGGTATAAAATATTTGGTCCTTTTTTGAATGTTAGTTAGTTCATTTTTTTTTACTTATTGTGGAGTTTTTTTTTTTATTTTAACCACGAGATATTTTGGAGAGGGTCTTAAATGTGGGAGGTATTTTTCAATCCGTATCACAATTCAGACTAGAAATCTCTGCTCGAACCGAGAGGTATAGGTTAACTCAACAAAGGTGATTTTTTTGCGACTTGAATTGAGGAATAAATTCAGTTAAATAATTTAAGAGAATTTTATTATCAGTGAAATTAATATTTTATTGGTAGTTAGTTCGATCTTTAGACGTGTGTATTCTGCAATTGTATGATTTGGACGCGGCTCGAAGTGTAGTCACTATATCAAAAAAATAAAATAAATAATTTGATTGCTTAAAAAATTAGTTAAGCAATCAAATTGCTTGCTTAGGGTCGAAGTAAAAAATTATACAAATTTTTATAACGACAAACTAAATAGTTGTGCGGCTCGGCTGAAGCCGCACGTCTGTAAGGAAAATGTCAAGCATATCCGTCAAAATAAATTTTATAACTCCGAAACGATAAAATGGAAACTTGACGCGGAGATTGGGGCATATCTCCATGACAGCATATTTAAAAGAAGCCCACGTGCCCCACCCACCTTCTAATATTTTTTTGTTGGTTAGAGGTTCCAAACTTTTATTTAAACTCGTGTAATTGAGATATTGCATGTACGTCAGCAAAAA
Organism: Citrus glauca; assembly: GCA_029633175.1. Lineage (NCBI taxonomy): Eukaryota > Viridiplantae > Streptophyta > Magnoliopsida > Sapindales > Rutaceae > Citrus > Citrus glauca. The sequence goes on from JAQOOD010000002.1 coordinate 29,266,982, forward strand.
TAAGAATCTTCGACTAAGATTAGGAGGAGAAGGGTGGTATTCTGGCTAAAGATTCATTTATTCTCTTCAATTGGATACAAATTAAGTTTGGGTTTGAAAAAATTAATTTATTTAATAAATAAGTGAATTTAATTTAATTCGTTAATTAAATTAATTGAATATGAATATATTGATTCGTTTAATAAATAGATCGTAATGGGTGATAAATCAATACGATTCCATTAGTTTAAAAGTCACTCATTATTTGTTCAATTAAATCATTTATTTATTCTTAAAATATGTATGAAAAATTTTAAAATATGAAAGTCAATATAATAATTATAAATGATAATGAGTTTGTAGTTTGTAAGATGATAAATCTGTGGTCTTTTTATGTTTATTTTATTTATTATTTATATTTTTATACATAAATTCATATTTAATTTGGTTTATTATGGATTCGTTATAGGATAAATGGATAATAAACGAATTCAAACTCTATTCAATTCGTTATTAATTCTGTTAAACGAATGAAATGAAGTGAATTGAAAATTCATTTAATAAACAAATTGAATTTGAAATCTGAGATTTTAATTCATTTAATAAACAAATTGAATCTGAATCAGTGAAATTTTCCAATTCGTTTACTATTTAATTTGAATACAATTCGTTTGTTTGGTTTGTCGCCTGCGGAAGTGTTTCATAAACAATTTTTCACAATGATAAGTGATAACAAACTTCTAAGATTTCAGAAATCTCTCACTTAAGTCCTCTATATTTTATTACCTTATCAACAGTCAAAGAGGACCTGGATAAGAAACTCAACTATTAACGTCGGTTGCCTGACTGCTTATATATATATTCACTTGCGTCTTCACCAACAAAGAAAGGGCAGGTAGAGAGGGAGGGGGGATTCTTGCTCAGTTGCTTGGGCGGGTTTTTTTCCTCCCTCTCAATGAAACCTTTATTAATATGCTTTCTTGGCATTGTTTACTCTATGGCATGTGAATTTCTTGTTTTGTTTCAGTGGTAGAAGTGAAAGGGAGAGAAAGAAGCAGGGAATTTTTTGTACCGAGCAGCTTGGACGGGACTAAAGCAAAGACGATTTATTTTTTTTTTTTAATTTAAAAAAAAAAGTCCTTTTCCAAGATGGCTAGTACAAATGAATTATTGCTGTTATACCCTATGCCTGGCCATTGAAATTTAATTCATGCAGCTCAACTGGTTTGTAAGATTAACTCATCTTTTTCAGCTTAAAACAACAATAAAATATCTTCCCTTTTATCTTGTGACTTGCATGTTGTTAGTTGTAGCAAAACCATTTAGTAAATGTTAAAAGCTGGTTTTGGCTAGAAGATAAAATTTCCGAGAGCTCAATACCATTTACGTTTTTTATCGTCTGTTTTCATTAGATTGCATATCAGCTCACTTGAGAGAAAACTGTTGCATATGTTTTATACAGCAGTTGAGCATATGACAAATTGCATGGCACTTTCAAGAGCACAGATTTGTTCGAGTTGCGGCAGTTAACCATATGTTCTAGACAATTTGATAATTAATCCATAATGCATCGTCGTATTGCATCTATAATTAATGTTAGCGATATATATATATTTTTTAATTTAATGATTTATTTACTTGGAACTGCTAGTGTATTTCATCTACAAAATCATGGTTGATATTTAAAGAACATCGTATATAGAAAAACACTAATTACCTAAACTTGTAGGAAATGTTTCGGCATGTTGTTTATGGCAAGACTATTTTGGATGTGAACTAAGCTTTTATGTAAGCTATTTGATGGATGGTTTCTCTTCTTTTTCATGTCAGTTGGTCAGTGCTCTGTAGCAAGACGCACTCACAATGTGGCACCATTTTATGAGAGACTCGATTGTACTTGAAAGCTTGTGAAATGTTCTTTATGGCTGAATGATAGTACTAGTTTTCTTCCGCAAATGAGTGCGCTTGAATTTCTTTATCGTTATTGAATTAACTACTGACCTATCTGTATCTTCATGTTTGTAATTTGTTCGCACGGAAGAAGCAGTCTGAACTTCAGCTATGAGATGTGCCTGCTGGTTGAATCACTGCTTTGCTGGGACTGGGAAGGTTCTGCGCTGCCTGAGTTTTTGTTAATGAAGTTGCCGATGGAAGCAAATATCATGTTTTGATTGCAATAAAATTACATATGCTTGTGTGCAAAAGTATACATTGCAAGTTGCTGTGACCGCATAAGTTCCCCACAGAGCTAGTAGTGTTCTGTAATAAATATCTTATGTTTGTCACGGGGGAAAAAAAGAACTTTGCGCTAGAAGGAGGGCTTGAACCTCCGACCTTGTGGTTAACAGCCACACGCTCTAACCAACTGAGCTATTCCAGCTTTTATGTAGCTTTTGTTTTCCATATTTTTATTTTAACTTTTCTTCTTCATCTATTAAATCTTGATAGTAGTAAGTTAGTTGCCATTAGTTGCAATTAAATAAAACATTTGCTAAAACAACTCACTCGTATCATTCTGCCATACAAAATTACCACAGCATCTAAGCGCATATTTTGCTAAAACATTTGCTTTCTTAAATAAATATGACAATTCCTGAAATCTTGCTTTGCAAAATTAAACATTGTAAATCAGTAATAACCCAAAACAACTCACTACCAGTACTTTGATGACCCAACACAGATTATATGACTAGCAAATAATTCAATTCAACAATCCGTGGAGTCAAACCAATCCTCCTCGTGAATCGTAAACTGAAACATAAGGTTTCTATCTCATCAACAACAACATCAGAATATACTCCAACATGCATCCATGCCGCCATAAGCAGCGCTGCGTGATTTCCTACTTCTATTACATTTATTTATTTATTACGTACAACATTACTCTTCGCCTAAATTGTATATATTCAGTCAAAATTAAACCATTGACCTAATAATTCAAATTAAACGCACGAATTCAAAAATCAGTAAGATGTCTTTTCATAATAAACTTTAAGAATAAGATGGTTTATTTAATTTTGAAAGCTTGTCGAAAGATTGAATTTCGTATTCACATGTGGCCCTCAATTTCTTTCCCTCGGCCCACCTACTCTTTTTAACTTTTCTCTTAACTAATTACGTTTCAGTCTTTCACCTGCTACCAATAACCACAGTAATTTGTTTTTAATTTTCTTTTTTTGAAAAAAGCAACATTGGATCCAATGTAGAGGCGTGCGTGTTATCTCAGTTGCTCTGTTTTTTAGCTCTTTTATAATTTTCTTTAGATCGCCGTATATTGCCAGATTGACGCCCTCGAAACGGCTCAAATTAAAATGGCTTGTGCTGGGCTGGGTTGGGCCCCATTTTTTATTTTGTGTAATTTTCTATTTTGAGGCTGTAAATATTTCGAGGTCATGCGCCGCTCTTTGTCCGCCAATTACTAGACAGCTAATGGACACATGGCACTTTGTGGGGCTCCTCTCGTATTTATATGCTTAATCCTTAGATTAGGGGCCTCGAGTATCCAATGATTGATTATTTTTTCATTAATATCCATAGTGAATACCCACCCACACTTCAGTTTTGCTTACAAATATCTTAAACAAAAGTTTTTTTTTCTATTTATCAACATCATCATTTTTTTATTATTTTTGTTTTTACCTACTTTAGCATTGGCAAATCATTTGTACGATTAGTTACAATAAAAAATTAATTAAATTGTTAGATAATTAAGGAAAATAAAATTAGTTTCAACTTTGTTTATCCTTTTATTTTTTAAGAAAATAAATAAAAATTAAATTTAAAACTACAGAAGTAGTGTTACTCTTATTTCTTCAAAAAAAATTAGTATTATTTGGATGAACTGCTTTTTTTATTTTTTTTAAAATGCGCGCATTCGCGTATATATTTTCACCAATTTGTCATTTTTACGAAAGAATGGTGCTGTGATGAGGTAATCACAGTGTCCCATTGACAAAAATTGATCACGAGAACAAACGGACGGCTGAGATTCAATAGCAAAAAAGAAAGTGGAGCACTTTAAAAAAGTTTGAAAACTGGGATGTTTAGTCATGAGTCCTTGGTATTCGTGTAACGGATCCCACTTAAAATTATTGCTCCATCATAGGTGAGAAGTGAGAACAACAGGAGTCAAACTTTCAAAAGATTTTGGCCAAAAAAATGCAAAACGGATTGAATTTGAACGATTGAATCATACAAAAATCTAATTTATTTATTAAAAAATTACACAACATTCCCTATAGTTCCTATTATTTATGAGTTTTTCTAATAAACCTAAAAGATTACCCCAGAAAAATTGCTAATTAGTTTTTGGGGTAAAAAAATGACGACAGTATTAGCGAACTCTGGATAAAATTAAGGAAAAAATTATGATGTAACTGTGATATCGTACTACAGTTACGATTAGATATAACTGTGGTACGGTACTACAATTGTACCGTAACCGGACCCTAAAGTTAAAAAAAAAAACTTACTTGCCCGGAAGAGAATCTAATAGTTAGCATGTTGATATTAAAACAATAAAAGCTATGCAACAAATTTCTCATTTCTCATCTCAGTGTTTAATTTATATTGGATGTGTTAACAAATAATTAGAATTTTCTCTCATCTTGATCCTTATTTGGATTATCCCTACCCATCTAAATTCTAATCCAATTCAAGTTAAAGTTAAGGCGAGAATTAAAAGAAGATAGTGACAGTCCACCAAGTTATGGCGCAAAGACAAGAGTGAACAAGAAAAAAATGAGAAAGAAGAAAGAAATGTAAGCGCTGACTTATGATCCTATTAGACTTTGTGCACATATATCTTTCTTTGTTTTCTTGTCATGGACAAATCTATAGCAAGTTGATTCGCGTTAGGCTGTTAGCCCCATTTGTTTTAACTTTTATTAGTTGCTCTATCAATCCTAAAAGGATGTTTCCATGTCGAAAATTATTTAACATCTATAGCCAACCAAAAGGTAGATACAAATATAAAAGGTCTAATGGGCATGGCAATTATTTCTCGAATTCAAAAGATATGTGTCCCACTTCATTTTGACAAAATGTAACATCCCTTTTTTTTTTTGTAACTTTTAATTGTAAAAGATGGACAATTCATCGTGCATCATGGACAATTGAAAACGAGTTCTCTTTGAAAATGAGAAATTACTTGAGGTTACTAGAGATCAATGATTACTCTATATCAATTAAGGATATACCCGAATCATTACTCCTTGGGCTGAGCATTACAAAATGAGAATAGAAACAAGGCGGATCTATAGATTCATATATAGGTTTAATTTTATTAACCATACATCATGTTCCAATCAATGGAATAATTTAAATCATTATGATTTCAACCTATGTTTCATGTATAAGCTTTAGATGAAGTTTAAATCTGCAGTATTTAATAATTATTATTCGTCTTAAAGAAAGAAAAAACTTTCTTTTCTTTTCGATCATATCAACAATAACATGTCAAAAAGAGCATGCTTGTTGAGTTGGAAGTCAAGACTCAAGCACATCACCACCTAACGCAGCGTTGATTTCATACTAAAGTTGATTGATAGTTTAACGCAAAATTGAAACCAAAAAAAGATAGATTATTGACTATTGCATTTGGACATTATTATTATTATTATTCTTATTTAATGCAAGTTTGTAATATAATCTTCTCCTGCGGTAGGAAGCATGCATGGAACTCATTAAAGCAAATCATAATGAACATAAAAAATTCAACAAAGCTGGACTTAATTAATAGTTCGTTAATTATTAATTAACCAAGGAAAGCTCCATTGCTATGGGGCAGCCCAGATCATAATCTTTATAGATTATATATAGTTCAAGTATGATTAATGCATGTAAGATGCTCTTCAAGAAGGAAAACAATACAAATATTTTCAAGATTAAAATACTTAATTTGGACTTTATCCATCTTCTTACTTTTAAAAAAAAAATTATCCAGTGATATTCTAAAAATATTCGGCTTTCGCTACTAAATAATTTTACAAGTATATATATATATATTTTCTTTGGGATGATATTTGTACAAGTTTAATATCATATTCGATCATCTTGTAACATGCATAAGGAAGAAAGTGGAAGATTGTAGATTTGTTTTGCCAATTGATGATGTGTGTTTCCAATACCAAATATGCACAAGACTCTAGGTGATGACTAGCCATACGTTGCATTGCACTATCATCTACATCTGCATTACCCAGCTCTCATTAATAAGGTAATAAAACTAAAAAGTTAGCCATGAAGACTTTTGTCTGGAGACTAGAGCTTAGTGAAAATGGATGAAATTATAAATTGACAAAGAGCCAGTGCCAGGTTCACCGTTCACATGCACAGACAAACAAACCCCATCAATGGCCAAGCCACTTTAATTTCTCTCTCATCCATGAGAATAATATGAAAACTCCCAAGAACCTAGGAAATCGAGTTAGTGGAGTTTTTTGCATTTCCCACAAACATGCCCTTAACCCCCAGCTTGGACCAATATTTTCAACATTCATTTTTAACAAAAATAAATAAATCAAAATAATTTTAATTTTTAGAGATATAATTAGAAAAACAACCCACTCACATTACACCAAAAAGCTACTAGCTAGTCTCGCCTTTATATACGAACCATCATGTCCCCTTAGCCCTCTATATCCACCACATTCTTTTCTTTTCTAGCTAGTACTTAGCACTTCGTTTTAGAGCTCATAATGCACAATTTATCTTAAGCATATTGACTGACACTATAGTTCTTTTCACTAAAGGTCATATGTCAACGATGCTCATCAAGGCTCGCCGCCACGGTGGCTGGGGTGTCTGGTGGCGAAGGAGGTGGAGGCACGGTCGAAAAGGGTTCTTTAGTAGATATGGACGGTAGCTGATGGCACAACAACACACAAACAACATGCTTTGCAATTGGGCTCTCCCGAGTTTCTAGCCTCTAGAGGGGGCAGAATTGGGAGAGCGGCATTATTGCATTGCGGGGAATTGAGGGTAGCGGTCCGATTTTACTTTTAACTTCTGTTGTTTTTATTCCATGTTTAACCTTAGCTTGCTTTGTTTCTTTTACATATTTGTCCTAATTAACTAGTGCTTTTTTTTTTTTGGGTTTTTAATGTTATGAACATGGGATGTAAGGGATGCATACAAGGTAGCTAGCTAGGTTGTGATTTGTTTTAAGTAGGGATCTCGAATTGTTACTGGGTTTGGACTTCGGATTTGTTTGTAATGCTGCTGGGCATGCATCTCTTACACCTATCATGTACTTTGCTTTTGTTATGAATTCAAGATAAAGAAATGACTTTAGTTTCCTTTTTTTTCCTTCTTTTTCTCTGTTTCACCTCCGGTCTTAACGAGAAGCTCTCATTTCGTTTTGCATAACCGAGACATCTAGTGTGATGATAAAAGAGGTTTGAAGTGCGAAATTTGTTCACGTAAGTGTGAGCTATGCTTGCACTAGCTCGCATTCGTTTCATCTGAATGAGATAAGTTGGCTGCCAGGGAATAATTATGCTTTTATTGTGATCTTTTATCGGTTAATGATCAAATAGTTGATTCGTTTTGGGACGACTGACAAAGAAACCGCATGGCTTTATGGCAGTAACTTGTCGTTTTCAATAGCTAAACTTCTGCATGTGTGGAGTGTGAACGTTAACAATATTTCCAATGCTGCTTTGAATCTGACTTTTCTTCTTCTTCTTCTTTATATTTTATTGTCTTTTTACTCCTTTTCTGTTCTTTCTTTTTAAGCAACATCATTTTGCTTCTCTGCGCTGGAACAGAGTCATCAGAGACTTTGGACTTGTAATTTTCTTGACTTGAAATGGTCTCAAAATCTTATCATTATCTTCATTACAAAAATTCTATTTGGATGTGTGATTCCTCCAAGCGTTAATTATAAAAAAGCTATACTGGTTAAAGAACTTTGATCAAGGGCGCGCGTTGGATTGCGTGGTAAATTTTTATTAGCAGAGTTGTCATAGTTCCGCCAACGAGAATAAGCAACGCGTCTCGTCCCGCACTTTATCAACCCGAAGGAAGTGTTTAGTTGGCAGGAGAGGAAGGGGAAAGCAAAATAATTTTATTTTTTATTTTTTTGATTTACCATAATTGATAAGAATTTAATTTTCATTATAATTAAATATACATCATAATGTGGAATTTAAATTCTATACCAAAGAATGATAAATTTAAATTCCTCCTCTATTGAAAGTCAAAACATCCAAAATTATCCCTTAAATTTTTTATAAACTTGTTTAATATTATTAAATTATTATTATTTACAATTTTATTTTATTAATTTAATATTACAGATAACTAATTTTGTAGTAGTAAGAGTTATAGCAATGATTTAAATAATTTAATAAAATCACTTTGTTTATTTTATTAATTTTAAAAAATAAAAATAAAAATTTATTTAACAGTCACCGAACTGCCATGCTGCCACCGCCGGACCACCGCCTCAGATGCTAACAACCGCGCATGAGATGTCACCACTTGTACCGTTGGAGTCGCCGGCCGGCGCTCAACGTGGTGTGGTGACGGTGGTCCTTCAATCTTTCTGTTGTTTTTTTTTGGTTATTAAACAATGAAGAGGCAAAACAAGAAAAATACCTAAGAAATATGATTTAAGGATTTAGATATGGATGTAATATTTTTTTATTCTTTTGTTAATTTAAGATTAGTTTAGGAATTATAAAAATTGTAATAAATAAGAAAATAACTTCTCAAAATATTTTTTCAATTCTAACTTCTCCCAAAAACACCTTTTTTTAATTCTAAAAGAAAAAAAAAGCTTAATTAAGCTAATCTAAACAGACACTATGAAGATTGGGCCGACAAGAAGAGACCACAGTTTTGTAAAAAAAGTTCACTCAATTTTCTTTTTTTTTTCTTTTGTTTTCTATCATAAAAGAAAAAAAAAGAGATAAAATTTAAATTATTTTTTACCCATCAAAATTATAATCAATTAAATAAAAACTACTTTAAGATCACATGCCAATCAAATAACTATTACAGTTTCTTGACGTTCGAGGATATCACAAGTAGAAATGATAGGATATTATACTTTTAATTCGAAGAGACATCTTATAATTCATCTGACTGATGCATCAAATGTCCAAAGTAAAATGATCATCGTTCATCAGCATGAAGAATAATGTTACTACACTTGCTGATGATGATTGAACATACAGTGTAACCCAAAACTGATTGTAATTGAATCGAATAGTACTATTGATACCCTTCTAAATACCTTTTAAAACTCTTTTAATTATTTTATAATTTTAATAATTATAAATTACCGTCGATTACATGATGAATAATTAATTAAATAAATGCTTGCCATCTCCTTTTAGGCAAATTGAATTTCTGCTCGATTATATTTGCTCAAAGGGACATATAATATTAGTATCGCGTTTGTTTTTGTTAACATACTTTCGTTACCACCGTGTCCCCTTTCATGGGCTCGTGAAAGAGCAACTGGGCTTTGGCCTTTATATGAATAAATGGGGACCCTTTTGTTTAGACTATACAAAAGTGGAATTTACGATTTAATAGTCGCCTCGTGAAATAAAACGTATTAACCCATTTGGGGGAAAAAAATTTTGGATCAGATTATCTCTTGGTATGAACACTCATGATCTTTTTTAGATCTTATGCCACACATATTTTAGTATTTTTTAATTTATTAACCACTAATTATATTAAAAAATTTAATCTCAGATCATACGAGAATCTGGTTAAAAAGTTTTAGAATCTCAGCTTGTATTTTAATTAATGAGTTGGTTATTTATTATTAGATAATATAATAGTTAAAAAATACATCGTGAGTGAAGCTGCATATGGTTAGGGGACTTAAGGCACAACTGGAACTGAAAATCCAAATATTAGGAAGTTTTTCAATTAGATTTGACAAAACCAAAAACGGCTACAGAAGCCTACAAGCTGTTTAACATATAAATTGACCAAGAAGTAAAACTGTTAAATGCATAAAAACACTTAAGAATCTATCGCTGAAAACCACAGATGCAAGGAGGAGGAATATGAAACATTAAGATGTCATGTCGTCTGCATATTTAATTATTTATAAATGAAATGTCATGTCGTTGCCATAAAACATTATAAACGACGCGCCATCAAGGATATCTCATCGAACCCTGTCTTTTACATCTCCCCGCCATGACTGATGTTAAAACCCAGCCACGAAAGAGATCCATAGCCAAATTGTAGCAAACAAGATTGATTAATCAAAAAAAAAGAAGAAGAAGAAGAAGCTTGATATGAAAACGATAGAAGGAAAAATGATGACGTCATCCCCCACAAAATAAATAGAAAGAAGAGATACCTTACCAGAAATTGAACTGAAGAAATCAAGCACCGTTCCTAAAGTCGACGAAGAGATGTTGAAGAGAGGAAGGAACCGCAGGAAATCATAGGAATGGGAGGCATAGGGAAGAAATTGAAATTGTAATTTTCTTTCTCAATTAAAAAAGAAAAGAAAAATTATACGTTTTCTTCACCTCTTACCCCATGCTCCCACTCCCAAAACTTCCTCGCTTCAATCTTCCTCTCCTCCACCTCTGTTTCTAGATCCACAACACAAGAAACACAACTCACAACACAACTATGCGAGGAAAGTGTTGTAAATGCCCTCCGGTAAAAGTAAGCAAAGCTGCACCTTGCAAAAGCAAAGTGATTAATAATTAAAAAATAAAAAACAGCCTGCCGTTTTGAATGCGTTAACTTTATTGGAAAACAGCATGCCGTTTTGAATGTGTTAACTTTATTGGAAATGCAAGGAATCATTTATTGGAATGAACACCCGTTTGGACGGTAGTGATTATAGTCTGATGCGGCCAGTGCGGGTCTGTGCTGTCACATGCTTGTGTTTGCCTTTTAAAATACGATAAAGAATTTTTAAAAAAAATTGAACGAAGAAAAGAATCCGAAGCAGGAGATTTGCCCACGCGTCCTCATCATCTTTATTCGCCCTTTCGATGTGCGAAGTGTGAACGCGTAGATTTTTGACGAGGGTTGGGTCAGTTGCCTGCACACGAATCTATCTTGTGGTCGCAATCACGTGGGAGGTCCGAAAGCAAAAGAGAGGGCGATATTCGGTCTAAATATCTAATGCGCTCAGCTTGAAATTTTGGAACGAAAGTAGAATAAGTCCGATTGTTGAAGAGTTCAACAACTAAAAAGGCTTCAATAAATTGAAAATGATATTAGAGAGTACGACTTTGGGAGAGTTTGGTTTTGGAGAGCTTGACTGCTAGGGAATACAGTTGTTCGAACGTAATTATTCTTTTTTTTAATTAAAAAAAGTCTTCCTTTTAAGCATTCAACTAATTGTTGGAACGTAATTATTGAAAGCGAATAAATAAGTCCAATTACTCGAACCAAATTATTGAAATTTTAAGTATGTACGTTCAGTTGTTGGAAGTCTTATACTTCGCATTATAATTAGTGTTCTCTATGAGAAGTGTTCTAGTTAATAGTTAAAAAAAAAACCTTCATTATATTAATTATTTAATAGTAAAAATTATAAAAATTATTTTCTTTGCCAAATCACTAAATTCTTCGTATCTCAATTATTATAAACCTACTTATTTATTTCTAAATAAACTAAATTCAGCATCAACATATCTAAAATTCGTGTGGTCATAATTATTTTTAACTTGTTCTTTCTTACAAGTTTTAAATCCTTTTCAAAGACAAAATTATTTTGTTTTTAATACTAAAAGTTGTCAAAAATCCATCAATCCTATTGAAAAGTCTCGTAAAGTATGATTTGCATTTTGAAAAAATAAATGCATATCTCTCATGGAGATTTGTTTGTCGTTCACAAGGACTCGCCTATCCTGCAACAGTATATTTATGCCACCACTTTTGTCTTTTTTGTGTAAGATTTCATGAAGCCTTTTTACTTATTCTTATTTAAGCTTTACTTCACAAATATTAAGTTCATTTCTTCCAAACCCGTGAATTCTTCAACGGCCGATCAACGACAAATCAGCTCTTCCAATGGCTGTGGTTGGTAAAAAAAGACAGAAAAAACTGTGGAGAACAAAACCCAAGTGGTAGCGTCATCGAAAATAAGAGAAACCGCGATGAATTAAAGTGGAGATTCTGTGACTTTTCACAGCTTCGATCGGCAGCTTTCCGAATGCTTTACAACGACAAGAATGGCATGAAAATGGCCGACGTCGCATGAGCTTCCGATCAGTACCAATCTTAGCCGGTGGAGTTGCCGAAAACAAAAACAAAATTCGGGTCAAGTTCGTAGGTCGAGTTGACCTAATTATTTTTGTGACAAGAATGGCGTGGAGATGACCGGCGTTGCACGATCCTTCGATCGGTACCAACCTTGGCTGATGGCGTGGACGGAAATAAAAACGAAATTTGGATCGAGTTCGCGAGTATTTGTGATAAAGAGAGGGGTATTGTAATAAAGGTGCAATATAGAAGAAAAATGTATAAATAACAAATAGTATAAGGTGCTAATTATAATGCTTATATGAATGCAATAGAAATTAATTTAATATTTATGAAGTAAAGTTTAAATAAAAATAAATGAAAGGGGTTCAATGAAAGTTTATAACACTGCTGGCACAAAAGACAAAACCAATGCCGTGGTACCGTAGCTAGATCCCGTCTACAAATCATCTGCTAATGAAATTATCGCCCCTAAAAAATATCCTTTACAAGTTACTCTATGCCAAAATCTGATTGAGTTGGTTAGTGGTTAAATCACATATCCTGCATTAGCAATAATAATCTAAACGCATTAAATATCCTGTGTCAATTAATAATTTGAGAATACTTTAGATTTTTCAAGACTTTTATAAGCATTGGAAATTATCACGCCACCTTTAATATGCTGGTGTTATTGGGTTGAATGCATCACTTGAATCATATGTTATTGTGCCCGTTACAGAATAGTTATTGAGCTTCAATTATAGCAGTTGGGCGTGCATGGATGTTATGCCATACTTTTCAGACAGAACTCGTCAGTTAAATTTAATTGGGGTCTTTAGACCGACCTAGTTCTAATCTCCTCAAATCCATCTACTCGTGATTACTATAACTACCTCTTACGACCTAGTTTAAAGTTTTATGCATTGCGTAAAGGCTTGGTAAAATTCGAGTCCGATCCAAATTTTAGTGATGTCCGAGACCGGACTGGATGAGTGAAACTCAAGACCAAACCCAGGCTAAAACCCAATTTTTTTGGTTGCAGTCCAGGCTCGGATTTTTTATCCGGATTTCTAAGGTCGGATGTGATAAATTCAATTTGTTCTTTCATTTATCTAAC
>JAQOOD010000002.1:29280363-29423156 GCA_029633175.1 Citrus glauca
TCTCCATTTCAATGTAAGTAAACAACCTACTCTTACCCTCACTCCACACTACTAATCCTATAATTGTCACTCCAATCCAAAAAGTAAACGCTACCTTAATAATCATGTGAAAGTCTATGTAAAAGAAGCTTCTATATTGTTCTTTATGTTGGATCGGTCTAGCTCATCATGGGTGCCAATTCCAACATGAACAGTATCATATTATTACATACAATGGTACAATAATAACCACATCAACATGTTGATGTGAATAAAAACAATTGATATTGTTACATTTGTGTGGCCGACAAATGTTAAAATATTGGGATTCTCTCCTTTTCTTTTTTTAGTTGTAAATTATGAGACAAGTAGTAAGCAAAACTACAATCCCACCAACATAAAAATGTGTTTAAATGATATATATATATATAATCATACTTTATATAGGAATAATCTACATGTGGTCATAAAAATTACAATCCTAATTTGGCTTAGTTGTAAATAAGAATAAACTCCATATTATGATAAGTTATAATTTTTCTAAATCTCATTTTAAGAAAGTTACATTTGCATAGTCATAATTATTTATTTATTACAAAAATATAGACTATGTTAAGATGAAATAAAAATATTTTTCTAAAATTAATTGAGATGATGATTTATATTTTAGAGTTTTTATCACATATTTGAACTTATGAGTATCTAATCACGTACCAACATAAAAATCTATTTATTGAAACCAAAATATTTCTAACCTATCTATTAATTAATGATTAATATAGTACACACTTTACTTTTATATCATTTGCACTGAGGTTCACAAAGCCAAAAGAATAATTATAGTAATCACACCTTTATTAAATTATAACTTCTTTGTAACAATAAAATTAGTTGTTTCCAATATCATGACAGTAAAAAAGTTTTATCGCATTAAGAGCATAAGTAGAGCTTTTAACACACCTCCAAAATCTTTTAAACACCCATTTGGAATTTTATTTCATAAAATACCCCTATTTAATTTATAAAATACAAATCCATATATTAAGATTAATCATATCCCCATAAAATTAACTCCAAATAAGTAGCTTTTAAAAGTTTTTATTTATAAAATATATACAAATCCTAAAATTTTAAATTATAATCTTTTGATTATATAGTTTTTTATTTCCATAAGTTTCAACTCTTATAATTTTTTAAATTTTTTATTAAAATTAAAATATAAATATATCATACATTTTCTTTTAATTTTTAGCTTATCTCTATTTGAGAGGATGTCAAAAAAGATCAAAATCTCCATAATTAAAAGAAAAAAGTATCGCCTAGGCGTTATCCGGAACCAAAACATATTTCGTGCTAGTGATAACAAATTTTGTAAGTTAATTTATTTGGAATTTGATGTAGAATTATTAATTATTCAATTTTTTTAATAGATCAATTGTAGAAAGTTTTTGGATAGATAAACTTGTTCACCACCGTAGTAACTAGCAATATGCCATATCACTTTGCTATGTCTGTATCGTACCTCAATGGCTCAACGTAATAGATAATTCAATATCATTAATATAAATATTTGAAATATTTAACTTATCTAAATTACTAATAAAAAATCTTAGTTCAATAAATCCAGCTCTATCAAAAGGGAAATTGCAAATCCCCTCAAATAAAGTAAGAAACGCTTATACTCAAATTTAAATGGCCATGACATTTACCCCCTTTAAATTAAGAAACATCACAATTAATTACACTTCCCCCCTTATGAACAAAAGTTGATACATTCTGTTGAATTATAATAAAAAAAATCTATAATGAATATAAGAAAAAGTCTACAATAAAAAGTCCATATTACCCTATTTATTTTAAGTTGGTTTATAAACTGTAAATATCTATAAAAATGAAATATTTTATATGTTCTATGACAATATTGTCCCTAATAAGTTAAGTTAATTACCTAATTTATGTATTTATTAAATTGGGCAATACAATATTTGAAGTTTGGTAAATATTATTTTATGTGTTATTTATGAGAGAATGCATTGTCTTACGAGAGAAATAAAATTAATGTATAATCTATAATGTGACGAAAATGGCATAAAATGGGGAAATTTATGAAAATAACTATAAAATTTTTGTTGTTTTCACAATTAACTCTCTCAACTTTTTTCTATCAATATTAGTCAAACACACGTTTTTCTCCCCAAATTACCCTTCTTTACAAATTAAAAGAAACTTTCTTTCTCCTCTTTCGTCAAACCAAAGGCAATTTTCTACTCTTGAATCATCAACCAACAGCGACGACAAAAGGCAACGATAAAAGTGAAATCCGATCACAATCTATTCGGATCCAATACTAATCAGCATCACATTATGGTATGAGTTATTTTCTGAAATTGCTCGAGAGTTTTAGTGAACTGCAAGTCGTTGATGAATCTGGCGACGTGCTGCCTGTTGCACGAAACTTCACGCAACAGGGAACCTATTGCTCCAAAACTTGGTGTTACAGGCACCTGTCGCATTAAGGCTTGGTGCGACACTTGGTGCGACAGGCCTTGGAGCGACAAGCAACCGACGATGGGAGATTCTTCAGTTTGGGAGAGATGGGAGAAAGAGAGATTGTTGGGGGAGAGATGAGAGAGAGGTGTATTATGGTCCCAAAGCTGATGAGGGATGGACCGCCGCCGATGAGTGCTGAAGTTGCCACCGATGCCGTCGACGATGGGAGGTTCTTCGGTTTGAGAGAGATGTAAGAAAGAAAGATTGTTGGGGGAGAGATGAGAGAGAGGGGTATTTTGGTCTCAAAGGTTTTTTATGGCTAATGTTGATAGAAGTTTGTTTGGGAGGTTAAAATGAAAAAAAAGTCAAAATTTTTATGGTTATTGGTGTAAATTTCTCCATAAAATAAAGATTTTATTAGAAATTCAATATACAAATAGCTTATGTTTATGCTAAAATTATAAATTAATTCATCAACCACAAGCTTGTCATATCGCAATGAGTTTTTCAATCTAATAGATGTTTATGGTTTATAAAATAATTTAAATTGATTGGGGATAATTTAAATATTTCATTATAATTAACATAACATATGACTCACGTTAATGTAAGTGGGTTAAGTGTGGCATTTTTAAATTTAATTGGGAAGTGTCTGCAAATTTCCCATCAAAATGATTACTAAGATGGATCTTTGTTATCATTTAAAATAATTTCACTACTATGTTTGCATCAAATGTTAAAATCTCCCGCCATCTCGCAATTTCCTTTCCCTCCACACCGCCCACCGGCTACAGCCGGTAACCACTCCAATCTAACCATTCTTCAAACGAGCAAACAAACAAACACTTCCTCGACAAATCAATCGCCCTTTGCACCGCCATTTCCCAGTCCCCGTTTTTCCTCCTCGAAGACTCTATTTCGCCTCTAGCCTCTAGGGTTTCTGATTTCTTCGATGAAGGATATCGAATCCAGGAATAGAGTCAATCAATCCACGGAATCATCAGAATCCTGTTCTAACTCAAGACTATGAGCGCCGTAAATATCACAAACGTCACCGTTTTAGATAACCCTGCTGCGTTTCTCAATCCGTTTCAGTTCGAAATCTCGTACGAGTGTTTGACCCCTCTTAAAGACGGTAATTTTATCAAAATCTCTCCATTTTTTAAATAGTTTTCGATCATTTTTGGATTTTGCAGTTTGAACTTGAGCTTCAGGAATAGGGTTTGTAAACAGTAACTTATTTGATTCAATTGGTGCATTCCCTATCTAATTTTATCATGCAGATGAATTTATAAGTAGGGGTCAAACCAGTCCTAAGTCTAACCGATTATATTAGAGTCTCTATAACAAGATGTACGATTGAATTTCCATGAAATCATAGTTGATTTGTTGGAAGTACAAGTTATAATGAATATTGGATAGTACTAGTTAATTTGCTGGTTCGTTATAGAATTTCTCTTTGGATAATTCAATTCCTACAAATTGTATAAATGATATTCTTACTGAAATTACCCATGTGCTGAAAGCAATTTGAAATTGCATGTAAATTCTTGACGCATATATACGGCGTGATTTTGACATTTAGCAACACTAGGTGGACTTCCTTGCATTCTCATATTTGTTTTTGTTTTTTATTCTTAGGAAAGAAAGGAAACTTAAAGTTTATGTGCCAACAGTGATTAAATTGTTCATTTGTCCATGTTGGCTCAAGCATGCGATCAAGCTGGAAAGAAGCTCTATCACATTGAAAATGGTTCTATTTTTTCCATTTTTGATTGCTAATTGCTGCACTTGGTGGATAAATCATTGTTTTCTTGTTGGTTAGACTCTAGTATAGTAAAAGATGGTATCAGAAGTATTTTGTAAATGCCTGGGTCTGAAATTTAGTATATTACATTTGCCCATCCCTGAGGCAGTTCTGTGTTTGTTTGGTGAACATACATGAAACCTAGATTTTCAGAACATACATGCAACCTAGATTTTCAGTAATCAGAAACAATGAGAAAATAATTCTGCTTTTCACCTGCTACTGTTATGGATTGTCCATTCAAGGAGACATATGATTAAAGGTGTAGTCTTATCTTTTGACAAATAGTTATTAAATGTCTGGAATTGTGAACATAATTACTAGATTGAAATTGCTTTATTTCATAATGGCATGAAATTTATCAGAACTTGCTCATTTAAGGAGTTAGTCATCGTAAAGGTTTTTGATACAATAAGCTGACCTTTGGAAGTCTTTTTGTTAGCTGCTAATGAGATGTTTGGAGAGGATGGACTGGCAGCAAATCCCTGTCCAATTCAGAAAATTATTATTGAGATAAAAGGATCAGAACCATTGAGGGTAATAATTGTTCTAAATAGCAGTTATAAGGATTCAGATGGACTATTAAATTCAGACTCTTTTAATATCATTGCAATATGGCTTCAGCTGTGTTTCTTGGATTTTTATACCAATTTTCTATATAAAGGGTATATGTATCTACCTAATGAAAAAGTCACTTATTAATTATAAATTTTATTCTTAGTATTGTAATGTTGTGTCTATCAATATGGGGCAACCTCATTTTACATAAGAATTTACATTCTTTAATCTGTAAACTGTCCTAACATCTTCTGTACTCAACTTGAAGCAACTCTGGAACCAATCTTGTTTGCTAGAATATTGCTTTTGTGATAACACCTTATCATAAACCCTTTGTTACAGACTTGGAATGGAAACTCATTTATGTGGGATCTGCTGAGGATGAGACTTATGATCAACTGCTAGAAAGTGTGCTTGTTGGTCCTGTTAATGTTGGTAACTACCGTTTTGTCTTACAGGTAATTTGATGAGTCTTGTTGATGTTCTTAAATATTCTTTCAGCATTAATCTGCATAATGGACTCATATTAACTTACTTCTTGTTGGCCTTGTAACAGGCAGACCCTCCGGACCCATCAAAAATCCGTGAAGAGGATATAATTGGTGTCACTGTACTGCTTTTAACATGTTCTTATATAGGACAGGAATTTGTTCGAGTGGGGTATTACGTGAACAATGATTATGATGACGAGCAGCTAAGAGAGGAGCCTCCTCCAAAGGTTTTGATAGATAGAGTTCAAAGAAACATATTAGCTGACAAGCCTAGAGTCACAAAGTTCCCAATCAATTTTCATCCTGAGAACAATGAGCATGCAGAGGACGGTCCACCTGATCAAGCTACTGAAACAAATGAGAATGGAGAAGAACAACTTCCTTCACCAGATCATCCTTCTCATGAGCAGTAGTGAGCATGGTGACCTAGAAAGGTTTGTTTTTGAGATTTCAAAAATACACCATCTGAGAAGCTCGGCTGTAACAGAAAATACTGTAAAGTTCTGATTGAATTGTGTTGTAACATCTTGTGCTCTTGGATTGATAAACTGCTAATGGAAAATTAAAAATTTTGTGCTCATCTTATTTGGGTGTGATCATCATTAGCACATTAGTTTTTCTTTTTCTCTAACTTAAACTGGAAAAAGGAAAACCGAAACAGCCTGAGGATCAGACAACTCTGTAACTGCAGTTTCTTGAAGGAAATATCTGCCCCATCTTTTGCATTGGGATTTTTTTCTTGCAAGTTGCTAGATGGTTTGATAGGCAGAATAGAACAATGTGTATCTGCTAAATAGTTGTCATGTAGGCTGCAAAGTAACTCACAGGAAACTGATATTATGCACAAAATCAATTGCCTTATTGTGTACACACCAGGTTTCTGAGATTCAATTATCTCTCATTGTTTTGCTTTCCTTTTACTGAGAATGCATTCTTTCTAGCTTAAACTGATTTTCTTAATTTGCTGCAAAATTCAACTCTTCATTGCCATGTTGGTAAGACTGTCAGTTCTTTGAGCTCTGTGCATGGCATTTGTTGCCTGTAAGAAGGGAAGACAGCATTCAATCAAAATGAGTTTTTAACTTCTTACTGATCTTTTTATGATCAAATTGAGAAATGCCCTGCTTGAATATGTTTACATTTAGTTTTACTAGTTAGCTTGAGCTAAGAAAATTGACTGACTTCATGATCCCAGTTGGTCGTGGCAATTACTGTAACAAGTGCAATAATTTGAACAGAAAGTCCACATATTATTCCCATCCAAAGTCCCTGCTCATGACAAAGGAAAACTTTTAGCAGTAAGTGAGTCATTTGTGTGTGAGATACAGAGAAATAGATACCCACCATGCCTCCAATATGCAAGAAAAAGGCAAACAGCACTGCCGAAGGAATTCCCACAGCATAATAAGCTCCAAGATTGATATAGGCACAAAGATTTTGCCATCCACATCCTCTGG
This sequence comes from Citrus glauca, assembly GCA_029633175.1. Classification (NCBI taxonomy): domain Eukaryota; kingdom Viridiplantae; phylum Streptophyta; class Magnoliopsida; order Sapindales; family Rutaceae; genus Citrus; species Citrus glauca. The sequence goes on from JAQOOD010000002.1 coordinate 29,287,146, forward strand.
CAGCCCCTAGTTAAGAAATCAACGGATTTTTATCATAATTATATTGACCATCCAGTGCAGAATTGAATTTACTTCTGATCGTAAGAGATTACAACCAGAAAGCATGCACTGGAACCCATCCAAGAAGTCAGATAATGCAAGCAGAGGCATCATTTTTGCGACGTATTTGATCACTTCTTCTTCATTGCTGTAGAGTTTTCCCCAAACATTGCGTACCAAAATTGTTGTTATTCCAACTGTTGCACCTTCTGTAATGGCTATCAGGATCATGACTCGGAGAGCCAATCGTGCACCTTTTGAGTTCTCTGCTCCTAATTCATTGGATACTCTTGTACTTTAAAACAGCAGAACAGATGGTTATGTTGGAAAAAGAAGATGCACAATTCTGATTACAGGGGAAGGAAGAAGTGATGATGTTATCAAAAAGGAGAATGTGTTAGCAACACCGTATTACTGACCTTATGGCACCACCAAGACCAACAGAGATCATGTAGACCATCCAGCATGTGTTAAGGCTGTGAAAGTGAACCATTAATAAAATTTGTGAGAAATTTCATTGGATTAATCTGTTTTCTGTTTTTCATTGAATGAATGCGACAATCAACGAATCAATGGATACCTTATCGATAACACAGATGTCTCTAGCTTCGGATTTGGAAGAAGACCGGATAGAAGAACAACCATCTCAAACGACCAATACTCCAAGCTGCTTCCCGAGAACAGGCAGTGTTACCAAAGGCAAAATGGAAATCATTTCCAAATTAATTATAGTTAAGAGAAAAGAGGTTAGTTACCATATCATAATAGCAGAAGGAAGAGCAAGCTTTATAAAGCTTATAATATCATGCAGTGCTTCTGCTGAAAAACCTCTCCATGTTTTGATACAAGCCTGAGAGAACTTTATGTACATTGCCAAGAAAAACACGTTAACCCAATTGGAAATGGTAATTGACAAGGCAGCTCCTTTGCTCTCCAGGCCAGATTTGAAAACCAGAACCCAGCAAACAAGAATGTGTAACAAAGCTGTGATTGCTGAGCAGATCATCATGGGAAAAACATTGTTCTGGGTTTGTAAAAACCTGTTTAGACATTGAAGGATGCCATAGGCAAAAAGGCTAGGAATCATCCAGCGATTGTAAGTTCCTGCTCCAGTAGATATTTCGTGATCTTGGCCTAGAGCTATGAGAATGTTGCTTGTGTAGAACCATATTATTGCAAGTGGAATGCTTACTGCTAGAAGAGTTAGCATTGCTCTCTGTGTGTGAATACCAAGCATACGGTATTGCTTGGCTCCAAAAGCTTGACCACACAGTGTCTCCAAAGCGCTTCCCATCCCCAGCTACATGGTGAAATATTTTGAAACAAAAAGTTAGTTTAGAAGCGCTTCAATGCGAAGGTGATTCTAGTCATCAAAGAGTGCTATTAAATTCTGCAAAGGATTATAAAAGATGGGGATACGTGTGCAAGGCAAGATATTATTGAGACCAATTTTTTATTTATAGGTGTATTTCCAAGAGCTTTTGATGACATCAAAAAGTGGTCTCGTACCTTGTGCGGTGAAAAGTGCATATTTGTGGTATTCAGCTGGAATAGAGAAAATAATATTTAGAATTATAAGCATAGGTTTGAGTGTTTTTCTAGGAACTGATTTTGCCAGATAGTTTTTAAATTTTTACGCACAACCGATTTCCTTAAAAGCACTTTCAAATATAGGATAAAAATAGCTTTCTATATAAGCACTTCTGACATATTTTTGGTCGGTGTATATAATTATGGAACTTTATTATATATCGTAACCACGGATTATCAGAATTCAGAACTTACAAATGCCCAAGTATTTTGCAAGGCTTATCAAACTCATGATCACAGCAAAGACACCAATTTCCAATGACTTTTTGAAAAGAAACAAGAAAGCCCCACTTACCAGAACGCTGAAACCAGAAACTGAAGCAAAGGAAGATGCTATTGAAGCACTGGATAAAGCCAGCTCTCCGAGGTGACCAACAAACATAATTGATATCACTTGTAAGCAATACTGCAGCAAACTTACTGCAATAAGAGGCCCCGCCAGCCATAGTTGCTTCGTTGCCTCTTCAATAACATTTGCTCTACTACAAATACTTTGCCGTTGAGATGTTTCCCCATCAAATTCGTGGCCTCTTTCATTGCTAAGAATAAGGGGAGATTGAAGACTCGACTTTTGATCTCCTCTTTCCATTTTAGCAGCTTGGTTTTATGGTTCATTTAGCATAGATCATTTCTACCACATAAAAGAATAATCGTTTCATACGCTGTATACTAATCATATAATTAGCTCTGCTTGCGTATTGCATTCAATTTAATATATAAGACGACAAAAATACGTCACAATAGATAAAATACTTTGGCAAAAAGTGGGTTCCCACAAATTTGTCTCTGTTTGCTCCATGATAATATAAAAAAACCGCAGACGGTCAATGATGGTTGATCTGAGGGAGGACGTCGAAGCAAGAAAATTTTTTGGGTCTTCAAAAATCTAAAATAAAAAATCATACAAATTGAATCCATTTGATTTTGATGAATCTGATCACATGCGTGTTGGTATTTTCTCAGTATGGGGAGCGGTGTCAGCATGCATGCATTAATATTCTTCTCATGGAGATATTGCATATATTTTGACTGATAATCAATGTGACTACCTAATTGGACCCTCCATTTGGTTTTCAATTAATAGACACATGGCATCATTTTCTCAATACTCGCTGGCAAGAGTATGTACTTTATCATCTTAAATGTCGGATTGAGACATGACACCAAGTTTTGTACTAAATTTAGGTGCTGAGTGAGCAGCCTCATGGCCCAAATATAAATAAACGAGAGCGCCATGCCAATCTATCGCACAATTACAACTCATGTGTGAATTGGATAAATACCAACTACCAATAGTCTCTTGTGATAAATGCTTCTTTCGAGTAAGATATATGTGAGAGTGATTCGTGCTTAATATATAAGAACATTAAAAGGGTTTGATAATGTTAAAATCGTTCCAATCCAACGTAGAGCAATCATTTGTAATCATACGATTAAAATTATAATTAATTATTTATTATTTATGTGAGTGACTGAAATTCGTATTTCATCATAAATCAGCTCAAGCATAGCTATAGTCATATTAAAATATAGTTAAATCTCAATCATATAAAAATAAAATACGTGGTAAAAATATCTTTAAAAATTTCATTCCAAATTTGATAGGAAAATTCTAATTTGTTTCACTCTTTTTATTTTATAGTTGTTTATAACTAACTAGCAAGCAAGAGCTATTTATACATTGATAAATAACGTTTTTCAATAATGGTAAGTATTTTATTTTCTTCTTATTTTTGTCATCTTTTATATTTTCTACCATATTATTAATAATTATTTACCAATCAATTATTGCAATAGTGTGAGAGAGCTGTACCTTTGACTCGAAACCTAACATCAATAGTGGGGGCTATGATGTTGTGATGGAGATTATGGGGGTTGTGATAGACCATATAGGAGATGTGGGCGATAATATAATCTAGGCAATGGCGAGTTTTTTCTTAGACGGTACCACTAGTTGTTCTAGATTTGATAAGGCTATAGAAGATTGTTAATTTCTTCTTTATAAAAGCCAATATGTACCACTTACCCTCCTTACAATTTTTATAATAGTCAAAACCAAAAATTTAAAAGAAAAGAGGGGTAGATGAGTCATTTGCTTGATAATTTATCTTGAAAAGATTATATACACACTCATATGTATGAAAAATGTTAAAAATTATAAAAAATATAAGAAAAATATCATATTAATAATTTTTATTCACTGTAAAAAATATATTTTCTTATTTTTAGTTCTTAAATTTTTTATTTTAATTTTCATTAATATGATTATCTAATTTATAACAAACATAAATAAAAGTGTATTTAAAAATAAATGTAATACTATAAAATTATGATGTTAAGAGAGTTATTTACTATTATAAAAAAATATAAAAGATAAACGGTATATATTGATTTCAATAAGAAGAAACTGACAATATCCTATAGCCTATTGTAATAAAAATTTTGTTTTATGCTTAAATTTTAATAATAATTTTATGAAAATGACTAAATTGGTAAAATGTTTCATATCTTTTTCTATTCATCCAAATAAAACTTTCCATATTTGTTTTCTCTTCATTTTCTATCTCTTGTTGTTGAATATTATCCAATAAAGGTAGCTACGATGATATTTGCTATTTGTTATAATGAGGCCTCCTGGTTGAATGGTATTTATTCGTAGTTCCTGGATATCTCCTACGGGTATTAAATGGTTTAAATCCATTGGATTTTGTCAAATCCAAGTTCCATTTATTATTTATGTTTATTTTTATTTTTATTTTTTAGGTAAGCAATCTATCATATATTCGATTTGATATTTTGGAGTCAGTTCAAACCAATTTTTGATTAAAATGTAAGATAATTCAAACCAATAAAAAGCCCTAATCTAATTTAATTCCATCCGATCAATTCGATTAAAATAAAAATTTATGAATAAATAAGTGAAAAAAAAACTGAATAAGAATGTCAGATGTTTCTGGGCTCTTTGATAACGTTGGGCTTTCAGAATATTTAATTGAAAATTAATTCCACCACCGGAATTCGAACTCGCATTCAATTTGCCAAATAAACGGAATAATATCAAATTTAGTAAGTGTTTCAAATATTAATTTGGGTTTTTGATAACATTAGGCCTCCAAAATTAGGCGCCGTCTACAATGCCCCTCGGGCACGGTACCCCCTTACTTTGTCATGTAGTGAACTAGCTGTTGGATGAAAAAGAGCAAAATCGTACGGTTCTGAAGTGGCCACGCGACAATTTAAAGGAAACCGGAAGTTTCCGCCTCTAATGCCGTATTTGTTTTCTCTTCACAACAAGAGATACAAAATCTCATAAAACTTCCCGTATTTGTTTTCTCTTCATTTTCTATCTTTTTCTCCACGTCATAATTTTTCGAGCAAAAATGGAAAGCACGACCAGGCCGTATGCATCAGCATTACTTCGGAGGTAGGAGTAACGAGTGGGTTGAGTGAGGACCACTAATTAAACACCATGATTACATAGAGAGCGTTTAACATTTATAACTTTTAATTATTTGTTTATCGTTTAGCCATATGGACTTTTAAGTGTTAATTAAGAGATTTTTGGATTTGTATATATCACGTATCATAATCGAATGTGAAAAAAACAAAATGAAATTTTACATATGATGAAGGTTCCTGTATTAGATTCACCTTTTAAAGAAACATATATTAATAATAAAGAGACGTATTTCATTCAATTATACGTTAAATTATTGAATGAAATTAATTAATTTACTGGTGTCACTAACCGTGTTTTTGTGGTGTATATAGGATAAGGATGATAATTTTTCTCGATGGAATGACATTTTGCGGATTCCCATCTCATTTGGGATAGAATTGAGACATAATTTTATCTCATAAAATAATTTAGGGACATAAATAAGATATTTTTTTTATCTCATTTGTATATATGGGATGAGAATAGAATTGATAAATTTTATCTCATCCTGTCTTATTACCGATTAAAAATTAAAATTTTTTCAATTAGAATGAAATCTGGTAAAATCTCATCTTTTTTGAAACAAAATCGAAACGTATTTTTATCTTAAAAAAATATAAAAATGAAAATGAGATGTTTTTTAATTATACTTACACATGCAGGACGTGATTGAAATTCTATCCGGTTACGTCTCATTGCCAACCCTAACGCAGGGCATAAAAATTTCACACAGCTGGAAACATATGCGGATAATATTCCCCTGAAAACTTTGTGAGACTCACTTACTTTAACATTTTAACATTTTAGCAACGGCAACTTCATATATCTGACGTTTTGCCCCCGAGCTACACCTCCCCTTCAAAAATCCGAAGACCTGGAAGACGACCAAACCTGAACAAGTTTCCCTCTTAAGTCTTCGCAAATTTTACAGAGAGAAAGAGGGGCGGCCATGAGAGGCAAGGAAACAGAAAAGAATATGGAAGAGAGTTTATTAATACCAAAAGAGAGTTTATCCTCATCATCTACAACATGGGGTGTGTTGGCTGGAGAAGTGAAAAAGCAGGGTTACGTAGCAGCACCAATGGTGGCTGTCACTTTATCACAGTACCTGCTTCAAGTTGTTTCCCTGATGATGGTTGGTCATCTTGGTCAACTTGCTCTTTCTAGCACCGCCATGGCCATCTCTCTGGCTAGCGTCACTGGCTTCAGTGTCCTTGTAAGTCCTATAATCCATACATAGTTATGTACAATATCAAGATCGTGACACGAGGATTTGTCTCTTTTGTTTTGTTTGTTTTGTTTATTCTTTCTTTTGATGGGTATTCGCGTTATTGCACGTGGGATTTAAACAAATAGATATGCCAAATTTCTGATGTTAAAATGAAAAACATACAATTAACTGATACCCTGTTTGTGAAAATGCCCTTAATTTTTAATGGACTTGAAATGCTTTTTATTTTTTTATTCCACAGCTATTTTGAATTGTGTAATATTTACTTTGAAACAGGTAGGAATGGCAAGTGCACTGGAAACATTATGTGGGCAAGCGTATGGAGCTCAGCAATATCAACGAATTGGAACTCAAACTTACACTGCAATATTTTGTTTATTCTTAGTTTGCTTTCCACTTTCCTTTCTATGGATTTATGCGGGAAAGCTGCTAGTTTTGATAGGCCAAGACACCCAGATTTCACATGAAGTAGGCAAGTTTATGATCTGGCTTCTTCCAGCTCTGTTTGCTTATGCAGCAATGCAGCCGCTTATTCGATATTTTCAGTCTCAAAGTTTGATCATTCCCATGTTCTTAAGCTCCTGTGCTGCTCTTTGTTTGCATATTCCCATCTGTTGGAGTTTGGTATACAAGTCTGGACTAGGGAACCTCGGAGGAGCATTGGCAATTGGTATCTCGAATTGGTTGAATGTAACTTTCTTGGCAATTTACATGAAGTTCTCCACTGCTTGTGCAGAATCCAGGGTCCCAATTTCAATGGAGTTGTTCCAAGGAATTGGAGAGTTCTTCCACTTTGCTATCCCTTCTGCAGTAATGATTTGGTATGTTAATTATCTTCTATAGTTTCGTGTTCCCTTCTCATAGATATCGTAGACACATCATAAATTCAGATGCTTTTTTTTTTTGGTTTATAATTTTGCAGCCTAGAATGGTGGTCATTTGAATTGCTCATTTTAATGTCAGGGCTTTTGCCTAACCCACAGCTTGAAACTGCAGTCCTCTCTGTGTGGTATGTTGACATAGACTGTATCTGAAAGTTCTATAAAGAAAAGCGCCTATCAAAGGAATTAGAATTTCTTTTTACTGCTCATTATTTGTCAACTTCTTTGAGCAGTCTCAATACTATTCAAACCCTGTATGCAATCCCATACGGACTTGGTGCTGCAGTGAGGTTTGTTCTCAACAGTCATTTAAATAATAATAATTTTATATCAACTAATTAGCAGATTAACCATTATCTCCTTCTATAGTACTAGAGTTTCAAATGAACTAGGAGCTGGGAATGTGCAAAAAGCCCGTGTAGCTGTCTATGCTGTGGTTTTTATGGCAGTCACTGAGACTATCGCAGTAAGTGCAACTCTCTTTGCTAGCAGGCATGTTTTTGGTTACGTTTTCAGCAATGAGAAACCAGTTGTGGATTATGTCAAAACCATGGCTCCTCTGCTTTGTTTGTCTGTCATCATGGATAGCTTACAAGGAGTCTTTTCAGGTTAAATTAACATCTTCAACTCTGTCAATTGCTAATTAGTTCTCTCTAAATAGAAATAAATTTTTTCAGGTTCATAAATTCTTTTTATTGTTTTTAAGGTGTTGCAAGAGGATGTGGGTGGCAGAATATAGCTGCTTTTGTGAATCTTGGGGCTTTTTATTTGTGTGGAATCCCAACTGCTGCCATTTTGGGTTTCTGGTTAAAGTTTAGAGGAAGGGGGCTATGGATTGGGATACAAGCTGGTGCTTTCACACAAACACTTCTGCTTGGTATCATAACAACATGTACAAATTGGGAAAAACAGGTCTGTTTCTACACATTTAATCCCTTAAAAATTAGAGAAGCTTATTAGACTGTATGTAAATATATAATAATTTGATATTCAATAACAAAAATGCAAAATCTTCTGAAAAATTGCTTTTGCAAGAATTATTACCAGTTTCTAGCTTGTTATGTTTCTGAGGGGTTTCTCATATTGCAGGCAAGTAAAGCAAGGGAAAGAATATCAAAGGGAAGGTCTCTAGCAGATAACAGAGTGGTATGTGCGTGAGCAGAGTCAATCAATGAGCTGATTTTTATTGCTTGAGAAAATGAGCTGATCATATGTCAATCGAGGGGCAAGAAGGTTCTTGAATCTGATGTAAGCATGGCATTTCATGGAAGTCTGTTTCTAGAGAAAAGAAAAAATTTAACAGCTTCTTAGGATTGCAGAACCTGGCGATTTCAGCATTTCCAATGTGAATGAATTATTAGATAGATAATGCTGCAAAAATGAATAGAGATATAATTAAGCAAGAGAAAATGTTTGAATGTTATTATTGAAACTTGTTCCAGTGATCGTAGAGATAATTTTCTTTGTATGGAAACTTTCAACATCTGAAAGTTTAGGAAAATATTAAAAGGAAAAAAAATCTTAAATTTTTTATGTCATTTTAGCAAAATTGAATCGTGATTATGCACTAAAATGTAAGGTGGCCTGCGGCCTCTGGTTAATACACAATGTGATACTCCCATGTATTTTGTAATCTAGATGCATGTCATTAGTCTTTTTAAATTTATAATCTTTGATCATTTTTAACGTAAACAGCACCTTTCATTGTGGCAGTGGAATATAGAGAGATTTGCACTCTGATTTTGGACTACAAAAGTGATGTGACACATATCTTTCTTTCAGCGCTTCTTCAGGAGGATAAAATAGAGACATTGTTGTCTTTTTCCTGAAGCAGTTGCATGTGCATGAATTGTTGTGTCTGTTAATCTGCTGCCACTAAACAACTAACGCTGGGTGTTACTAGGCTGTTTCTTTTTTTCAAAAAAAAAATATTAGACACTCAAATAGATCCCATAACTAAAGTGTTTCTATCACATTAGATTGGTCTACGGTTTGATTTTACATTTATATCATATACACCGAGTGTTTTTTATTCTTTTATTTAATGTATATAGCTTGGAAATTTTCAAAATCATGCTTAATATTGAGCAACTATAACATCTTAGGCGAATCCCACATTGACAGAGTATTGTGCAAATTTCATTGAAGTGTACGGATTTATTATAGAATAGATCAATGGTGACTAGTGTCGATCCCACGAGTAGGTGAATTTTAATTACATGTAAAGTTAATTTTCTGAGTGGTTGTATTTATGGTGAAATTGATTTAAACTTATCCTAAATTTTAAATTAGAATGGTGGGAATAAATTAAAATAAAATTTATTGAAATAAAGCCCTTTTGTATCTGGATCTGCATCAATATGCACTATGAGCTTAATATTCCTTATTAGTGTTAATTAAATCATGGAGGAGATTTCCACTCCTCATGAGCTATAATTTAGTTAATATGATGTTAAGGGCTTATCATGCCAAATAGTAATAACCTTGCACTAGGAAGCTGGTTATATCAGTGCGGTATCTGGACAAAATTATTACTATCTGTCGACGAAAACTCAAAACATCTACAAAAATCAGAGGGGAAGAGAAAGTAAATTTATCAAATAAAACCCATGGAACATTTTGAGACTTCAACTTCAGTCCAAACTTGAAAGAAAATTAGCTACTCATAATTAAACTAGGGGAAAATGAGAATTTATTAAAATACATAGAAAATACAAGATGGAGAATGAATGACAGAAAATAGAGTTAAAAAATGAATTCAGGAGTGTCAAATTACCGGAGGGGGGGCCTTTTTATATATTCAATGAGTAAATCATGACCATCAGATTAAAATAATTTAGACGCTCAGAATTGCGTCATTTGGCAAGTTTTGATTGAATAGAACACATCATTAGGGTTGTCATTTTGTGTAATGCATATATCGTATGCACGTTTTTTGGTCTATTGACATACTACCACTAGGGTTGGCAAAAAGGTCTAGGCCGGCCCAAGTCTGCCCAGGCTCGCGAGCTTAGGCCTGGCCCTCACCCATGAGGGCCTGGACAAGGGCCCAAGAAAAAAGTCTAGACAAAGTCCAAGCTCACTACTTTAAAAAAAAAATTTTATAAATTAGAATAATATAATTAAAATTAAAAAGTAATTTAAAAATAAAAAAGAAAACTTAAATTCTTGTAAATCAATTATGATTCAAAAAAACTAAAATTATGATACTAAATTTTCTTTTTTGTGTCAATTAATTAAGAGAGCGTTTGAATTATAAAATTCAGTATTAAAGAAAATTACAGTTATGGGTTTTTATTTGCTTTATTTATTATTTTAATTTGAAATATTGATTTTCTTTAATTTATCTATGATTGTAATAACTTGTTGATCATTAATTTATTTCAAATTTACAATAATTTAAATTTTTTAAAATAAATAACTAAAGCCTAATCCCAGCCCAAGCTTGTAATGGGCCTGGCCCGGCCCAGACCCATACACTTAACTAACAGAGGGCCTGGACATGGGTTTAAAAAAGCCCAGCCCAAGCCCGCTGTTTGCCATCCCTAACTGCCACGTTACCAGTCAACTCTACATAATCATTTTATTCCAATAGGATCGTGATACATCATCAGTCAACACCAACTCATCAATCAACGCCACATAAGCAGTCAATGTCACATCATTCGTCCAATCGAATGCGTATATGTGAATAATGTCATTTATTCTTTTATACTCCTTCTAAGGTTTTCGACTATCCTGAGTTCAAAATTATTGTATGCTTTGCTATCTGATTTCATGTTCATTATGAAAAGACTATAATGCCCCCTAAAATACATAAACTAAATAATTAAAATAAAACACACAATTAAATTACAAAGAACTTAAATACATAAAAGTAGAGATATTAGTGAGACTTTGAGTGTAAAATGATTTTTTTTCCTTTAAAAATATACACTTTCTAACACTTAATACAAAGTGCTAGAGATATACTGGATTTATAAGTGATGATTCATATCTTAATTGGCAAAACGTGTTTTGGGGTGTATGGGTGCCCAAAAAACAAAGTCTTTTAAACCTTAATAAGGCGTATGAACGTCCTAGAAACAAAGTCTTTTGAACTTTAATAAGGTTCAAAACAGATAATATCTTGTTAGGTTTTGGTTGAACCATGACAAATGGTATTAGAGCGGCTCCACTTTGTCCTCTTGAACAGTGGTGGGACAAACCTCAGTGAGGAGGCCGAGTCCCTTACATTTTAGGCGAATCCCACATCCTAAGATGTATCACCTTAGGGGGTAATCCACTTCACACATACTAAGATGTATCACCTTAAGGGGTGATCAAGGGGATGTGTGTAACACCTTAGGCGAATCTCATATCTTAAGATGTATCATCTTAGGGGGATGATCCACACCTTAACTGGCAAGACGTGTTTTGGAGTGTATAAACGCCTAAAAAACAAAGCAAGGTCCGCACAACATTACTTCTTACAAATTCAAGCATCTCTCCCCTACTTTATCGATGTGGAATTCCCTTACAGTGTTACAATAACAATATCTATAATCATTATCCAGGTCAAAAGTGAAAAAAATAAAAAATAAAAAATAAAAAATAAAAAAGTACTTTTAGGTATATAAATGAAAGGATCTGTTGTAGACTATTCCTGTTGCATGCTTTTCGGAGGGATGGCATTTTCCGCAGGATCACAACATTTGGACTTTGCTTATAATTCATTGTTACTTAGAATTTGGTTTCATATGAGATCATATGTAGCTTGATTCTGATATCTTATTTTGGAGGATAGACTGAAAATGTTTGATGTTCCAGCGTAAAGGGGGATTGCTGCAAATGCTATAAATAATTCTGTAGAGGTTTTTCTTTTAATTTTATTTTTTATTTTTTATTTTTTTAAGCGATGTATTCATGTAGCGTCATTTTTCTATCTTTGCTTAAGCCCAATTGCCCATGACAGAATTTCTTTTCAAGTTTTGTAATCTTTTTCCTTTTTGTTCAGAAAAATGTAGATGATGCTCTACCATTTAAAAGATCCGTAAAGAAAATAAAGAATCTGTTACAGTCAGCAAATACAAAACAATTTTGGAGAAAGAGAAAAATTTTGACGTATGTGAACTACTGAACTAACTTTATCATCTTCCAGTAAATGGCTAACCAATGCCAAAAACAAGGTTGAAAAAGATGACGTGTTGAACAATCTGTCTAGGGAGCGTGATTAGTGTCCGACATTGATGCTTTGAGTTGTATAGGGAAAAAAAATAATATTTTTGATTTGTCTTTACTAAAATTTTCTGTTCATAGACAAGTAAAAAATTTTCAGTAAATAAATAATACTGAGGCCTGACAAATCTAAACAAAATAATTTAATCCCACCAACATCTAAGCTAAGTTCATGATATGACGTAAACTCCTGCACATCTCGCTTTAAAATCTCTCGAAATACTGCAGATTTTAATTCAGTGCCAGCGTCAGTGAGAGATAAGGAGGAAATGGATAAGGGTTTGTTGGCTAAAGATGAAGTTGAGAGTAGAGAAGATTTAACTGTCTTGTTGGCTAAAGATGAAGTAGAGTGTGGAGAAGGTTTAACTTTCGTTACGGCTGATGTATACATTGAAGAAGTGAAGAGGCTTGGTTCTATAGCAGGACCGATGGTGGCCGTGAACTTATCACAGTACTTTTTGCAAGTTATTTCGGTAATGATGGTCGGTCACCTTGGTGAACTATTTCTCTCGAGCACCGCCATAGCTATCTCTTTCAGTGCTGTTACGGGCTTCAGTCTTCTTGTAAGTGTTTCCATTTTTAAATTTTTACGAGTTTCATAAGTTGTCATTAATTTTGTGAACATGGGATGGTTAATCCTTTCTTTTCTTCTGCTTTTTCTGAGGTGACTTGAATTTAAGTCTACGCTTTGGAAGTCATGTGACAGCATATGCAACAAAGATTTAAACGTTTAATTCGATTTAATTAGTTGCAATTTAAGTGTAATAGTGCTTTAAATTATTGTACTTTTTACTCCAAGCTTCATGTAGTTATAGAATAGTAGCCCGTCCAATATATCGGTCAAGGTGAAGCCATAATATTGTTAGAATTATCAATACGATGGGCAAATCTTCTCAGAAAGCTGAAGTAAATTCTTTGATATGTTTATGACAAACAGTTTGGCATGTCGACTGCAATGGAAACTTTGTCTGGCCAAGCTTATGGAGCTCAACAATATCGAAAACTTGGAACCCAAATGCACACTGCAATGTTTTGTCTACTTCTTGCCTGTCTTCCTGTGTCTCTTTTGTGGGCTAACATGGGGAGACTTCTTATTTTAATGGGCAAAGACCCTGCAATTTCAAGTGAAGTTGGTAAATTCACAGTATGGCTTATTTCTGCACTTTTTGGTTATGGAACTCTTCAGCCACTTGTTCGATATCTTCAAGTGCAGAGTTTGGTCACTCCAATGCTCATAAGCTCTTGTGCCACTGTTTTCTTCCACATAATTATCTGTTGGGCCTTGGTGTTGAAGTTTCAGCTAAATAACATTGGAGTAGCTTTAGCAATTGGCACGTCATACTGGCTCAATGTGATATTACTCGGACTATAGATGACGTTCTCTTCGGCCTGTGCTCAAACCCGCGTACAAGTATCTATGGAGCTATTCCAAGGAATCAAAGAGTTCTTTCTTCTTGCCATTCCTTCACCATTTATGGTTTGGTAACTTTTTTTCCTCTTCTTATTTTTTTTGCATGCTTCTGATGAAAAAGTTAATGATTTGTATGTTGAGATATAATTAGTAATCTAGTAAATTGAGCAAGAAGTTTGAAGGGTTATTTGGTTTGTATTTCAACGTGAAGTAAATGGTAGAATTGATGTTTGCATTGTGGCTTTGGAAATGTAAAGCATGATTAATGTAATCTCTAGAGTTCTCTATAATGCATATAAATATAGAACTCTGGTTGTATGAAAAGCAAGAGAAAGAGAAACGAAAAAATGAATTAAGCAATGAAGTTTCATTAATTTGCAGCAAATACTCTGTTCTTAAATAAAAAGATTTCCTGCACTTCTGCTTGCACCCAACATTGTAATGTAATTATATTTTTGGGTAAGATCTTCATTAATGCCAATTGTCACATGTTAATGACTGCAGCCTTGAATGATGGTCTTTTGAGTTTCTAACCTTGCTGTCTGGACTTTTACCAAATCCAGAGCTCGAAGCCTCGGTTCTGTCATTGTGGTATGTTCCTATTAGTATTTCACCCGGAACGATTTGATAATCAAAAGAAAAGTGGAAATGGTGTGTAATTTTCTATCTTTATGTCCTTGTAGCTAGACTACTGATTTTATTGATCTTTTCCTTTTCATTTTGTTAAACAGTCTGGCCACCACCACAACACTCTTCACAATACCAGACGGTCTAGGTGCAGCTGCAAGGTTTGCTCCAACAAACAAAAACTCACCGAATGCATAATGTACTTCATTGTTCACGTTTCTCATCACTAGTCTTTCTTTCTGCCCCATGTTCTATAGCACAAGAGTCTCAAATGCATTAGGAGCTGGGAATCCACAAGCAGCTATAATAGCTGTCCGCGCTGTGCTATTTCTTACAGTCTTAGAGACAGTTATAGTAAGCTCGATCCTCTATGCTAGCCGACATGTGTTTGGATACATGTTCAGCAATGACAAGGAAGTCGTGGATTACGTCACATTCATGGCTCCTTTAATATGTCTATGTGTTATCTTAAATGGATTACAAGCAGTCCTTTCAGGTCATTTCTTGTTCTTCCCCTAAAGCTCCAGTAAACTCTTTATTATTATTGGATTTGCATTGGGAATTCTTGAGCCACTTCATGAGTGTTTCTTGCAAACAGGTATTGCTAGAGGGTGTGGATGGCAGAGCTTAGGGGCTTATTGTCACGGAACGAGAGGTTACGAACCCGTGCGGCACTCCCGCATCCCATACTACGAGAGTAAGCCTAGTGGAAGTGGCACAATATCGACTGGTTTCGCCCTGCCTTGGGCTCATCAGGAGAACGGCTCCAGTTCCCAACCAGTGTGTATAGGGCTTCGCCTAGACCCCTCTTCAAGGTTAAGTCCTCGACTAGCGACAAACTCCCCAAACTCAATCGGGTCGGTCTGCCTGAACTCCAAAGAGTCTAGGGCCATTGTATTCCCCACACGCACACCTCTGAAGCACGTCTCCAACAATCAGCACAACCATCGTCGATACTAGCGTACAAGCGCATATCTTGGGTGTCACGATTGCGGTCCGTGACATTATGCTAACCTCACAGCTTACTATCTTTTTGGGATTCCAGTTGCTGCAGCTTTGGGCTTTTGGTTGAAAATGAGAGGAGAGGGACTTTGGATCGGGATACAAGTTGATGTTTTCCTGCAAATCGTTTTACTCTTTCTCATAACAAGTTGTCAAAATTGGAAGGAACAAGTTTGTTTCCCCAATCCAAATTTCTTTATAAGCCTATGATCTTGGTCTAATTCTAGAATATCATTTGGCAACATCCATTAACTATTCATAATATCATTTTCTGTTTTTGATTGCAGGCAAGTAAGGCAAGAGAAAGGATATTTGAGGGAAGATCTTCATAAGGAGAAGAGAATTTCATGAGCTAGTTTCTATGACGTAGTTGGAGAAGATTATTAATCATTGATCTTTGCCATTTTATGGAAGGACTAAGATTAGCGGCTTTTTCCATTCCTTTTGGCAATGAAGTCTTGGTACTATCGTAGTGTGTATAGTTTAATTAAGAACTGCACAATTTAGAGTTGAGTTTGAGGCTAAAGGAATATGTACATCGATGTGATGACATCATATATCTGCTGGAAAAGAGTTTTCATCGGCGATAAACAAGTTGCAGTGCATAGTGACCACAAAATGGTTCGTTAAGAAAGCTGGTAATGCAATAAGATGACATGATGCTGTAGGGTGGTTGGCTTTTTGGTACTTTTATTTATTGTTCAGGAATTTAATCGAATATACATGATCGGTGGATTCTCTTTTATATGCAAATATACGGAGAAGAGAAGGGAATTTTATGCGTTTCATCGAAAATACTACATGCAAAAGAATTATTAATTGCACTAAATAAGAGATTTACAAATGATGCAGAGCCTATATCTTTTTCCCTTAGTTCTCCCATATTTCGAAATCTTGATCTTTTCAACCTTCTTTGTCTCTCTTGGTTTACTTTCTTTATATCATCTGTCAACAGGCCAGTCTTGTTTTTAACTAAAGTTGCCATTTGTTCCTAAAAGAACGGTGAATAATAGGCTTAATGGTTTATTTATGGGCTCGGTGTTGAGGTGTTTTGATTTTGAATCTATAGTTGTGGAATGAAGCCAGTAGCTGTGGGCATTTTCCAAACATTTTAGGTTTTTCCCTTTCAAACTAGTGGAGAGTAACCTGACCGGAATATGTGGTTGATGTATCAATGGCAGTTTGGGATATCTATTGCAATAGAAACACTAAATATCCAAGCATACAGAGTTCTTCATGCAATATCAAATGTGTTGTGCAAATTTTATTGAACTCGCAAGCGTACGAATCTGTTGTAGTATAGCTTAATGGTGCGAGTGTCGATCCCACGAGGAGGTGGATTTTAATTATTTATAGAATTAATTCTGTAAATGGGTGGTTGGATTGATGAAAATGATTTTGATTATCCTAAAACTTAAATTAAAATGACGAGAATAAATTCTAAAATTGGAATTTAAATGGCAATAATAAATTGAAGATAAATCTATTGAGATGACGTACTTGGGTATCTGGATCCGTATCAACATGCATCATGGGCTAAATATTCCATATTAATACCAATTAAATCATGAGAGGGAAATCCATGTTGAGTGTTAGAAAGTGCATATTTATAAAGGAGAAATCGTTATTTTATATATCAAGTATTGCTAACAACCGTTACTTTTATGTGTTTAAATTTCTTGTACTTTAATTATGTGTGTTTTATTTTAATTAAGTATTTGATGTATTTTAGGGGCATCATAGTCATTTTACAATAAACGAGAGATCAAATGGCAAAACGGACATCATTTTTGAACTCAGGACGGTCGAAAACCTTAGGAGGAGTATAAAAGGAAAAATGGTACTGTTCACATGTACGGTACTATTCACATATACGGGTACTGTTGGCGTTACTGTGTAAATAGTGGCGGTTGACTGTACTGTGCAAATAGTGGCGGTTGACTGTACTGTGCAAATAGTGGCGGTTGACTATACTGTGCAAATAGTGGCTGATGACGTGGCGAAATCCTGAGCGTCCAAACTGTTTTTAATCCGATGGCCATGATTTACTCGATGTAACTATAAAAAGGGGGCCTCCCCCCCCTAATTGAGGACCTCTGAATCCATTTTTGGGATTCATTTTCTGTAATTCTCTCTCTATCTTGTATTTTCTTCGTATTTTAATAAATTCCCATTTTGCCCCTAGTTCAACTATGAGTGGCTAATTTTCTTTCAAGCTTGGGTTGAAGGTGAAGTCTCAACATGTGTCATGGGCTTGATTTGGTAAATTTATTTTCTCTTCCCCTCTAGTTTTTGTGGATGTTTTGACTTCTCGTCGACAAATAATACTAATCTTGTCTAGTACTGCCCTGGTTTCACCGGCTCCCTAGTATAAGGTTATTATTATTTGGCACGATAAGCCCTTAGCACCATATTTATTAGAGCGTGGTTCATGAGGTGTGGATTTCCCTCTCATGATTTAATTGGTATTAATATGGAATATTTAGCCCATGATGCATGTTGATACGGATCCAGATACCCAAGTACGTCTTCTCAATAGATTTATCTTTAATTTGTTCTTGCCATTTAAATTCCAATTTTAGAATTTATTCTTGCATTTCAATTCCAAGTTTAGGATATTCTAAATCATTTTCATTAATCCAATCACCCGTTTACAGAATTAATTCTATAAATAATTAAAATCCACCTCCTCGTGGGATCGACACTCGCACCATTAAGCTATACTACAATAGATTCGTGCGCTTGCGAGTTCAATAAAATTTGCACAACAAGTTTTTGGCGCCGTTGCCGGGGAGGTAAGTAATTTTAATTCATAGAATTAATTTTTGTGAATATTTCCATTTAATTTTCTTTTGTATTTTTTTTTAAAAAAAAAAGTGAATCTACACTTAGAGGTTAGTATTTCTTTTCTTTTTCTCTACTTTAAATTCTGTAATTTAATTTTCAAGTTAATTTTTATTTCTTCTTTGTCATTTTTATTTATCTTATTAATTTATTTTTAGTTAGTTTATTTCACGTATTTGTTCTTGTGTTTTTATAGTAAGTTTGTAATAGCGCAACAAGGTTAGTATCGTAATTTCTCATTCTTCTTTATTTGTTTTGCTCTTATTTTTATTTTTATTTTATTTGTTTTATTTTCCATTTATTCTTGTATTTCTTGTATGCATGGTCGCAGGTCATTATTACCCAATCTTGAACCTATAGACCTTGAATTAGAGAAAACACTTCGCACACACAAAAACATTAAAAACAAAATGGATTTACAAGCACCACAGGAGAGGCCATTTAAGGACTACTTTAGTCCCTTAGCTAATTTGAGCACATCATGTATACGGTACCCAAATGTAGCTGCTAGGAGTTTTGAATTAAAACCTAGTGTGCTAAATTATCTCCCCACGTTCTATGGCCTAGAAAATGAGGACCCATACAATCATTTGAATGATTTTCATGCAATTTGTCAAACATTTAAATATGAGAATTTTTCAGATGATGATGTAAAACTTAGATTATTCCCATTTTCTTTAAAGGATAGAGCTCGTTCATGGCTTAATACATTACCTGCTAATAGTATTGCATCATGGGAACAAATGGTTACGAAATTTTTAAATAAATATTTCCCAGTTCATAAAACAAATGCTATTCGCAGGGAGATCTCGGAGTTTACCCAGAGAGATGACGAGCAATTTTTCGAAACATGGGAGCGATTCAATGGGCTACTCTTGAAGTGTCCACATCATGGGTACGAGAAATGGCACCAATGCCAATACTTCTTGGAGGGCTTATTACCAAATGTGCAAGAATGGCTAATGGCGACAAGTGGAGGAGAGCTAATGTCAAAAAGTGCATCAGAGATTTGGGAATTCTTCCAGCGACAAGCAGATAATTCCCAACAACGGAGTCGATCACTCAGGAGTACCAGAAGGGTTAAGGGAGTAAATGAGGTTCAAATTGGCGAGTCAACGTCAGGAATCAAAGAAGTCAAGGAGATGGTTGAAGGTCTTGCTCGACAAATAGCATCATTATCGACTGCTAAATCAACAGAGCCACATGACCTTGACTCATATCCAGATCAAGCCAATGCCATAGGAGTAATGAGAAAACCATCAAATTACAACCCATACTCCAACACTTATAACCCTGGATGGAGAGACCACCCCAATTTTTCATGGACTCAAGGATTCCAACAAAATGGACCAGCAGCTCCAGCTCCACCAATGCAACCAATTGCTCAAAATCCTCAAGCCTCTCAGCCACCATTCAGACCATACAATCAGAACCAGAATCAGAATTACTCTCAGCCCAGACCATGGGAGGATGCATTCCAGAATTTCAGGAATGTCACTTACTCCACGATTGAACAACAGAACCGCACCATTGATGGATTACGCAATGAGTTAAGAGCGGGCTTCAACTCACAAGCCCAATCAGTTTCAAGCCTCGAAAAGATGGTGGGACAACTTGCTTCTTCAGTTCAAACCTTGGCAATGACCGTTGAGAAAGGTAAATTTCCAAGTCAACCAGTGCCTAACCCTAAAGGAGTGCATGAAGCGAGTACCAGTTCACCACAGCAGCATGGAGAGGTCAAAGCTGTCATGACCTTGCGGAAAGGAAAAGAAGTCGACAATAAAGTGGAGATGCCAAAAGAAAACCAAATTGTACCTGTGAATGTTGATGACTCATCACCGGAGGAGAAAGAAGACACCGGCCCTCGAGAATATATTCCTAAAGCTCCATTTCCTCAGAGGTTAGCTAAAGGGAAAAAGGGAAAATCCACAGGTGAGATTCTCGAAATCTTTAAACAGGTAAGTGTTAACATCCCATTGCTTGATGCTATTAAACAAATTCCATCTTATGCCAAATTTCTTAAAGACCTGTGCACTAAAAAGAGAAATATGCATGTTCAAAAGAAGGCATTTTTAACAGAAAACGTTAGTTCTATACTCCAACATAAAATTCCTTTAAAATGCAAAGATCCAGGTTCCCCCACTATCTCATGTAGTATAGGGAACCACACAATTGAGAATGCTTTGTTGGATTTAGGAGCTAGTGTAAATTTGTTGCCTTATTCAGTTTTTGTGAAACTTGGACTGGGAGAATTACACCCAACTCCAGTGGTGTTACAACTTGCAGATCGGTCCACGAAAATACCTCGTGGTATTGTGGAGGACGTGCTTATCCAGGTAGACAAGTTTTATTTTCCTGTTGATTTCATTATAATTGACACTCAACCAATACAGGAGTCAAGGAAGCACATCCCCATTATTCTAGGCCGACCTTTCTTGGCAACTGCGGATGCTCATATTCAATGCAGAACTGGAAATATGCAGTTGTCCTTCGGCAACATGACTATGGAGCTGAACATCTTCAATATTGCCAAACAACCTCACAACACAGATGATGGAATTGTTGATGTGGACTTAATTGAAGCATTAGTTGATAACTCTTTTGTTTCAAACCTTAGTGATGATCCTTTACAAACATGTTTAACACACTTTGGTTTGGATTTTGATATTGACAGATCGGTCGATGAGGTCAATGCCCTACTTGACTCAGCACCATCTATGGACACTAATAAATGGCAGTCAAGAGTTGAACAACTAGCACCATCAGAAAAGAAACTCATCCTATCATCAGAATCACCACCGAAACTCGAGCTCAAACCATTGCCCAACACTTTGGAATATGCATTTTTGGGGGACGAAAGTACTTTACCGGTAATCATCTCATCATCCCTCAATGACGAACAAAAAGGTAAGTTGTTGGATGTTTTAAAAGAACACAAAGGAGCATTAGGATGGACCATAGCGGATATAAAAGGTATAAATCCAGTAGACTGCATGCATTACATTCACCTTGATGAAAATGCTAAATCTACTAGGGAAATGCAACGTCGGTTGAATCCTAATATGAAAGAAGTTGTTAGAACAGAAGTCCTTAAGCTATTAGACGCAGGTATCATTTACCCAATTTCTGATAGTTCATGGGTCAGTCCTGTACAAGTTGTCCCCAAAAAGTCAGGAGTCACTGTAGTTACGAATGCCGATAATGAATTGATACCAACTAGAGTAACTACAGGATGGCGTGTATGCATTGATTATAGGAAGTTGAATTCTGTCACACGTAAAGACCATTTTCCTTTACCATTCATCGATCAAATGCTTGATAGGTTAGCAGGTCACGAATTTTATTGCTTTCTAGATGGCTACTCAGGATATAATCAGATTCCCATAGCACCAAAAGATCAAGAGAAGACCACTTTCACTTGCCCTTTTGGCACTTTTGCATATAGGAGAATGCCATTTGGATTATGTAATGCACCTGCTACATTTCAACGATGCATGTTGAGCATTTTTTCTGATATGGTTGAACGATTCCTTGAAGTCTTTATGGATGACTTTTCTGTCTTTGGTGACTCGTTTGATCAATGTTTACGTCATCTAACACTAGTTCTGCAGAGATGTATCGAAAAGAACTTGGTCTTAAATTGGGAGAAGTGCCATTTTATGGTAACACAAGGTATTGTTCTCGGTCACATCATTTCGAGCAAAGGTATTGAGGTTGACAAAGCCAAGGTGGATCTCATTTCCAATCTTCCTCCACCCAAAACAGTCAGAGAAGTAAGATCTTTCCTTGGGCATGCTGGTTTTTACAGACGTTTCATTAAAGATTTTAGCAAAGTTTCTAGACCCTTATGCAATTTACTTGCTAAGGATGCACCTTTTATCTTTAATGATTCATGTCTTGTGGCTTTTGAAAAATTAAAGCAATTGTTGACAACATCACCCATCATTCAGCCCCCAAACTGGAGCTTACCATTTGAACTCATGTGTGATGCATCTGATTATGCAGTAGGAGCAGTATTAGGACAAAGAGTTGATCGAATTCCCCATGTTATTTATTATGCTAGTATGACATTGAATGATGCACAGTTGAACTATTCAACTACTGAAAAAGAAATGCTAGCAGTAGTGTTTGCATTGGAAAAATTTCGATCTTATCTCATTGGTTGTAAAATAATTGTGTTCACAGATCATGCTGCTCTGAAATATCTTCTCACGAAGAAAGATGCAAAAGCTAGACTAATTCGTTGGGTGTTACTTTTGCAGGAATTTGACTTGGAATTCAAAGATAAGAAAGGCACAGAAAATGTTGTAGCGGACCATCTCTCTCGTCTTCATTTTGACACAATTACAGAGCCACTAACATTGAATGAGTCCTTTCCAGATGAGCAATTAATGAGTGTGGAAGTTTTACCTTGGTATGCTGATATAGTTAATTATCTTGTTACAGGCAAACTTCCAGAGCATTGGACTAAGCAAGACAAGGCCAAATTCTTTGCAGAAATAAAGAATTTCTTTTGGGATGACCCATATTTGTTCAAATATTGTGCAGACCAAATTGTCAGACGATGTGTCCCAGAAAATGAAATTCAGAATATCCTTTCATTCTGCCATGAACAAGCTTGTGGAGGCCATTTCAGTGCTAAAAAAACAGCGACTAAAGTTTTACAATGTGGTTTCTATTGGCCAACTATATTTCGAGACGCTTATACTTTTTGTTCTTCATGTGATAGGTGTCAACGAATGGGGAGCATTACACGAAGGAACATGATGCCACTAAATCCAATTTTAGTGGTTGAGATTTTTGACGTATGGGGTATCGACTTCATGGGACCCTTTCCCCCTTCTTTTGGCCATCAATACATCTTGGTAGCTGTTGATTACGTATCGAAATGGGTAGAAGCGATTCCATGCAGAACTAATGATCACAAAGTGGTGATAGGGTTTTTGAAAAGTAACATTGTTTCACGCTTTGGATTCCCTCGAGCGATAATCAGTGATGGTGGTGCCCACTTTTGCAATAAAGCATTCAAAGCTCTTTTGACAAAGTATTCAATCACTCATAAAGTGGCGACCCCGTATCATCCGCAAACCAGTGGCCAAGTGGAGATCTCCAATCGAGAACTAAAGCACATATTAGAAAAGACGGTGAGGCCGGACAGAAAAGATTGGTCATTAAGACTTGATGACGCATTATGGGCATATAGAACGGCTTTCAAGACCCCGATTGGGATGTCACCCTATAGGCTAGTGTATGGAAAAGCTTGCCACCTACCTGTGGAACTCGAGCATCGTGCATATTGGGCTATCAAGAAATTCAATTTCGACATGCATCAAGCCAGCTCAGAAAGAAGATTACAACTGGCAGAACTTGAAGAAATTCGCAATGACGCGTACGAAAATGCCAAAATTTACAAGCAACGAATGAAAGTCTTCCATGACAAGCATATTATGAGAAAATCTTTCACTCCAGGTCAGAAAGTGCTTTTATTCAACTCTCGCTTGCACCTATTCCCAGGTAAGTTACGCTCTCGTTGGTCTGGTCCATTTATTGTTCATACTGTTTTTCCACATGGGGCAATTGAAATTAAGGACCCAAAGAACGGTGTCACGTTTAAAGTTAATGGTCAAAGATTAAAGCCATATCTAGAATACCAACCACATGGAGAAGACACCGAAATAAATTTGAGTGACCCACCAGATTTGAATTGATTTTTTCTTTTCGGTGGTTTGACTTTTCTTTCTTTATTTATTTTTATTCTTTTGCTAATTGAATTTATTTTTGCATAAGTGTGTTTCTTTTGTCATTAACTTTTCTTTTATCATTGTTAATCATGAGTCTCTTACTTAGACCGTTCCTCCTGAACATTCTTAAACCACTTCAACGTGTCAAAACTCATCTCAAAAGACAGATTCATTCTTGTAAAACACATCGCCTTTGGGCTCTACAACCACCAGAGTTGGTAGCCTATGTTGAGGGTTTAGAACGCCAACTCAGAGATATTGAGAAAAGTGTTTTCGACATCCAGTTGGAGCTTGAGGTAAATTCAATAAGAGGACGATTTTAATTTTCTTTGTGTGTTTTAATTTGTTTTTCTGTTTGTGTGCTTTAGTTTGTTACCCCGGTGAAATGGCGGATAACGGTACTCCGTGACAATCAAGTCGGTTACTTCAGTTTCCCATAATAACTGATATTCTGAGGTGAAAGAATGGACAGAACCGAGATTCTAGCGAAGCTCCACAAGCGATTCCCTGCACTCCCTCAGAATGCCCTCCTTACGATCTACAAAACTCGGTCCGAACGCATGCGACTGCTCATGAGGAATAACATACCTGCTGACATTCGTTGGTTAATTGAAGCAAAAGTACGATTGGCAGGTGAGTTACCTCCAAAATTTATTGCATACATGCCTGGTTGTGGGAAAGGAAACTATGCAAGAAAACGACGAGCTCGAAGAATTTCTGTTGCTTGTCATAAGTGTGCCAGAATGAATTGCAATAAAAACCGATGTTCTTTAGGAATGGTATCTGATAACAGGGAAGATAAAATTCAATTCATTAGGGATGGCTTGAATAAGGAGTCATTGGATGATATCCTTTTGTCTCTTGAAACGCATCCCAGTGGATATGTGCAAGGAGCGATTCTCCAGTTATGGCCATTATTCCAGAAAGAACATGCACGATATAGTCTCGGGAATCTGACTATAAAAGACCCTGTTTGCCAGTTTATAAGAAAATTGGATGGGAAGCCTATCCTCGACCCATAGAGGGCGTTCAAGCCGTTTCTGGACGTAAAACCAGAGGAAGATGTGAGCCACAGTCGCAACTACCTGTCAATATCCTTTTACTTTACTGTTATTTTATTTTATTTCACTGTTACTTTATCAGTGCATTATTGTCTTTAATAATTTTCTTACTGTTTGTTTTTACTGTTTGCTTTTTGACTATCGAGCCATGTGCTTTACGCGTTTTTGACATTGACCCGCCACTTCATACACAGTTGTGATCCATTGTCACCAAGAATCTTAAATATGACTTTTTGTTAAGCACTCACAAATTGTTTTTGAGAACTATCCCAATGGCAGCTACTCCCAATAGACAATTCAAGAACATTTGTGTGCTTTCTGGATTTACCTATGGCAAACATAAAGAGTTCGTTGATGTAGCCATAGATCTTGGTCGAAACATAGCAGAGAGAAAATTACACTTAGTGTATGGAGGAGGTAACCGCGGGTTATCAAAATTGGTCTCAGAAGCTGCTCTTGTCAGAGGAAGCCAAGTGTTAGGCATCATCCCTAGAGTCCTAAAACCTTTGGGCAGTGTGTCTGACTCCACGACTGGAGAAGAATTAGTCGTCTCAGGTATGCAAGAACGGATAACTGAAATGCTCGATCATGCTGATGCTTTTATTTTCCTGCCAGGAGATCTTGCAACACTAGAGGCACTTATCACACTAGCATCTTGGGCCCAACTGCACATTCACCAGAAACCCATCGGTTTGTTAAATGTCAATAATTTTTATGATGGCTTTATCGCATTTCTTAACCATGCAATAAAAAACTACTTTATTCCTTCCAGTGCGAAAAAACTTTTTATTTGTGCTCACACTGCTAATGAGATACTTGACATGTTACAAGCTTATAAACCAGAGCCAGACCCCTGGAGCTTTGTGTTGGAGCGTTCCCATGATGATGGTAACAATAGCCGCAGTAAGAAGTACAAATTAGATTTAACTCTTCGCCTGTAAATATTTTCTTCTGTGTTGCACCAACCAGGTGATGTCTTCTAAACTCTGCTTCTTTTCTTTAAAACATTGAGGACAATGTTTCGTTCTGGTTGGGGGGAGGGAATAATGGACAATTGTGGAATCTTGGTTAAGTTTTTACTAATTTTTTGTTGTAGAAACTAACTGTTGCTAACTTTTTGTGTTGAAGATGGCTGAATATGGAGTGTAGTGACTCTAGAAACGCATCTTCATTGTTTAAAAAAAAATTAAAAAAAAAAAATTTCATGTATTTTCTTTTTCTTTGTTATGTTTTGATGTTCATTTTTCTTTTTCTTTTTAATTTCTCCTTTATAAATATACATTTTCCAACAAAAATTTTTTGAGTCAAAGATGGCTGAATATAGAGTGTAGTGCCTCTAGAAACGCATCTTCTTAAAAAAAAAAAAATTTCGTTTTCTATCATTTTCTAATTAAATTTTCTGCATCATTTTCACATTTCTGCATGCATATTTTCTTTTTACGTTTAGAATAGGTTGGGGGGTAGGGTGTTGTTTAAAAAAAAAAAAAAATTTTTTTTGATTTGTTTTAACATTGGATAACATGATGATTTCAAATTTTAGTATTTGTATTATCTTTTGTCTAAAGTAATGTTACACTATGTTTGCTACTCTACATGTTGATGTCGGAGACAAAAATGAGTTGCTTGAAGGAATGAACATGTCATAATAAATACCAAGTGAGTTTTTGAGCCTATTATTTTTCTTGGAGAGTAACCCTTTTGCCCATTCTTTATATAGCTTAGCAGTTTATTATTGTACACGATCTCTAGATTGCTTTTGAGTTAACCCTAAAAAAAAAAATTTAAAAAAAAAAAAAGAAAAAAAAAAAGAGTGTGTTGTTACATTTGGAAGCCCATTTAATTAGTAGATATGGAAGATTATTTAGAGTCCTAAAAGATGATGGAAAGGCCCTCTTTGATCCGTTTGAGCCTTTCTAGCCATCCCTTTTATGAATATCCATAGTTAGCCCTTTTGAGCCTAAAAAAAAAAAAAAAAAAAAACTTTTCTTTCTCAACTTATTATCTTGACCCACTCCGATTTGGAGTATTACCCAATATCTTATAAGATCCATCACCTTTTTATGTTTGAGAAAACTGTAAATAAATATTTTGTATATTAAAGTTATGCCTAGTTCAAAAAAAAAAAAAAAAAAAAAAGAAAAAAAAGAGAGAGAAACAAAAATTGTTGCTTCAAAAAAAAAAAACAACAATAATAGGTGAAATCCACCTTGTAACTTTCAAAAAAAAAAAAAAATTCTATGCATTTTTCTCAAACATACATTTTGTCTTCCTTATTTTCCTTCTTTGTTAGCTATGTCCCTAGCCTACGTTACGTCCTAATAAAAGTCCTTCTTGATTTTAGGGAACTATAATCTGAAGTAGAAGCTAGTTATATGGGCTAAAAAGATGTAGTGATGCATAAAAAAATAATAATAATAATAAAAAAAATGGGTTGACTAGCATTTTTATTTGACTGGAGATCGTATTATTTCTAAGTTAAGGGCATATTTCTTTTTGGTGAGAGCATGTGAGACCACTTCTTATTATTTTCTCTCAATTACCATTCATTGGAGTGACTATTTTTATTTGGGTTTAATTTCTTTGTGAGAGTGTCACTACTTCCAGTGAGATTTTGGGGTTTAACATGTCATTCTTAAAGGTAGCTACAACAAAGTCTACTGGGCTGTTTCATGTGGATGGTTGATGTGGGTGTGATGTTTCTTTAAACTTGAGATAATGCTTATACTTTTATTTGATTGTTATCATTCATTTGATTGAATAAAAAGAGGTTTAAAAAAAAAATCATTTTTTGAATTTTTGTTTTCGCTTTATTTGCTAGGGACTAGCAATAAGCTGGTTGGGGGGTGTGTTGAGTGTTAGAAAGTGCATATTTATAAAGGAGAAATCGTTATTTTATATATCAAGTATTGCTAACAACCGTTACTTTTATGTGTTTAAATTTCTTGTACTTTAATTATGTGTGTTTTATTTTAATTAAGTATTTGATGTATTTTAGGGGCATCATAGTCATTTTACAATAAACGAGAGATCAAATGGCAAAACAGACATCATTTTTGAACTCAGGACGGTCGAAAACCTTAGGAGGAGTATAAAAGGAAAAATGGTACTGTTCACATGTACGGTACTATTCACATATACGGGTACTGTTGGCGTTACTGTGTAAATAGTGGCGGTTGACTGTACTGTGCAAATAGTGGCGGTTGACTGTACTGTGCAAATAGTGGCGGTTGACTATACTGTGCAAATAGTGGCTGATGACGTGGCGAAATCCTGAGCGTCCAAACTGTTTTTAATCCGATGGCCATGATTTACTCGATGTAACTATAAAAAGGGGGCCTCCCCCCCCTAATTGAGGACCTCTGAATCCATTTTTGGGATTCATTTTCTGTAATTCTCTCTCTATCTTGTATTTTCTTCGTATTTTAATAAATTCCCATTTTGCCCCTAGTTCAACTATGAGTGGCTAATTTTCTTTCAAGCTTGGGTTGAAGGTGAAGTCTCAACATGTGTCATGGGCTTGATTTGGTAAATTTATTTTCTCTTCCCCTCTAGTTTTTGTGGATGTTTTGACTTCTCGTCGACAAATAATACTAATCTTGTCTAGTACTGCCCTGGTTTCACCGGCTCCCTAGTATAAGGTTATTATTATTTGGCACGATAAGCCCTTAGCACCATATTTATTAGAGCGTGGTTCATGAGGTGTGGATTTCCCTCTCATGATTTAATTGGTATTAATATGGAATATTTAGCCCATGATGCATGTTGATACGGATCCAGATACCCAAGTACGTCTTCTCAATAGATTTATCTTTAATTTGTTCTTGCCATTTAAATTCCAATTTTAGAATTTATTCTTGCATTTCAATTCCAAGTTTAGGATATTCTAAATCATTTTCATTAATCCAATCACCCGTTTACAGAATTAATTCTATAAATAATTAAAATCCACCTCCTCGTGGGATCGACACTCGCACCATTAAGCTATACTACAATAGATTCGTGCGCTTGCGAGTTCAATAAAATTTGCACAACAATCCACACCTCATGAACCACGGTCTAATAAATATGGTGCTAAGGGCTTATCGTGCCAAATAATAATAACCTTATACTAGGGAGCCGGTGAAACCAAGGCAGTACTAGATAAGATTAGTATTATTTGTCGACGAGAAGTCAAAACATCCATAAAAACTAGAGGGGAAGAGAAAATAAATTTACCAAATCAAGCCCATGACACATGTTAAGACTTCACCTTCAACCCAAGCTTGAAAGAAAATTAGCCACTCATAGTTGAACTAGGGGCAAAATGAGAATTTATTAAAATACGAAGAAAATACAAGATAGAGAGAGAATTACAGAAAATGAATCCTAAAAATGGATTCAGAGGTACCAAATTGGGGGGGGGGGGAGGCCTCCTTTTTATAGTTACATCGAGTAAATCATGGCCATCGGATTAAAAACAGTTTGGACGCTCAGGATTTCGCCACGTCATCAGCCACTATTTGCACAGTACAGTCAACAGCCACTATTTATACAGTACAGTCAACCGCCACTATTTGCACAGTACAGTCAACCGCCACTATTTACACAGTACAGTCAACAGCTACTATTTGCACAGTACAGTCAACCGCCACTATTTGCACAGTACAGTCAACAGCTACTATTTGCACAGTAACACCAACAGTACCCGTATATGTGAATAGTACCGTACATGTGAATAGTTTCATTTTTCCTTTTATACTCCTCCTAAGGTTTTCGACCGTCCTGAGTTCAAAAATGATGTCCGTTTTGCCATTTGATCACTCGTTTATTGTGAAATGACTATGATGCCCCTAAAATACATCAAATATTTAATTAAAATAAAACACACATAATTAAAGTACAAGAAATTTAAACACATAAAAGTAACGGTTGTTAGCAATACTTGATATATAAAATAACGATTTCTCCTTTATAAATATGCACTTTCTAACACTCAACACACCCCCCAACCAGCTTATTGCTAGTCCCTAGCAAATAAAGCGAAAACAAAAATTCAAAAAAATGATTGATTTTTTTTAAACCTCTTTTTATTCAATCAGATTAATGATAACAATCAAATAAAAGTATAAGCATTATCTTAAGTTTAAAGAAACATCAAACCCACATCAACCATCCACATGAATCAGCCCAGTAGACTTTGTTGTAACTACCTTTAAGAATGACATGTTAAACCCCAAAATCTCACTGGAAGTAGTGACACTCTCACAAAGAAATTAAACCCAAATAAAAATAGTCACTCCAATGAATGGTAATTGAGAGAAAATAATAAGAAGTGGTCTCACATGCTCTCACCAAAAAGAAATATGCCCTTAACTTAGAAATAATACGATCTCCAGTCAAATAAAAATGCTAGTCAACCCATTTTATTTATTATTATTATTTTTTTTATGCATCACTACATCTTTTTAGCCCATATAACTAGCTTCTACTTCAGATTATAGTTTCTTAAAATCAAGAATGACTTTTATTAGGACGTAACGTAGGCTAGGGACATAGCTAACAAAGAAGGGAAATAAGGAAGACAAAATGTATGTTTGAGAAAAATGCATAGAATTTTTTTTTTTGAAAGTTGCAAGGTGGATTTCACCTATTATTGTTTTTTTTTTAAGCAACAATTTTGTTTCTCTTTTTTTTTTTGAACCAGGCATAACTTTAATATACAAAACATTTATTTACAGTTTTCTCAAATATAAAAAGGTGATGGATCTTGTAAGATATTGGGTAATACTCCAAATCGGAGTGGGTCAAGATAATAAGTTGAGAAAGAAAAGTTTTTTTTTTTTAAAGGCTCAAAAGGGCTAACTATGGATATTCGTAAAAAGGGATGGCTACAAAGGCTCAAACGGATCAAAGAGGGCCTTTCCATCATCTTTTAGGACTCTAAATAATCTTCTATATCTACTAATTAAATGGGCTTCCAAATGTAATAACACACTCTTTTTTTCATTTTTTTTAATTAATTTTTTTTTTAGGGTTAACTAAAAAGCAATCTAGAGATCGTGTATACAATAATAAACTGCTAAGCTGTATAAAGAATGGGCAAAAGGGTTACTCTCCAAGAAAAATGATAGGCTCAAAAACTCACTTCGTATTTATTATGACATGTTCATTTCTTCAAGCAACTCATTTTTGTCTCTGACATCAACATGTAGAGTAGCAAACATAGTGTAACATTACTTCAGACTAAAGATAATACAAATACTAAAATTTGAAATCATCATGTTATCCAATGTTAAAACAAATCAAAATTTTTTTTTTTTTAAACAACACCCTACCCCCCAACCTATTCTAAACGTAAAAAGAAAATATGCATGCAGAAATGTGAAAATGATGCAGAAAAATTAATTAGAAAATGATAGAAAATGAATTTTTTTTAAGAAGATGCGTTTCTAGAGGCACTACACTCTATATTCAGCCATCTTTGACTCAAAAAATTTTTGTTTGAAAATGTATATTTATAAAGGAGAAATTAAATAAGAAAAAGAAAAATGAACATCAAAACAAAGAAAAAGAAAATATCTGAATTTTTTTTTAAAATTTTTTTTTTATTATTATTTTTTTTCAAACGATGAAGATGCGTTTCTAGAGTCACTACACTCTATATTCAGCCATCTTCAACACAAAAAGTTAGCAACAGTTAGTTTCTACAACAAAAAATTAGTAAAAACTTAACCAAGATTCCACAATTGTCCACCAAGATTCCACAATTGTCCATTATTCCCTCCCCCCAACCAGAACGAAACATTGTCCTCAATGTTTTAAAGAAAAGAAGTAGAGTTTAGAAGACATCACCTGGTTGGTGCAACACAGAAGAAAATATTCACAGGCGAAGAGTTAAATCTAATTTGTACTTCTTATTGCGGCTATTGTTACCATCATCATTTGAACGCTCCAACACAAAGCTCCAGGGGTCTGGCTCTGGTTTATAAGCTTGTAACATGTCAAGTAGCTCATTAGCAGTGTGAGCACAAATAAAAAGTTTTTTCGCACTGGAAGGAATAAAGTAGTTTTTTATTGCATGGTTAAGAAATGCGATAAAGCCATCATAAAAATTATTGACATTTAACAAACCGATGGGTTTCTGGTGAATGTGCAATTGGGCCCAAGATGCTAGTGTGATAAGTGCCTCTAGTGTTGCAAGATCTCCTGGCAGGAAAATAAAAGCATCAGCATGATCGAGCATTTCAGTTATCCGTTCTTGCATACCTGAAACGACTAATTCTTCTCCAGTCGTGGAGTCAGACACACTGCCCAAAGGTTTTAGGACTCTAGGGATGATGCCTAACACTTGGCTTCCTCTGACAAGAGCAGCTTCTGAGACCAATTTTGATAACCCTCGGTTACCTCCTCCATACACTAAGTGTAATTTTCTCTCTGCTATGTTTCGACCAAGATCTATGGCTACATCAACGAACTCTTTATGTTTGCCATAGGTAAATCCAGAAAGCACACAAATGTTCTTGAATTGTCTATTGGGAGTAGCTGCCATTGGGATATTTCTCAAAAACAATTTGTGAGTGCTTAACAAAAAGTCATATTTAAGATTCTTGGTGACAATGGATCACAACTGTGTATGAGGTGGCGGGTCAATGTCAAAAACGCGTAAAGCACATGGCTCGATAGTCAAAAAGCAAACAGTAAAAACAAACAGTAAGAAAATTATTAAAGACAATAATGCACTGATAAAGTAACAGTGAAATAAAATAAAATAACAGTAAAGTAAAAGGATAATGATAGGTAGTTGCGACTGTGGCTCACATCTTCCTCTGGTTTTACGTCCAGAAACGGCTTGAACGCCCTCTATGGGTCGAGGATAGGCTTCCCATCCAATTTTCTTATAAACTGGCAAACAGGGTCTTTTATAGTCAGATTCCCGAGACTATATCGTGCATGTTCTTTCTGGAATAATGGCCATAACTGGAGAATCGCTCCTTGCACATATCCACTGGGATGCGTTTCAAGAGACAAAAGGATATCATCCAATGACTCCTTATTCAAGCCATCCCTAATGAATTGAATTTTATCTTCCCTGTTATCAGATACCATTCCTAAAGAACATCGGTTTTTATTGCAATTCATTCTGGCACACTTATGACAAGCAACAGAAATTCTTCGAGCTCGTCGTTTTCTTGCATAGTTTCCTTTCCCACAACCAGGCATGTATGCAATAAATTTTGGAGGTAACTCACCTGCCAATCGTACTTTTACTTCAATTAACCAACGGATGTCAGCAGGTATGTTATTCCTCATGAGCAGTCACATGCGTTCGGACCGAGTTTTGTAGATCGTAAGGAGGGCATTCTGAGGGAGTGAAGGGAATCGCTTGTGAAGCTTCGCTAGAATCTCGGTTCTGTCCATTCTTTCACCTCAGAATATCAGTTATTATGGGAAACTGAAGTACCGACTTGATTGTCACGGAGTACCGTTATCCGCCACTTCACCGGGGTAACAAACTAAAGCACACAGACAGAAAAACAAATTGAAACACACAAAGAAAATTAAAATCGTCCTCTTATTGAATTTACCTCAAGCTCCAACTGGATGTCGAAAACACCTCTCTCAATATTTCTGAGTTGGCCTTCTAAATCCTCAACGTAGGCTACTAACTCTGGTGGTTGTAGAGCCCAAATACGATGTGTTTTACAAGAATGAATCTGCCTTTTGAGATGAGTTTTGATACGTTGAAGTGGTTTAAGCATGTTCAGGAGGAACGATCTTCGTGTGGCATTCATTATTAACAATGATAAAAGAAAAGTTAATGACAAAAGAAATACACTTATGCAAAAATAAATTCAATTAGCAAAAGAATAAAAATAAATAAAGAAAGAAAAATCAAACCACCGAAAAGAAAAAATCAATTCAAATCTGGTGGGTCACTCAAATTTATTTCGGTGTCTTCTCCATGTGGTTGGTACTCTAAATATGGCTTTAATCTTTGACCATTAACTTTAAATGTGACACCGTTCTTTGGGTCCTTAATTTCAATTGCCCCATGTGGAAAAACAGTATGAACAATAAATGGACCAGACTATCGAGAGCGTAACTTACCTGGGAATAGGTGCAAGCGAGAGTTGAATAAAAGTACTTTCTGACCTGGAGTGAAAGATTTTCTCATAATATGCTTATCATGGAAGACTTTCATTCGTTGCTTGTAAATTTTGGCATTTTCATACGCGTCATTACGAATTTCTTCAAGTTCTGCCAGTTGTAATCTTCTTTCTGAGCTGGCTTGATGCATGTCAAAATTGAATTTCTTGATAGCCCAATATGCACGATGCTCGAGTTCCACAGGTAGGTGGCAAGCTTTTCCATACACTAGCCTATAGGGTGACATCCCAATCGGGGTCTTGAAAGCCGTTCTATATGCCCATAATACGTCATCAAGTCTTAATGACCAATCTTTTCTGTCCGGCATCACCGTCTTTTCTGTCCGGCCTCACCGTCTTTTCTAATATGTGCTTTAGTTCTCGATTGGAGATCTCCACTTGACCACTGGTTTGCGGATGATACGGGGTCGCCACTTTATGAGTGATTGAATACTTTGTCAAAAGAGCTTTGAATGCTTTATTGCAAAAGTGGGCACCACCATCACTGATTATCGCTCGAGGGAATCCAAAGCGTGAAACAATGTTACTTTTCAAAAACCCTATCACCACTTTGTGATGATTAGTTCTACATGGAATCGCTTCTACCCATTTCGATACGTAATCAACAGCTACCAAGATGTATTGATGGCCAAAAGAAGGGGGAAAGGGTCCCATGAAGTCGATACCCCATACGTCAAAAATCTCAACCACTAAAATTGGATTTAGTGGCATCATGTTCCTTCGTGTAATGCTCCCCATTCGTTGACACCTATCACATGAAGAACAAAAAGTATAAGCGTCTCGAATTATAGTTGGCCAATAGAAACCACATTGTAAAACTTTAGTCGTTGTTTTCTTAGCACTGAAATGGCCTCCACAAGCTTGTTCATGGCAGAATGAAAGGATATTCTGAATTTCATTTTCTGGGACACATCGTCTGACAATTTGGTCTGCACAATATTTGAACAAATATGGGTCATCCCAAAAGAAATTCTTTATTTCTGCAAAGAATTTGGCCTTGTCTTGCTTAGTCCAATGCTCTGGAAGTTTGCCTGTAACAAGATAATTAACTATATCAGCATACCAAGGTAAAAATTCTACACGTATGGGGTATATTGGCCGTAAACCTCTTAGCCTTTTCTTTTAATGCCCGTTACGAAATATTACTTTTTCTTCTCTAGAGTGGCAAAAAATTCAACCCTTTTACCTTTGCCGGCTGCTTTTTTATAGGCCTCCCGAGGATCCTTCCCTTTCCTGCTGTGATAGGCGGTTGCGTATCTTTCCATACTGCTGTGGCAGGCGGTTGCGTGTATCTTCATTACTGCAGTGGTGGGTGGTTATATGTCCATTGTTGCGGTGGTAGGTGGTTGCGTATTTTGTGTGGCTTTAAGTCTTGGGTTGGTGAGCACGTCACTTCAACTGACATTGACTAGGTCTCCTTGCTACGGGTTCTCAGGGAATGGCATCGTGCCTTCAGCGGCAAACTTGCTTTACTGATAGTACGCTTTGGCAGGAGCAGGGTGGTCCTGCTCCTGCTACATACCGTGGGCTTCGATTTCCTCTGCTCGTCTTTGTCAAAGCAAACCCTACTTCCAGCTGCCTGCTCGTCTCGACCCTGCTCGGTCTTTCAGGCTTCGTCAAAATATCCCCAAATACAGGTCCCCCAGTTTTTGGTGTTGGGTGGCGAAGTGAACCAACAATAGAAACTTAACAGTCTTGGTTTACGTGGGGCGAAAAAAGCTGCTAGGAGTCGTGTCGCATTTAATTGCGGGTGCGATGACGTGGCGGAAATCCAGCCCTCCGTTTGAATTTCAAACCGAGAGTCGCAAACCCTCGGGATTCGGTGCCATTTAAATATTGGCAGCCCAAATGTCCCCCCTCATTTGGACACTTCAAAGTTTCACACAGAGCACACATCGTTCCCTCGACTTTCTGGTGAACGGTTTTCCGTAAACACACCTCTACCTTCGATTCTCTCCGATTGAACCATCCTCTCGGACCGCGCTTCCTCTCTGACAGTCGATTCTTTAGGTACTACCTCTATTTTCTCGGTCTTCAATAGTTATAGACATTTCTTTTTTCTCTTTACTTCATTTGGGCGTTAGTCGGTGGTGGTGCGGGAGTTTTAAGTTAAGAAATGTCGAAGGGCAAGGAAAAAGTTATCGAGATAGACGACGACAACGAGCTAGAGTTCTTACCTAGTCTGCTCGCCGATGCCGCCTTCGACCCTAGGATCCCCTTAGAGCCTAGTGACTCTGATATTGCAACTAGGGCTAGAAGAATGTCTCCGGAAACGACCTCTTCGAGTCGAAACAGCGGTGAAGTGGGAACATCAGGCTCGTCAGACACCCTAAGTGACGAACAGAAAGGTGATTCGGGGGGGTCTTTACCAGAATCGTCACAACCAGAGGTTATGAGTATGGCGGGGGGTAGAGCTTTGTCACACCATTACGCTATTGACCGAATCACTTGCACGACCACAGTAGACGAGCTTGTTGCTCTTCGGGATCAATACGGGATTCCTGATGATATACCTCTTAGGATCCCTGGGAAGAAAGACACCCTTAGTCGGTTACGTCACCTTGTTTCTGGAGAGCTTCAAACATGGGTTGAGGTGCCCCCTGCATCCATATTTTGCCCGGATATTTAGCGGGTTACATTTCTCTCCTGGTCAATTGAACCCCAACAGGTGGAGGGTGCTTTCTGGTCTGTTCGTCCTGTGGTATATATGTTGTCAACGCGAGCCCACCATTGATGATGTGCGACACCTATACCAATTAAAGAGCAGCCCCAAAGATGCTGGCTGGTATTATTTTCAATCCAGCTCTAAAAGCAGGAAACCCGTAACTGAGCTTCTGACGGGGGGTGGTGGGTCTTAAAAGAGGAAGTTCTTTTTTGTTGGGGGTCCCTGGGGTCAAATTGCACAGATCGATGGGAAGGACTATCGCGTCCCATCTCGATTCGTGGTCCCAGGTTGCCTACTCGCTTGAGATGTCTTGACTCCATAGTAGTTCTTACTCTTGTCGCTTTGATTTTAATCAAATGTCTGCTCGTGTTGTAGGTTCTTGGGGTGTTCACTTTCCTCTTAAGCCCAAGCCGCTGAAGCTAGTGGAGTCTGTTCTGGCTAAGTCCTACTCCCACCGTGAGCTGTTGACTCTCGAGAATCTGGTCGAATCTGGTTTAATAACTACCGACCTCCCAATGGAAGATGCCGTGATCGCCGCTTTGACCAGGAAGCGTACTCGCTCTCTGACTTCTAGGAAGGGCAATGATAAAGAGGTTCCCACTGCGAAACGGGCAAATGTCTCGGAGCAGGGTTCTCATCTGAAGACCTTGCCACCTCCTCCTGCCGCTATTGTGGAGAGTAGCCGAGCAGCCACTGAGCCAGGTTTCTCCTCTGTTTCCAAGAAACCTACACCCGCATTCCGGACCACCTGGTCTCGTTCATGAACGACCTTTGCTCGCATGTAAGTAAGAAGGATGTGGAAGAGTTTTCCAGATTGGCTCTGCCCGACCTGATGGGTGCCATGCAGTTCAGTGCTATCCATCTCAGCTGCATGCTCGCTTACTACCAGGCCAAGTCTAACCGGCAGGAGAAAAAGATGAAGGAAGAAAATAAGGCGGCGGTCACCAGAGCCGACAAGGCCGAGAAGAAAGCTGGGGACTTGAACCTCAAAAACCTGAAGTTGCAAGAGAATGAGGCTCTTGCTCAAGTTAAAGCCGCTACTTTCGACGATGAGCTGACTAGGGTGCAGGAAGAACTGTGAAGGCAGAAGGCCATGTATGAGGCTCAGCTTGAATCTCTTCGCGAATCTCATCGGATCCAGCTCGAGGACCTAGAGAATGAAGCGGAACTCCAGTACAACCAGGGGCTTCGACATTCTTATCGCAGCATAATGGCCGTCCTTGAGAAGCAGCATCCAGATCTTAACATGGATGGTTTTGCCGAAGCTGTTTCTCAGCATATGGATGAAGAGGACGCGAAGGAGGATGCTGAGGAGGCGGAACCGATTGCGGTCGAGGAGGATCCCTCTCCCTACGTTGACCCTGCAGCGGCTGGTGAGACCAGCATCCCTCCTCGTGTTGATCTTGCTGCATCTGGTGAGGCGAGCACTCCTCCAGGCGCTACTGGGGATACCTCTCCTGCCCCTGACGTGGCACAACCTGCTGAGGGGACTGTTTAGCCCATCGACCCGCCCTCTTAAATTTTGATCTCTGTTGTAGTAGCCCTTTCTTTCTTGTGTAATAACCTTGCAACTTATTCTTATCTTAATAAGATATATTATTACTTATTTTCTTGCATTAGGATTGTGGTTGTGGAAGTTTCATGCCTTAGGGAATTTTATTACGCTTCACATATTGCACTCTGTTTTATCGCGGTTTATCATTTCTTTGAGAATTTGCTCGTCTTTGCGAAGTTGAGCATGGTTTTGCGAACCTGCTTTCCATCTCACCATCGAGAAGAGGCTTCTTATCTGGTGTCGACCTTGCCATCCTTCACTTCTTACCCCATCACAAAGCAGATTTTGAGATTTTGGAGCCTTTGCGTGACTTGAATAAATTTTCGAATGTTTGGGGTTCTGCTCGTCTTCGCTTGGTCGAGCCGATTCTGGTACGCTTGGCTTCCGTCTCGCCATAAAACAAGCGTTGAGACTTTGGGGCCTTCGCATACCTTAGGAAATTCTTGAAGCATAGGATTCTGCTCGCCATCGCTCGGTCGAGCAGATCTGGGCGTGCTTGGCTTCGGTTTCGCCATACGACAGGCTATGAGACGTGAGCCTTTACACGCTTTGGAAAATTATTGAAGTATGGGATTCTGCTCGCCTTCGCTCGGTCGAGCAGAGCCGGGCGTGCTTGGCTTCGGTCTCGCCATACGACAGGCTTTGA
Organism: Citrus glauca; assembly: GCA_029633175.1. Lineage (NCBI taxonomy): Eukaryota > Viridiplantae > Streptophyta > Magnoliopsida > Sapindales > Rutaceae > Citrus > Citrus glauca. The sequence goes on from JAQOOD010000002.1 coordinate 29,326,241, forward strand.
GACGTGAGCCTTTACACGCTTTGGAAAATTCTTGCAGTATGGGATTCTGCTCGCCTTCGATCGGTCGAGCAGATCCGGGCATGCTTGGCTTCGGTCTCACCATTCAATAAGCTTTGAGACGTGAGCCTTTACACGCTTTGGAAAATTCTTGAAGTATGGGATTCTGCTTGCCTTCGCTCGGTCGAGCAGATCCGGGCATGCTTGCCTTCGGTCTTACCATACAACAGGCTTTGAGACGTGAGCCTTTACATGCCTTGGAAAATTTCTGAAGCATACGGCAGACCGAACTTTCCTCGTTCGTTGATATCTCATTACACTCAGCTTACATGGTATTGCCTGAAGTAAATTAAATGAAGCATAAATATGAAGCAGTAACTACGAACAGAGATATCTGTTGGTGTTTACAAATCTTACTGAAAATATTTCCTAAGGTGCATCGCGTTCCATGGGCGCCTTACCTCGTGGCCATCCGCTCGAACCAGCTTGTAAGCTCCAGGTCCGACTAGTTGCTTAACCCTGTACGGCCCCTCCCAGTTCGGACCGAGTACCCCTTGAGTCGAATCTTTTGTATTTTGGTTCACTCTCCTCAGTACCCAATCTCCAACTTTGAATTGTCGCAGATTCACCTTCTGGTTGTAATACCGAGCAAGCCTCTGTTGGTAAATATCTGCCCGCCTCGATGCTTGTTCCCTTTTCTCATCTAGCAGGTCCAGATTTAAGCACATCTGGTCATCGTTTTCTTGCTCATTGAAATACTCTGTTTGATGCGTGGCTGTTCCTATCTCGGCTGGCACAACTGCTTCGTGCCCGAAGGTTAAGGCAAACGAAGTTTTCCCCGTTGCTGTTTTATGGGTTGTTCTGTATGCCCATAGTACGCCAGGCAATTCATCAACCCAAGCTCCCTTCTTTGCTCCTACTCTGGTTTTGATAAGCCTCTTGATTGTCTTATTGGCTGCTTCTACCTGTGCATTGGACTGCGGATGAGTAGGTGAACAATACTTCAACTCTATACCAAGGTTCTGGCAAAAGTCCCTGAAGCTGTGATTGTCAAATTGTCTGCCATTATCCGTTATCAAGGTATGAGGGATTCCATACCGACAGATTAGATTCCTCCACACAAAATCGGTTGTCCTTTTCTCGGTAATGCTGCTGAGGGCCTCTATTTCTGTCCACTTCGTGAAGTAATCAATCGCAACTATGGCATGCGTCGCTGCTCCTCGCCCTTTCAGCATCGGGCCAATTAGGTCTATTCCCCACTGGGCAAACGGCCAAGGGGATGCCATTGAAGTGAGCTTCTCTGGTGGCTGGTTGGAGAAACTTGCGAAACTTTGGCAACTGGTGCAGCTCCTAGTATTCTCTTGCGTATCCCGATGCATCGTTGGCCAAAAATACCCCTGCCTTAAAACTTTGTGGGCCAGGGATCTCCCACCAGAATGGTTCCCACAAATCCCTTCATGTACTTCTCTCATCATATAATCCGTGTCACCCTCATCTAAGCACCGAAGGAAAGGGAGAGTATATCCTCGTCGATATAACACCCCATCAATCAACGTATACCTCGAGGCCTGGGCTCTGATCTTCCGAGCTTGCAGCTTGTCTGGTGGTAATATCCCATTTCTGAGATATACAATCAGGGGGTCTATCCACGAGCTATCCTACTCTAGCCTCAACACTTCCAACTTCTGCTCAATCCTCGGACTGGATTTCACTTCCAGGGGGATTGACTTGGGCATTTTAGGGTCTGCTACCGCTGCCATCCGAGCTAAGATGTCGGCCCGACTGTTTTGCTCTCTGGGAATCTGTACCACCTCTACTGCTACAAACCTTCCCATCATCTGCTTCACTATCTTCAGATACTGTTCCATCTTTTCCTCCTTCGGTTGAAATCTTTCACTGACTTGATTCGCGACCAACTGCGAGTCAGTTCTAATTCTCACTCTTTCCGCTTTCATGGCCTTAGCCAACTCCAAACCTGCTATCAAGGCTTCGTATTCAACCTGATTGTTTGTCGCTGCAAAATCTAACTTCACAGCATAAGAGACCTCCTCCCCTTCAGGTCCTTCCAGGACAATTCCAGCGCCTGATCCCTGCTTCCCAGACGAACCATCAACAAACACCTGCCATACTCGAGTTTCACTACTGTCTGATGCCTTACCAAGCTGCTCCGAACAGGCCTCCGGCTCTGTAAATTCTGCTATGATATCAGCCATTGCCTATGCCTTAATCGCTGCTCGTGGTTTATAGTCGATGTCGAACTCACTCAGCTCCATGACCCATTTCACGAGCCAACCAGAAGAATCTGGTTTATGTAGAGTTTGACGTAATGGTTGGTTTGTTATTACCGAGATGGGGAAAGCTTGGAAGTACGGTCTCAGTTTGCGAGCAGCAACCATGAGAGCAAGGGCGTACTTCTCCAACTGCTGATATCTGGTCTCGACATCGAGCAGGGCCTTACTGGTATAGTATATCGGGTATTGAACCCCATCTTCCTCTCTCACTAGGACAGAGCTTGTGGCACGGTTAGACACCGCTAAATACAAAGATAGCTTGTCTCCCTCTCTTGGTGTGGATAACAGAGGTGCTCGCTGCAAGTACAGCTTTAAGTTCTGAAAGGCCTCCTCGCATTCTTGAGTCCACTCTGTTTTCTTCCCTTTCTTTATTACTTGAAAGAATGGCTGATATTTATCTGTGGCTTTGGATATGAACCGGTTCAAGGCTGCGACCCTCCCCGTTAAGCTCTACACTTCCTTAAGGTTACGGGGAGACTTCATCTGAATGATCGCTTGGATTTTCTCGGGATTCGCCTCGATCCCCCTGTGGCTGACCATGAACCCGAGGAATTTCCCAGATTCGACCCCAAAAGCACATTTCTCCGGGTTGAGCTTCATCTTGTACTTCCTCAAGAGTGAAAATGTCTCCTTAAGATGCTTGACATGTTCTTTTGGGAGTTTGGACTTGGTGATCATGTCGTCTACATATACCTCCATTGTTCTCCCGATTAGCGGCTTGAAAATCTTGTTCACTAGCCTTTGGTATGTAGCACCTGCGTTTTTCAAACCGAACGACATTACTTTGTAGTAGAACAACCCCTGGTTGGTAATAAACGTCGTGCTCTCCTCGTCCCGCCCAAACATTGGGATTTGATTATACCCCGAGAATGCATCTATGAAGCTGAGCAGACCATATCCGGCAGTTGAGTCTACAAGCTGGTCAATCTTCAGCAAAGGGAAGCTATCTTTCGGGCAGGCCTTATTCAAGTCCGTGAAATCCACACACATCCTCCACTTTCCATTTGCTTTTTTTATTAACACTACGTTGGATATCCATTCGGGGTAATTGACTTCCCGGATGAAGTCTGCCTTTAGGAGCTTCTCCACTTCGCCATTTATGGCGTCATATCTTTCCTGGTTGAAGCATCTCCTCTTCTGCCTCACTGCCTTCGCCCCTTTCTTTATTTCCAGTTTGTGGCACGCAATCTCCGGATCAATCCCCAGCATGTCTTCGTGCGTCCATGCAAAGACATCTGTATAAGCCTCTAGACATTGCACCAACTCCTTCTGCTGCTCCTCCTGTAGCCTCAACTCGATCTTGATTGTTCTGCCCGGATTCCCTGGTACCAGTGTTACTGTCTCCAACTCCTCAACAGGCTCTTGTCTGCCTTTCCTGCTTTCCCTTCGGTTATCAAGGGACGTTATCTGCATGGCTTCCTTTGCCGCTGAGGAATAACAGCTTCGTGCAATTCTCTGGTCCCCTCGTACCACTCCTACGAGCCCATTTACTCGGTACTTCAGGGTCAGGTAATGGTTGGACAGTACCGCTTTGGTCACCCTCAGAAATGGTCGGCCCAGAATCATCTGGTAAGGGCCTTCCTCGTCCACTACCACGAAATCCAGCATTGTTGTCAGCTCTGTCGGAGAGTTCCCAATTGCGACCGGTAGCTCAACCGTGCCTAGAGGGACCAGTTTCCCTCCTCCAAACCCCTTTAGGGATGTGTTAGTGTAATCCAGCTTTAGGTCTGTTAACCCCATTTCCTCCAGAGTTGGTTTGAACAACACATCTACTGAACTCCCTGTGTCTACCAATATTCTATTGAACCCCTTGCTCGCAACAGTAGCTTTGATGACCAGGGCATCCTCGTGGGGGTATAAAACGCCTTCTTCGTTCTTATCAGTCCACATGATCGGAACCTGCCTGACTTTCGCTCGTTTCGCTGCCGGGGTATTGAAAAACACCTCCTTGCTAGTCATGGCGTATCTCGCATAGTTCTTCCTTACTCTGTTAGAATCTCCGGCCAATGTCGGCCCCCCAACTATCACTCTCACGTGAGGCTGCTCATGCCTCAAGCTTCTGCTACTCTGTTCTTCCTCATACGTAGAGGCCTCCCTGGGGAAACCCCCATCTATAAATTCATCCAGGTAGCGATTTCTCACCAAATCCTCGACCTGGGTTTTGAGATCTCTGCATTCCGCAGTGGTATGCCCGTGAGTCTCATGGAAGTTACAATAACGCCCCCTATCTCTTCTGCTGGCCAACTTGGTTATGGGAGCAAGGGGATGCAGCAATCCTCGATCCTTTATGGCCCCGTACACCTCGTCCAGGGGGACCTTCAAAGCGGTGTATCGACTGTTGTGCAAATTTTATTGAACTCGCAAGCGCACAAATCTATCGTAGTATAGCTTAATGGTGCGAGTGTCGATCCCACGAGGAGGTAGATTTTAATTATTTATAGAATTAATTCTGTAAATGGGTGGTTGGATTGATGAAAATGATTTTGATTATCCTAAAACTTAAATTAAAATGACGAGAATAAATTCTAAAATTGGAATTTAAATGGCAATAATAAATTGAAGATAAATCTATTGAGATGACGTACTTGGGTATCTGGATCCGTATCAACATGCATCATGGGCTAAATATTCCTTATTAATACCAATTAAATCATGAGAGGGGAATCCACACCTCATGAACCACGCTCTAATAAATATGGTGCTAAGGGCTTATCGTGCCAAATAATAATAATCTTATACTAGGGTGCCGGTGAAACCAGGGCAGTACTAGACAAGATTAGTATTATCTGTCGACGAGAAGTCAAAACATCCACAAAAACTAGAGGGGAAGAGAAAATAAATTTACCAAATCAAGCCCATGACACATGTTGAGACTTCACCTTCAACCCAAGCTAAAAGAAAATTAGCCACTCATAGTTGAACTAGGGGCAAAATGGAAATTTATTAAAATACGAAGAAAATACAAGATAGAGAGAGAATTACAGAAAATGAATCCCAAAAATGGATTCAAAGGTGCCAAATTAGGGGGGGAGGCCCCCTTTTTATAGTTACATCGAGTAAATCATGGCCATCGGATTAAAAACAGTTTGGACGCTCAGGATTTCGCCACGTCATCAGCCACTATTTGCACAGTACAGTGAACAGCCACTATTTGCACAGTAACGGTTGTTAGCACATAAAAGTAACGGTTGTTAGCAATACTTGATATATAAAATAACGATTTCTCCTTTATAAATATGCACTTTCTAACACTCAACACACCCCCCAACCAGCTTATTGCTAGTCCCTAGCAAATAAAGCGAAAACAAAAATTCAAAAAAATGATTTTTTTAAACCTCTTTTTATTCAATCAGATTAATGATAACAATCAAATAAAAGTATAAGCATTATCTCAAGTTTAAAGAAACATCACACCCACATCAACCATCCACATGAATCAACCCAGTAGACTTTGTTGTAGCTACCTTTAAGAATGACATGTTAAACCCCAAAATCTCACTGGAAGTAGTGACACTCTCACAAAGAAATTAAACCCAAATAAAAATAGTCACTCCAATGAATGGTAATTGAGAGAAAATAATAAGAAGTGGTCTCACATGCTCTCACCAAAAAGAAATATGCCCTTAACTTAGAAATAATACGATTTCCAATCAAATAAAAATGCTAGTCAACCCATTTTATTTATTATTATTTTTTTTATGCATCACTACATCTTTTTAGCCCATATAACTAGCTTCTACTTCAGATTATAGTTCCCTAAAATCAAGAATGACTTTTATTAGGATGTAACGTAGGCTAGGGACATAGCTAACAAAGAAGGGAAATAAGGAAGACAAAATGTATGTTTGAGAAAAATGCATAGAATTTTTTTTTTTTGAAAGTTGCAAGGTGGATTTCACCTATTATTGTTGTTTTTTTTTTAAGCAACAATTTTTGTTTTTTTTTTTGAACTAGGCATAACTTTAATATACAAAATATTTATTTACAGTTTTCTCAAACATAAAAAGGTGATGGATCTTGTAAGATATTGGGCAATACTCCAAATCGGAGTGGGTCAAGATAATAAGTTGAGAAAGAAATTTTTTTTTTTAAAGGCTCAAAAGGGCTAACTATGGATATTTATAAAAGGGATGGCTACAAAGGCTCAAACGGATCAAAGAGGGCCTTTCCATCATCTTTTAGGACTCTAAATAATCTTCTATATCTACTAATTAAATGGGCTTCTAAATGTAACAACACACTCTTCTTTTTTCATTTTTTATTAATTTTTTTTTTAGGGTTAACTCAAAAGCAATCTAGAGATCGTGTACAATAATAAATTGCTAAGCTATATAAAGAATGGGCAAAAAGGTTACTCTCCAAGAAAAATAATAGGCTCAAAAACTCACTTGGTATTTATTATGACATGTTCATTTCTTCAAGCAACTCATTTTTGTCTCCGACATCAACATGTAGAGTAGCAAACATAGTGTAACATCACTTCAGACTAAAGATAATACAAATACTAAAATTTGAAATCATCACGTTATCCAATGTTAAAACAAATAAAAAAAATGTTTTTTTTAAACAACACCCTACCCCCCAACCTATTCTAAACGTAAAAAGAAAATATGCATGCAGAAATGTGAAAATGATGCAGAAAAATTAATTAGAAAATGATAGAAAATGAATTTTTTTTTTAAGAAGATGCGTTTCTAGAGGCACTACACTCTATATTCAGCCATCTTTGACTCAAAAAAAATTTTTGTTTGAAAATGTATATTTATAAAGGAGAAATTAAAAAAGAAAAAGAAAAATGAACATCAAAACAAAGAAAAAGAAAATATCTGAATTTTTTTTAAATTTTTTATTATTATTATTATTTTTTTTCAAACGATGAAGATGCGTTTCTAGAGTCACTACACTCTATATTCAGCCATCTTCAACACAAAAAGTTAGCAACAGTTAGTTTCTACAACAAAAAATTAGTAAAAACTTAACCAAGATTCCACAATTGTCCATTATTCCCTCCCCCCAACCAGAACGAAACATTGTCCTCAATGTTTTAAAGAAAAGAAGTAGAGTTTAGAAGACATCACCTGGTTGGTGCAACACAGAAGAAAATATTTACAGGCGAAGAGTTAAATCTAATTTGTACTTCTTACTGCGGCTATTGTTACCATCATCATTTGAACGCTCCAACACAAAGCTCCAGGGGTCTGGCTCTGGTTTATAAGCTTGTAACATGTCAAGTAGCTCATTAGCAGTGTGAGCACAAATAAAAAGTTTTTTCGCACTGGAAGGAATAAAGTAGTTTTTTATTGCATGGTTAAGAAATGCGATAAAGCCATCATAAAAATTATTGACATTTAACAAACCGATGGGTTTCTGGTGAATGTGCAGTTGGGCCCAAGATGCTAGTGTGATAAGTGCCTCTAGTGTTGCAAGATCTCCTGGCAGGAAAATAAAAGCATCAGCATGATCGAGCATTTCAGTTATCCGTTCTTGCATACCTGAGATGACTAATTCTTCTCCAGTCGTGGAGTGAGACACACTGCCCAAAGGTTTTAGGACTCTAGGGATGATGCCTAACACTTGGCTTCCTCTGACAAGAGCAGCTTCTGAGACCAATTTTGATAACCCTCGGTTACCTCCTCCATACACTAAGTGTAATTTTCTCTCTGCTATGTTTCGACCAAGATCTATGGCTACATCAACGAACTCTTTATGTTTGCCATAGGTAAATCCAGAAAGCACACAAATGTTCTTGAATTGTCTATTGGGAGTAGCTGCCATTGGGATATTTTTCAAAAACAATTTGTGAGTGCTTAACAAAAAGTCATATTTAAGATTCTTGGTGACAATGGATCACAACTGTGTATGAGGTGGCGGGTCAATGTCAAAAACGCGTAAAGCACATGGCTCGATAGTCAAAAAGCAAACAGTAAAAACAAACAGTAAGAAAATTATTAAAGACAATAATGCACTGATAAAGCAACAGTAAAATAAAATAAAATAACAGTAAAGTAAAAGGATATTTACATGTAGTTGCGACTGTGGCTCACATCTTCCTCTGGTTTTACGTCCAGAAACGGCTTGAACGCCCTCTATGGGTCGAGGATAGGCTTCCCATCCAATTTTCTTATAAACTGGCAAACAGGGTCTTTTATAGTCAGATTCCCGAGACTATATCGTGCATGTTCTTTCTGGAATAATGGCCATAACTGGAGAATCGCTCCTTGCACATATCCACTGGGATGCGTTTCAAGGGACAAAAGGATATCATCCAATGACTCCTTATTCAAGCCATCCCTAATGAATTGAATTTTATCTTCCCTGTTATCAGATACCATTCCTAAAGAACAACGGTTTTTATTGCAATTCATTCTGGCACACTTATGACAAACAACAGAAATTCTTCGAGCTCGTCGTTTTCTTGCATAGTTTCCTTTCCCACAACCAGGCATGTATGCAATAAATTTTGGAGGTAACTCACCTGCCAATCGTACTTTTGCTTCAATTAACCAACGGATGTCAGCAGGTATGTTATTCCTCATGAGCAGTCGCATGCGTTCGGACCGAGTTTTGTAGATCGTAAGGAGGGCATTCTGAGGGAGTGAAGGGAATCGCTTGTGAAGCTTCGCTAGAATCTCGGTTCTGTCCATTCTTTCACCTCAGAATATCAGTTATTATGGGAAACTGAAGTAACCGACTTGATTGTCACGGAGTACCGTTATCCGCCACTTCACCGGGGTAACAAACTAAAGTACACAAACAGAAAAACAAATTGAAACACACAAAGAAAATTAAAATCGTCCTCTTATTGAATTTACCTCAAGCTCCAACTGGATGTCGAAAACACCTCTCTCAATATTTCTGAGTTGGCCTTCTAAATCCTCAACGTAGGCTACTAACTCTGGTGGTTGTAGAGCCCAAATGCGATGTGTTTTACAAGAATGAATCTGCCTTTTGAGATGAGTTTTGATACGTTGAAGTGGTTTAAGCATGTTCAGGAGGAACGATCTTCGTGTGGCACTAATTATTAACAATGATAAAAGAAAAGTTAATGACAAAAGAAACACACTTATGCAAAAATAAATTCAATTAGCAAAAGAATAAAAATAAATAAAGAAAGAAAAATCAAACCACCGAAAAGAAAAAATCAACTCAAATCTGGTGGGTCACTCAAATTTATTTCGGTGTCTTCTCCATGTGGTTGATACTCTAGATATGGCTTTAATCTTTGACCATTAACTTTAAATGTGACACCGTTCTTTGGGTCTTTAATTTCAATTGCCCCATGTGGAAAAACAGTATGAACAATAAATGGACCAGACCATCGAGAGCGTAACTTACCTAGGAATAGGTGCAAGCGAGAGTTGAATAAAAGTACTTTCTGACCTGGAGTGAAAGATTTTCTCATAATATGCTTATCATGGAAGACTTTCATTCGTTGCTTGTAAATTTTGGCATTTTCATACGCGTCATTACGAATTTCTTCAAGTTCTGCCAATTGTAATCTTCTTTCTGAGCTGGCTTGATGCATGTCAAAATTGAATTTCTTGATAGCCCAATATGCACGATGCTCGAGTTCCACAGGTAGGTGGCAAGCTTTTCCATACACTAGCCTATAGGGCGACATCCCAATCGGGGTCTTGAAAGTCGTTCTATATGCCCATAATGCGTCATCAAGTCTTAATGACCAATCTTTTCTGTCCGGCCTCACCGTCTTTTCTAATATGTGCTTTAGTTCTCGATTGGAGATCTCCACTTGGCCACTGGTTTGCGGATGATATGGGGTCGCCACTTTATGAGTGATTGAATACTTTGTCAAAAGAGCTTTGAATGCTTTATTGCAAAAGTGGGCACCACCATCACTGATTATCGCTCGAGGGAATCCAAAGCGTGAAACAATGTTACTTTTCAAAAACCCTATCACCACTTTGTGATCATTAGTTCTGCATGGAATCGCTTCTACCCATTTCGATACGTAATCAACAGCTACCAAGATGTATTGATGGCCAAGAGAAGGGGGAAAGGGTCCCATGAAGTCGATACCCCATACGTCAAAAATCTCAACCATTAAAATTGGATTTAGTGGCATCATGTTCCTTCGTGTAATACTCCCCATTCGTTGACACCTATCACATAAAGAACAAAAAGTATAAGCGTCTCGAAATATAGTTGGCCAATAGAAACCACATTGTAAAACTTTAGTCGCTGTTTTCTTAGCACTGAAATGGCCTCCACAAGCTTGTTCATGGCAGAATGAAAGGATATTCTGAATTTCATTTTCTGGGACACATTGTCTGACAATTTGGTCTGCACAATATTTGAACAAATATGGGTCATCCCAAAAGAAATTCTTTATTTCTGCAAAGAATTTGGCCTTGTCTTGCTTAGTCCAATGCTCTGGAAGTTTGCCTGTAACAAGATAATTAACTATATCAGCATACCAAGGTAAAACTTCCACACTCATTAATTGTTCATCTGGAAAGGACTCATTCAATGTTAGTGGCTCTGTAATTGTGTCAAAATGAAGACGAGAGAGATGGTCCGCTACAACATTTTCTGTGCCTTTCTTATCTTTGAATTCCAAGTCAAATTCCTGCAAAAGTAACACCCAACGAATTAGTCTAGCTTTTGCATCTTTCTTCGTGAGAAGATATTTCAGAGCAGCATGATCTGTGAACACAATTATTTTACAACCAATGAGATAAGATCGAAATTTTTCCAATGCAAATACTACTGCTAGCATTTCTTTTTCAGTAGTTGAATAGTTCAACTGTGCATCATTCAATGTCATACTAGCATAATAAATAACATGGGGAATTCGATCAACTCTTTGTCCTAATACTGCTCCTACTGCATAATCAGATGCATCACACATGAGCTCAAATGGTAAGCTCCAGTTTGGGGGCTGAATGATGGGTGATGTTGTCAACAATTGCTTTAATTTTTCAAAAGCCACAAGACATGAATCATTAAAGATAAAAGGTGCATCCTTAGCAAGTAAATTGCATAAGGGTCTAGAAACTTTGCTAAAATCTTTAATGAAACGTCTGTAAAAACCAGCATGCCCAAGGAAAGATCTTACTTCTCTGACTGTTTTGGGTGGAGGAAGATTAGAAATGAGATCCACATTGGCTTTGTCAACCTCAATACCTTTGCTTGAAATGATGTGACCAAGAACAATACTTTGTGTTACCATAAAATGGCACTTTTCCCAATTTAAGACCAAGTTCTTTTCGATACATCTCTGCAGAACTAGTGTTAGATGACGTAAACATTGATCAAATGAATCACCAAAGACAGAAAAGTCATCCATAAAGACCTCAAGGAATCGTTCAACCATATCAGAAAAAATGCTTAACATGCATCGTTGAAATGTAGCAGGTGCATTACATAATCCAAATGGCATTCTCCTATATGCAAAAGTGCCAAAAGGGCAAGTGAAAGTGGTCTTCTCTTGATCTTTTGGTGCTATGGGAATCTGATTATATCCTGAGTACCCATCTAGAAAGCAATAAAATTCGTGACCTGCTAACCTATCAAGCATTTGATCGATGAATGGTAAAGGAAAATGGTCTTTACGTGTGACAGAATTCAACTTTCTATAATCAATGCATACGCGCCATCCTATAGTTACTCTAGTTGGTATCAATTCATTATCGGCATTCGTAACTACAGTGACTCCTGACTTTTTGGGGACAACTTGTACAGGACTGACCCATGAACTATCAGAAATTGGGTAAATGATACCTGCGTCTAATAGCTTAAGGACTTCTGTTCTAACAACTTCTTTCATATTAGGATTCAACCGACGTTGCATTTCCCTAGTAGATTTAGCATTTTCATCAAGGTGAATGTAATGCATGCAGTCTACTGGATTTATACCTTTTATATCCGCTATGGTCCATCCTAATGCTCCTTTGTGTTCTTTTAAAACATCCAACAACTTACCTTTTTGTTCGTCATTGAGGGATGATGAGATGATTACCGGTAAAGTACTTTCGTCCCCCAAAAATGCATATTCCAAGGTGTTGGGGAATGGTTTGAGCTCGAGTTTCGGTGGTGATTCTGATGATGGAATGAGTTTCTTCTCTGATGGCGCTAGTTGTTCAACTCTGGGCTTCCATTTATTAGTGTCCATAGATGGTGCTGAGTCAAGTAGGGCGTTGACCTCATCGACCGATCTATCAATATCAAAATCCAAACCAAAGTGTGTTAAACATGTTTGTAAAGGATCATCACTAAGGTTTGAAACAAAAGAGTTATCAACTAATGCTTCAATTAAGTCCACATCAACAATTTCATCATCTGTGTTGTGAGGTTGTTTGGCAATATTGAAGATGTTCAGCTCCATAGTCATGTTGCCGAAGGACAACTGCATATTTCCAGTTCTGCATTGAATATGAGCATCCGCAGTTGCCAAGAAAGGTCGGCCTAGGATAATGGGGATGTGCTTTCTTGAATTCTGTATTGGTTGAGTGTCAATTACAATGAAGTCAACAGGAAAATAAAACTTGTCTACCTGGATAAGCACGTCCTCCACAATACCACGAGGTATTTTCGTGGACCGATCTGCAAGTTGTAACACCACTGGAGTTGGGTGTAATTCTCCCAGTCCAAGTTTCACAAAAACTGAATAAGGCAACAAATTTACACTAGCTCCTAAATCCAACAAAGCATTCTCAATTGTGTGGTTCCATATACTACATGAGATAGTGGGGGAACCTAGATCTTTGCATTTTAAAGGAATTTTATATTGGAGTATAGAACTAACATTTTCTGTTAAAAATGCCTTCTTTTGAACATGCATATTTCTCTTTTTAGTACACAGATCTTTAAGAAACTTGGCATAAGATGGAACTTATTTAATAGCATCAAGTAGTGGGATGTTAACACTTACCTGTTTGAAAATTTCGAGAATCTCACCTGTAGATTTTCCTTTCTTTCCTTTCGCTAACCTCTGAGGAAATGGAGCTTTTGGAACATATTCTCGTGGGTTGGTGTCTTCTTTTTCCTCCGGTGATGAGTCCTCAACGTTCACAGGTACAATTTGGTTTTCTTTTGTCACTGGCATTTCCACTTTATTGTCGACTTCTTTTCCTTTCCGTAAGGTCATGACAGCTTTTACCTCTCCATGCTGCTGTGGTGAACTGCTACTTGCTTCATGCACTCCTTTAGGGTTAGGCATTGGTTGACTTGGAAATTTACCTTTCTCAACAGTCATTGCCAAGGTCTGAACTGAAGAAGCAAGTTGTCCCACCATCTTCTCCAAGCTTGAAACTGATTGAGCTTGTGAGTTGAAGCCCGCTCTCAATTCGTTGCGTAGTCCATCAATGGTGCGGTTCTGTTGCTCAATCGTGGAGTGAGTAACATTCCTAAGATTCTGGAATGCATCCTCCCATGGTCTAGGTTGAGAGTAGTTATGGTTCTGATTCTGATTGTATGGTCTGAATGGTGGCTGGGAGGCTTGAGGATTTTGAGCAATTGGTTGCATTGGTGGAGCTGGAGCTGCTGGTCCATTCTGTTGGAATCCTTGCGACCATGAAAAATTGGGGTGGTCTCTCCATCCAGAGTTATATGTATTGGAGTATGGGTTGTAATTTGATGGTTTTCTCATTACTCCTATGACATTGGCTTGATCTGGATATGAGTCAAGGTCATGTGGCTCTGTTGATTTAGCAGTCGATAACGATGCTATTTGTCGAGAGAGACCTTCAATTATTGCTTTGACTTCTTTGATTTCCGAATTGGATTCGCCAATGTGAACCTCATTCACTCCCTTAACCCTTCTGGTATTCCTAAGTGATCGACTCCGTTGTTGGGAATTATCTGCTTGTCGCTGGAAGAATTCCCAAATCTCTGATGCACTTTTTGACATTAGCTCTCCTCCACTTGTCGCCATTAGCCATTCTTGCACATTTGGTAATAAGCCCTCTAAAAAGTATTGGCATTGGTGCCATTTCTCGTACCCATGATGTGGACACTTCAAGAGTAGCCCATTGAATCGCTCCCATGTTTCGAAAAACTGCTCGTCATCTCTCTGGGTAAACTCCGAGATTTCCCTGCGAATAGCATTTGTTTTATGAACTGGGAAATATTTATTTAAAAATTTTGTAACCATTTGTTCCCATGATGCAATACTATTAGCAAGTAATGTATTAAGCCATGAACGAGCTCTATCCTTTAAAGAAAATGGGAATAATCTAAGTTTTACATCATCATCTGAAAAATTCTCATATTTAAATGTTTGACAAATTGCATGAAAATCATTCAAATGATTGTATGGGTCCTCATTTTCTAAGCCATAGAACGTGGGGAGACAATTTAGCACACTAGGTTTTAATTCAAAACTCCTAGCAGCTACATTTGGGTACCGTATGCATGATGTGCTCAAATTAGCTAAGGGACTAAAGTAGTCCTTAAATGGCCTCTCCTGTGGTGCTTGTAAATCCATTTTGTTTTTAATGTTTTTGTGTGTGCGAAGTGTTTTCTCTAATTCAAGGTCTATAGGTTCAAGATTGGGTAATAATGACCTACGACCATGCATACAAGAAATACAAGAATAAATGAAAAACAAAACAAATAAAATAAAAATAAATATAAGAGCAAAACAAATAAAGAAGAAGGAGAAATTACGATACTAACCTTGTTGCGCTATTACAAACTTACTATAAAAACACAAGAACAAATATGTGAAATAAACTAAAAATAAATTAATAAGATAAATAAAAATGACAAAGAAGAAATAAAAATTAACTTGAAAATTAAATTACATAATTTAAAGTAGAGAAAAAGAAAAGAAATACTAACCTCTAAGTGTAGATTCACTTTTTTTTTTTTAAATACAAAAGAAAATTAAATGGAAATATTCACAAAAATTAATTCTAAGAATTAAAATTACTTACCTCCCCGGCAACGGCGCCAAAAACTTGTTGTGCAAATTTTATTGAACTCGCAAGCGCACGAATCTATCGTAGTATAGCTTAATGGTGCGAGTGTCGATCCCACGAGGAGGTAGATTTTAATTATTTATAGAATTAATTCTGTAAATGGGTGGTTGGATTGATGAAAATGATTTTGATTATCCTAAAACTTAAATTAAAATGACGAGAATAAATTCTAAAATTGAAATTTAAATGGCAATAATAAATTGAAGATAAATCTATTGAGATGACGTACTTGGGTATCTGGATCCGTATCAACATGCATCATGGGCTAAATATTCCTTATTAATACCAATTAAATCATGAGAGGGGAATCCACACCTCATGAACCACGCTCTAATAAATATGGTGCTAAGGGCTTATCGTGCCAAATAATAATAATCTTATACTAGGGTGCCGGTGAAACCAGGGCAGTACTAGACAAGATTAGTATTATCTGTCGACGAGAAGTCAAAACATCCACAAAAACTAGAGGGGAAGAGAAAATAAATTTACCAAATCAAGCCCATGACACATGTTGAGACTTCACCTTCAACCCAAGCTAAAAGAAAATTAGCCACTCATAGTTGAACTAGGGGCAAAATGGGAATTTATTAAAATACGAAGAAAATACAAGATAGAGAGAGAATTACAGAAAATGAATCCCAAAAATGGATTCAGAGGTGCCAAATTAGGGGGGGAGGCCCCCTTTTTATAGTTACATCGAGTAAATCATGGCCATCGGATTAAAAACAGTTTGGACGCTCAGGATTTCGCCACGTCATCAGCCACTATTTGCACAGTACAGTCAACCGCCACTATTTGCACAGTACAGTCAACCGCCACTATTTGGACAGTAACGCCAACAGTACCCGTATATGTGAATAGTACCGTACATGTGAACAGTACCGTACGTGTGAACAGTGTCATTTTTCCTTTTATACTCCTCCTAAGGTTTTCGACCGTCCTGAGCTCAAAAATGATGTCCGTTTTGCCATTTGATCTCTCGTTTATTGTAAAATGACTATGATACCCCTAAAATACATTAAATACTTAATTAAAATAAAACACACATAATTAAAGTACAAGAAATTTAAACACATAAAAGTAACGGTTGCTAGCAATATTTGATATATAAAATAACGATTTCTCCTTTATAAATATGCACTTTCTAACACTCAACATCGACCATAATCTTGATTCTGGTTTATCCTATGCACTGCCCTTTCCTCATATGCACCACTCCGAGTCGGTGGTGGTGGCAGCGCTTCTGGTCTGCTCTCTCTAGTATTGTGGGTCTGGGGATGACGACTGCCATATGCTGAATCGTGTCGTCTCCAAGGTTCCCTCACTGGTGACCGAGGAGGTGGTGCTTTACTGCGCTGGTGCCGCAGTGGTCTCTGATGAGGTTGGTAAGCGGCAGCTCGGCTTGCTGTATTGCGACCAGGTATCGGGTGATCCTTCCTTCTCATCGGCCCACTTCCTAGTACCGCCCTCTTCTCTTTCCCCAGTCCCTCCAGCTGGTCTATTTTGATCCGTGCAGCCTTTTCCTCCTCGATCTCCACATCTCGCTTGGCCTGCTTGTATGCGGCCACATAAGTCTGAATCAGCGGGCTTCTCAGGTTACACCACAGCCTTCCTATCTTCACCCCCTCTCTTAATCCCCTTAACGCCTGAGGGTGGTTGAAAGCGCCCAAATCTAGGACAGCCCGGTGATACCTTTTGATGAAGTCTCGCAGGGTTTCCTGCTCCCCTTACTTCATACCCTTTAACTCCATCATATCGTCTTCTGGTGCCATTGCTCCTCGGAATTGCTCCGCAAACTCCTGGCACATCTGCTCGAAAGTTCTGATACTCCCGCGAGGAAGCTTCCTGTACCACTCGCGCACACGTCCCTCCAAGGATAACGGGAACACTCTGCACCGCTGGGCTGGAGATAGCCCCTGCACCCCCGTTATGTCGTTGAAACACTCGACGTGTACCAACGGACCAGTTCGCCCTGAGTATTTGAGGTCGGGGAGGCGAAAGTGTTTCGGGATGGCTGCCCTCATGATCTCCCCCGCGAGTGGTGATTCTCCGTCCAACATTATTCTCCAGCTGGGAGCTCTGCTCTTTCCTTGTATGTCATCGATCACCTGCGCTAGCCTGCACACTTCTTCTTCCAATTGCATTTCCCGACCAGGAGCTCGAGCAGCAACCTCATCCTGCCCCTGCTCGACACCACGTAATGGTTGTCGGAGTTCTGTCTCCTCTGAATATGCCATTCCGGCGTCCTCATTGAAATTTGGTCCTCCTAAGGATTGCCCTTCCCTTATATGAACATCTCCCCGCATAGAGCAACGACCTCCCTCACCACCGAATCTCCGGGTAGTATCATTCCTCCTCACTGCATCATAGCCTGATGTTGGTCCATCAGCTTTCACTCTCTCTTCCCGATTATCCCTCCGTTCATTGTGCAGCTCATGGAGGATGGATGTTAGGGCTTCCATCTGCCTTTCCATCCTTTCCATTCGACCAAACATGGCATCATTTGTCGTTGTGTCACCCCCTTGCGCGCTGCTTCCCCCAATCTCCATCGTCTTTCTCCCCTTACTTTATCCTCGTCCCTATTGCCAACTAAAGCTTTTCGATCGTTCCCACAGACGGCGCCAAAATGTTGACGCAGAATTCTAGTCGTTCAACTCTATCTCGACCAGGCTTTCTGCTCGTTCAACTCTATCTCGATCAGAACTTCTCCCCGCCTAGTTGCTTTTAGTGGTTTCCTGCGTTCACAGAACAGATCAGAGTGCGCCGGTTGTTTTCCCGGCGTAAACCCTCCGACGCTCAAGTCAGATAAGAAGGTTTCTTTGGGGAAAATATTGGCCGTAAACCTCTTAGCCTTTTCTTTTAATGCCCGTTACGAAATATTACATTTTATTCTCTAGAGTGGAAAAAAATCCAACCCTTTTACCTTTTCCGGATGCTTTTTTATAGGCCTCCCGAAGATCCTTCCCCTTCCTGCTGTGACAGGCGGTTGCGTATCTTTCCATACTGCTGTGGCAGACGGTTGCGTGTATCTTCATTACTACAGTGGTGGGTGGTTGCGTATATCTCCATTGCTACGGTGGTAGGTGGTTGCGTATTTTGCGTGGCTTTAAGTCTCTGTTTGGTGAGCATAGGGATGGCAAAATTCGGGTCCGGGTCCGGGTTGAGCCTTCCCGGTTCTGGACCCGGACGCTATTTTCTTATTCCCGGACCCGGGTTTTAACCCGGTTTTTTTCATCCAGGTCCGGGTCCGGGTTCCGGATTCCGGGTTTTGAACCCGGTATGCATTAGCAAATGTAATTTAAAAAGAACAAGACAAAATAATACAATTGCTTCGGTTTAACTTTAAATAAAAATATTATTTTTGTGAAAAATTAGCACACATCACAAATCAGATAGTAATCTAAAAGAATTGAACAAATAAAAAATAGAGTAAGCCAGTAAACTTCCTGGGATTTTGCACTGCAGCAGAAGCTGCCTCAACCACAGCACTAATTGTTTGTACGGAACTGAACCATTTACGAAGAGCAACGAAATCTCAATTTATCCTAAAGCTGGGGTTTGAGAGTCCATTTTTAGGAGAAAAATGAGCAAACAGCATGCCAAGTCGAGAGTTGTTTCACTTGCTTGCGGGACAACGGAAGGCGGAAGGCAACAACAGTAACGGCGGAAGGCAGCAGCAGCAGCGGTAGCACAGCTAGGCTGTTAGGGTTTGCTTGTTTGGGTAAATCGACGAGATTGAGAGAGAGAGACTGAGAGTTGTGAATAGGTTTTTTTTTTAAGGTTTATATTTATAGTTACTAATAAATAAAATTAAAATAATATAAAAAATAAATCCGAATCCGGGTCCGAGTTCCGGATACACGGGTTATCCCAAACCCGGACCCAGACCCGGATTCATCCGGGTTAATAAAATCCATTCCGGATCCCGATTTTTTTCTATCCGGTACGGGTTCAACCTAGCCCGGATTATCCGGGTTTATCCGGGTCCGGGCAGGGTCCGGGTTTTTTTGACATCCCTAGGTGAGCACGTCACTTCAACTGACGTTAACCGGGTCTCCTTGCTACGGGTTCTCAGGGAATGGCATCGTGCTTTCAGCAGCAAACTTGCTTCACTGATAGTACGCTTTGGCAGGAGCAGGGTGGTCTGCTCCTGCTACATGCCGCGGGCTTCGATTTCCTCTGCTTGTCTTTGTCAAAGCAAGCCTTACTTCCAGCTGCCTGCTCGTCTCAACCCTGCTCGGTCTTTCAGGCTTCGTCAAAATATCCCCAAACACTGAAAACTTAGAAACAGCTCACATAGCTGTCAGAGTTGTGATGCTTTTTCAGTCTGAGAGAATATTCTAGTTAGCCCATTCCTGTTTTCGGATTTCAGTAATGAGAAGGAAGTTGTGGATCATGGAACAACAATGGCTCCTTTGGTGTGTCTCTTAGTCGTATTGGGGAGCTTAAAATGTGTACTATCAGGTCAGTTCTCTTCTTGCTCTCCCTTCTCTTGTTTATGATGACTGATGTTCATCAGACACATTAATATATAGGACAATCTAATATATCTGTAATTTCCTTCAAAATCCTAGCCAGGTGTTGCTTGGGGTTGTGGATGGCAAGACTTTGGGGCTTCTGTCTATCTGGCCGCGTCCTATCTCTGTGGCATTCCAGTTGCTGCTACATTGGGTTTCTGGTTAAAGTCGAGAGGACCAGGCATTTGGATTGGGGGAATACAAGCTGGCGCTCTTTTGCAAACAGTTTTGCTCTCTATCATAACAAGTCGTATGAACCGGGAAAAACAGATCCACCTACAGCCTTTAATCACTATAAAAAAGTTAATGTATTATCACATTCAGTTGCAAATGCAACATCTGATATTTTGAAGCCGTTAGTAGACTCTAGTTGTGATTTGATTATATTTTTTACAATTTAAGCAATCATAGTAAAGAATGCAGTGGCTATGATAGAGTTGATCCACCATAGAGCATTAATAATGACCGTTAAATCATAACAGTAAAGTATATAATTAATATTTATTTTTATAATCGTACTGTCGATCGACAGTGCTCTACAATGAAACAATTTCAACATAACTAAACCTTTCTAATAATATACTTAAATTGATTGATTTTTTAAGTGTTTATATTACGACTAACTTTAATTCATTCTATCAAATTTAATTTTACATTTCTATGATTACTGATTTTTAGATCTAAATAATCTAATCTCAGAAAATTCATAAACAACCCTTACTTTTATGTTGAGTGTTAGAAAGTGCATATTTATAAAGGAGAAAATCGTTATTTTATATATCAAGTATTACTAACAACCCTTACTTTTATGTGTTTAAGTTTCTTGTACTTTAATTATGTGTGTTTTATTTTAATTAAGTATTTTATGTATTTTAGGGGGCATCATAGTCATTTCACAATAAACGAGAGATCAAATGGCAAAACGGACATCATTTTTGAACTCAGGACGGTCGAAAACCTTAGGAGGAGTATAAAAGGAAAAATGTCACTGTTCACATGTACGGTACTATTCACATATACGGGTACTGTTGGCGTTACTGTGCAAATAGTGGCGGTTGACTGAACTGTGCAAATAGTGGCTGTTGACTGAACTGTGCAAATAGTGGCTGATGACGTGGCGAAATCCTGAGCGTCCAAACTGTTTTTAATCCGATGGCCATGATTTACTCGATGTAACTATAAAAAGGGGGCTTCCCCCCCCCTAATTAAGCACCTCTGAATCCATTTTTGGGATTCATTTTCTGTAATTCTCTCTCTATCTTGTATTTTCTATGTATTTTAATAAATTCCCATTTTGCCCCTAGTTCAACTATGAGTGGCTAATTTTCTTTCAAGCTTGGGTTGAAGGTGAAGTTTCAACATGTGTCATGGGCTTGATTTGGTAAATTTATTTTCTCTTCCCCTCTAGTTTTTGTGGATGTTTTGACTTCTCGTCGACAAATAATACTAATCTTATCTAGTACTGCCTTGGTTTCACCGGCTCCCTAGTATAAGGTTATTATTATTTGGCACGATAAGCCCTTAGCACCATATTTGTTAGAGCGTGGTTCATGAGGTGTGGATTTCCCTCTCATGATTTAATTGGTATTAATATGGAATATTTAGCCCATGATGCATGTTGATACGGATCCAGATACCCAAGTACGTCATTTAATAGATTTACACTTCAATTTATTTCTGCCATTTTATTTCCAATTTCAGAATTTAATCTTGCCATTTTAATTTAAGTTTTAGCATATTTCAAATCATTTCCACCATAAATCCAACCATCCATCTACAGAATTAATTCTATAAATAATTAAAATCCACCTCCTCGTGGGATCGACACTCGCACCATTAAGCTATACTACAATAGATTCGTGCGCTTGCGAGTTCAATAAAATTTGCACAACACTCTACAATGAAACAATTTCAACATAACTAAACCTTTCTAATAATATACTTAAATTGATTGATTTTTTAAGTGTTTATATTACGACTAACTTTAATTCATTCTATCAAATTTAATTTTACATTTCTATGATTACTGATTTTTAGATCTAAATAATCTAATCTCAGAAAATTCATAAACTATTGAGAATTTGTTAAGTCTTCTAACCTATTTCTAATCTTTAAAGCTATATTTTCATAATTATCTAATAATTTTAATTCTCAGTGAGCTTTTATAAATTGACTTTTAGTTTTTTAGAAAGTTTGCCTGACTATTGCTAGTATGAGGAATATGCTTAAATTGATTTTTCCAAGTGTTCCATATTGCAACTGACTTTAATTCTTTCTATCAAATTTAATTTTACTTTCCTATGATTGTTAATTTTTAAATCTAAATAATCTAATATCTGAAAATCCATACACTATTGTGATTTTCTTAAGTTTCTAACCGATTTCTAATTTTTTTTAAAGCTATATTTTTGTAATAATCTAATAATTTTAATTCTCTATTGTAATTATGTAAATTTAATTTTCTATATTCTAATATAGATAATTTTGAAAGTGTGTAATATTAAACACTTATTTTTCTGTCTATTTTGGATCTAACATATATGCACATGGGAATAATATTAAAAAAATAATTAACAATTTGGCAATGGAGATCGTGTTTAAAAAGAAACTTTCAGAAAATCAGTCGAAATTTTTACCGAGTTCCTAATATTTTTGTCAAAAACAAAAACTTATTTTTAAAAACTATTTTCTTCAAAAACTTTTTTCCAATTTTCTAATTTTGTTTTAGCTCTCGAAACTCTTTTTGTCTTTGTGTTTTTTTCATTACTTTCAGAGAGTCCTCTTTCACTTAAATAACTTTCTACATTAGGAGATTCAATTATTGGTTCTTTTATTGGTCTGTTCCTACTTTTTCCTATTTCTAGTTTTATGTCATGTTCTCATACTAATAAAACCATTTTTCAAAATGTTGTATAGTCCATATAGATGATATTCTTGTTTTTAGTCAAAATAGATTTATGCGTATAACTCATTTACATAAAAAATATCAGATTGTTTTAAGAGTAATAATATTGTAATTTCTAAAAAGAAAATAGAATTACTAAAACAAAAATAGAATTTTTAGGACTGACAATGGATAAAGGAATAATATAGTTAGTAAAATATTAGAATTCCTAGACAGGATAGAAAATACTAGGAAATTACAAAAAATTTTAAGCCTATTTAATTATATTAGAAAATTTATCTCAAATCTTAATACACTAATAAGACCTTTATCTAATAAGTAAAAACTGACAATATATTTTAGTAGTGATGATATAAAATTAATATAAAAATTAAAAGGAATTGTTAGAAACCTTAAACCATTAGCGTTACCTATAGATAATTATTATAAAATTACACATGCGGATGCAAGTAGTTTAGACTGGGTAGGAATATTAAGACAAAAGTCTGATAAGGATAGCTTCAAAGACAGTGGGGAAAACCCATAGACAGCAAGCCACTTGAGTGGGATAAATCGAGAGTCATATCAACTCAATAGAAAATAAAAATAATAGTCAGCTTCTATAGATATAGACCTCCACTTTTTGTAACGGAAATTCTTTGGGCACGTAATAAGTTTAGTCTGGAAGAGCAAATTAAACACTAGACTAGCAATGTAATTGGTAGATTGTTTTATTGGCCACATTACGAATTCAAAGAGTCTAAATTGCTAACTAAAGATGCAGTCCAAAAAAATTATTCTGAGCACACCCTTCCAGAAGTGCCCTTCATTATCAGAACTAAGCATACGAAATTAGTTGAGCACTATGCGAAGGAATTCAAAGAAGAAATAAAAAGCTCAGAAAGAACAACGAGAATTGGCTCAATGAGAAGTAGAATGGTGGGACGTAAGAGACGAAGAAAGGGATAGCAAAATGGATCTTTATAAAAATTATCAAGATTATCAATTGTGAAAATATTACATGACCTAAATCAACCCATCTATAGAAAGCTTCAATTTCACCTGTTTTAGAGAAGAAGATTTCGATGCTTGGATATAAAGTAATCCTTACATAGAAATATTATAACGTGCTTTAAAAATTGTAAATCTAGAAGAAACAAAAATTAATATAGATAAGGATGACAATTTGATCCGACTATAATTTTGATCCGACTAACCCAACTCTAATTTTTCGGGATTTGACCCAAATATTAGGATTTTGGGTTCAGGTTTAGACCAAATTTTTTAAGCCCAATCAAATTTCGGGTCAGGATCGAGCTTAAGCTGACCTGATCTTATATTTAAAAAAAAATGGTTGTGGGATTGAATTGTGTGCGGAATAAATGGTTGTAGAATTGAATCATGTGTTTTAAAATTAATTACATTGTGTGTTTTTAATGTTGGATCGTGGAATTAAATTGTAAAAAATCATTCCTATTGATTTTGTTGTTTTGTGAATTATTTTGTACATTTTGCATATTGTGTTGTGAATTATTTTAAGTTAGAAAATTTATTTCTTTTATTTTATATTCATGGTATAAGTTAGAAATTTTATTTCTTTTATTTTATATTCATGGTATTGTAACTAGAAATAGAACAAAAATTATAAAGTAACATAAATAAAATTGAAATATGGTCATAAAATTACAAGATATTGATAAAATAGTGCAATCTCAAATTTGTTAATCCTGAAAACAAATTTATGGTCCGGTCACTGTAGCCTGAATCGGATTAGGCCCGACCCAATTTAAAGCACAAATGATAGGGCTTTCTTTAAGGTCGGACTTTTAATTTCATTACACTTATTTTTCTTTCTATTTTTAAATGTAACATAGATATGTGGTCCACAAAAAGTTTTATATCTCCTAATCTCTCTTCTATTAAATTATTGAAGAGTGAGTGTTCTGTACTTGGCAATGGCAATGATCGGGTCGGGCTCGTGATGCTTTGATTGATATTCCAGGCGATAGTTAAACGCAAGTGACGGGAAGAATTTTGACAATCTAGTTTTGTTATATTACACTTGAGAAGGAAAAATGCAGCTTATATAAAAAGGATTCAACGGCGTTTTTTCTCATTTTCTTTTTTCCATTCTCCTTCCATTCTATTTGTGTATGGGGTACATAATAATGCGGTAATAGCTTCGCTCTTTGACTCTTTCGTTTCCTATTTTGTCTATTAGAGGCTTGTAAATGATATCGTATTTCCAACAAAATAGGATGCGGTTCTCTTCCATCCTATAAGGCTACAACCACCAATGGGCCTTTGGTCCAATGGGAGAAGTCTTGCACTTACAATATTGAGTGCAAGGGTTCGAGCTTCTATAAGAGCATTATGGAGATTAGTTTCAATTATTCCTCAATTATCAATTAACTGAGTGGAGACAGTCTATTCCTTACGAAATATGAGTGGAGCAGGCACCCCTCGAATATTAGAGAGAGTTTAAAATATTTGGGCATATACTTCAGTGTGTCAATATATAATGGTGGTCCCAGTTATATAGTATGATTGTAAATATTAATTGTAATATTTGATATAATGTCAGTAATATCTGTGTATAATAGACTTAAAAAAAATAAATAAGGCTACAACCCAATTTTTTTTTCTTGAAAGTTGGCAAAACCACAATTTTTTTTTCTTTTTTCCATTCTCCTTCCATTCTATTTGTGTATGGGCACATAATAATGCGGTAATAGCTTCGCTCTTTGACTCTTTCGTTTCCTATTTTGTCTATTAGAGGCTTGTAAATGATATCGTATTTCCAACAAAATAGGATGCGGTTCTCTTCCATCCTATAAGGCTACAACCACCAATGGGCCTTTGGTCCAATGGGAGAAGTCTTGCACTTACAATGTTGAGTGCAAGGGTTCGAGCTTCCATAAGAGCATTATGGAGGTTAGTTTCAATTTTTCCTCAATTATCAATTAATTGAGTGGAGACAGTCTATCCCTTACGAAATATGAGTGGAGCAGGCACTCCTCGAATATTAGAGAGAGTTTAAAATATTTGGGCATATAATTCAGTGTGTCAACGTATAATGGTGGTCCCAGTTATATAGTATGATTGTAAATATTAATTGTAATATTTGATATAATGTCAGTAATATCTGTATATAATAGACTTCAAAAAAAAAATAAATAAGGCTACAACCCAATTTTTTTTTTCTTGAAAGTTGGCAAAACCACAATTTTTTTTTCTTTTTTCCATTCTCCTTCCATTCTATTTGTGTATGGGCACATAATAATGCGGTAATAGCTTCGTTCTTTGACTCTTTCGTTTCCTATTTTGTCTATTAGAGGCTTGTAAATGATATCGTATTTCCAACAAAATAGGATGCGGTTCTCTTCCATCCTATAAGGCTACAATCACCAATGGGCCTTTGGTCCAATGGGAGAAGTCTTGCACTTACAATGTTGAGTGCAAGGGTTCGAGCTTCCATAAGAGCATTATGGAGGTTAGTTTCAATTCTTCCTTAATTATCAATTAATTGAGTGGAGATAGTTTATCCCTTACGAAATATGAGTGGAGCAGGCACCCCTCGAATATTAGAGAGAGTTTAAAATATTTGGGCATATAATTCAGTGTGTCAATGTATAATGGTGGTCCCAGTTATATAGTATGATTGTAAATATTAATTGTAATATTTGATATAATGTCAGTAATATCTGTATATAATAGACTTCAAAAAAAAATAAATAAGGCTACAACCCAATTTTTTTTTTCTTGAAAGTTGGCAAAACCACAATTTTTTTTTTCTTTTTTCCATTCTCCTTCCATTCTATTTGTGTATGGGCACATAACAATGCGGTAATAGCTTCGTTCTTTGACTCTTTCATTTCCTATTTTGTCTATTAGAGGCTTGTAAATGATATCGTATGTCCAACAAAATAGGATGCGGTTCTCTTCCATCCTATAAGGCTACAACCCAATTTTTTTTTCCCTGAAAGTTGGCAAAACCACAAATTAAAAGTCATACCTCTGCATGCTGATTAAATAAGGAGAGCAGCTAACACTGGTACCGTCTTGTGCAAAGAACTCATGATTTGCTCTTTATTATAGTAGGAAATTTTTATTTGTGAGTTAATCTGTAATAGGGTTTTGTTGATTTTCTCATTAATTTCTTTTTTGTAATGTGTGTAATTAGAATGCGGGATGAGAAGGAAATTAAAATACATGAAAGTGCCTCGAAGTTCAATGTTCCATCAAGTTAAACACGAAGGCGTTTGATGGGCTTGTCAAAGTGTTTGTGGAAATGCATTGGAGAAACAATTTAGGCGGGAATGGGACTGAACTCTTTTAAATATTGAACGTTACAACATATCAAGCCCATCAGAACCATTAAAGATGAGGGTGACGATGAAAACATTAAGACAAACTGCACCGACGGTTTGTTACACTATCTTTGTGTTTATCATGTGATTTAACGTCAAGCCTTAGATTCTACACTTAACTAATAACTAGTGGCAAATCCCTTATACCTAGTATTATAAGAGCTCATTTGGTATGTTAGATTGAATTGAATAATACTGAATTATATATAATATTATGTTATGTTTGGTGTAATATTAGATTGGATTATCAACAATCATGTCTTGTGTTTAGTATGTCATGAGATTGACTAATAACCAATAATATGTATTATATATTAATTTATCAAAGTTATCTTTGATTTATTTTAAAATGACATGCAATATAATCTAACTTAAATCAATAATTATTGGTAAATTTATAAAAAAAATACTAAATGTTCCTTTTTTTTTATATTTAACGTGTTATAGTTTTTAAACTTATATTTTACTAACTAATATCATCATAAGCATAAGAAGAATATCATCAACAAATACAAGAAGAATATCAATCCATAAATGAAAAAAAAAAATTCATAGCTTTGTCACTAGCTATATATATGAAAATATTACACATCATTAACATTAAAAGAAACAATTTCCAGAATTGCTATTTCCACATTTCCCGGAAAACATTACCCTTAAAAAATTGATTTGTGTGCATGAAAATCAACAGAAACTAAGAAACATTCAAGTACCATACAAAATTGAAAAATTTATTCTATTAAATAAAAAATAAAGAGATAGAAAAGATATTTAACAAAAATTGATTTTTTGTGTCAAGATTTGAGAAGTCTTATTGCATAAACAGAGGAAATCATGGCGATGAGGAAGAAAGATTTCGGGAAGTCTTAGCACAATGGAGAGAGAAAAAGAAGTTAGGGATTTTTGTTTCTTTAATCCCATGAACAGTTGAGGATAAAATTTTAATTTACAAAATGTAATGAAATTTTGCCACTCTTAGGGATTAAGAAGTGGGCTCATTATTGTTATTTTACCCCAACTTCTTTTACACCAAACATAATATAATGATTATTCTACAATAAAATTATTCAATCCCATGATATATAACTAAATCCTAAGGGGCTTTAAAGTCAATGTGATTTAACATCAACTCATTCTACTATGAAGGAAAATTTGTGCTGGAAAGCAGTTCTATAGTGGGTTGAAACGTAGTAGCCTATATAGTATAAACCCAGAGAGAGTAGACTAATAACGCACCTTAGATAACATAACAAGGGGTATTGACGATTGAGATTTGAGAAGAGTTTCCTCAACTTATTTCCTGTTCTAGACATCTCGGTGTTATTCCCCATATATATTCTCAGCTGCTACATAAAAAGTACTTGATAGCATGAACTAATAATTCATAGAACCTCGTCTACACGTATAATATTGCGGTTGTGATAAAGCAGGTTTTGCCAGGGAAAATATGTGTTCTCTCTGCTTTAATAACAGTGCATACCACTTTGATCATTTTGTGGATGCCAAGGAGATTTTGAGAATTCCGCTGCCGAGAGAGCCAAGATTGGATGAGATACTCTGGCACTTTGATAAGAAAGGGGCATATGCTATGAAAAGCGAGTATCAACTAGCGTTAAAAATGAAGTATCCTGATCAGCCTAGCTGTTCCTATATGAGCTCTAATCACTGGACCCGTTTATGGACCCTCCAACTTCCAGCAAAAATCAAAATATTTATGTGGCGAGTTGGCCAAAACCTTCTGCCCACTGCTGAGAATTTATGGAAAAAAAAGATATTGGTAGAGCCTCTTTGTCAAGGCTGCAAGCAAGGAGTGGAAAGCTCAGCCCATGCACTGATATACTGTAAAGCTACAAGGAAGGTATGGATTCATGCTCCCTTTGAAATACACTTCCCTGATGCTTCTAACCAAGATGTGTGGAATGTTATGCTTGAAATAACAAAGAAGCTGGGCAAGTCAGATACAGAACTGTTTGCTGCATACTGCTGGGCTATATGGTATGGCAGGAATTACAGGATTTTTGAAGGAAAAAAGATGGACTGCTGTCAGGTGGTGGCTAAAGCTGAGGCTGTAGTCGAGGCTTATCAGCGGGTGAGTCATCAAGGGCAAGGATCAGGGGGACAGTATAATCCAATGAAGAGCCAGCAGTGGTGCCCTCCCCCAGCAAACGTTTTCAAAGGCTAATGTTGATGCCGCTATTAACTATGAAAAAGGCTTAGCGGGGTTAGGAGTAGTTATTCGAGATTCCAATAGCAGCATTATTGTGGCTGCTGTCAAGACCTCAATATTTTCTGGAGATGTTAAGGTTGCAGAAGCAGAAGCTGTTGAGTGGGGTTTAGTTGTGATAAAAAAAATGCAACGCTTAGATCATTAACGGTGGAGACGGACTGTCAAGATGTGGTAAAATTGATTAACAACCAAGAAGGAAGCAAAACAGAGATCGTTTGGGTGATTTCTGACATCCAAGATCAAAGGAAGAATTTCCAGCTCATTAGCTTCCATTACACCCCCAGATCATGTAACATTCATGCCCATTATTTGGCTAAATTTGCTTTAAGGAGCCTTGAAAGTGCTGTATGGATAGCTCCATTACCAATTGATGTAGAATCTATCTTCTCTGGTTTATCTTAATGAAAGTAGAATTCTCTTCTAAAAAAAAAAAAAGAAGGGCAAAGGTGTGTAGGCCCCTGCATAGCTAAACATATGTCCCCCTCAAACATTATAAGTTGGCCGCATAGAACCATTAAGTTCTTTGTCTGAGGCCGCTAAGGTTTAGTTTCTATTTTCTCTCGCCATTTGAAAAGAGCCTGGCTCTGCACTTACATATATGCTCTAAGAATTAATTGGTCATGCCTCGTAATGATTATATGGGTTCTCCTGACAAACAGTAAAACCGAGCCGTATTGCTTGTACATACCCCCAAATTGACTGTTTATTGTATAATGAATGAATAAAACATATTATTTTAAAACATAATATAATAATGAAAGGTTACACCCAAAATTTTCTTCAGTCGCATTCTTGATCCGTTGCCTAAGACATTTTTCGAGATTTTAATTTTTAGCTAACTCAGCCACTTGGGATTTAGTCAAGTGGTGAATCATTGCTCTTTAAGTTAAGCATGACTTTAAGGTCAATGGTTCGAGTTCTCATAAACTTAAAAAATCTCTCTCAATTAAGCTTAATTGAGTGGAGATATTTGTGAAGTCTTTTTGTCTTGTAGAATGCGAGTAGAGTATGGCACCTTTCCTCAATGATAATTATTTATCTGGACATGTACTTCATATAATTAAATGTCTGAACACATGTACTTTATATAATTAAATGTAATAATATAAATCTCGGTTATATATTTAATTGTAAATAATAATATAATATAATAATATGATGGTTAATTAGTTAAAAAATTTTTAGCTAACTCACTAACTGAGGGCATTCATGTCTTTTCTCCTTAATATTTTTATAACTCTTCCCCCTTGTTTAAAATATCCAAATTTGCACTTCATTCTCCTATTTTCTCAAATTACGCAGCAAGCCGCCGATTGGTTCGCACGGGGGACGAAAGATGGGAAGAAAAGAGAGAGAGAAAGAGCAACTGATACGAACTCTTAATAATCACCTTAATAACATCCATGAGACATTACAGGTTCTGCATCTATGAACTTCCTTACGCGTTTCTGTATGTACAATTTTTCATGTTCATATCTAAACGTAAGATTTTGTGCATCTACTTTTTTTTTGTACTATTCACGTAGGTATTGAATCAAACAGCAGCTTCATCACTCGAAAAAGTGAGCTGGAACGATGTCGTACAGATGGGTGAACAAGTCTCTAAGAAAGCCACTGTTGGTACTGCAATTCTTATCACACTTGGTTTTGGTTTTCGCTTTTTTGTATAACCCCCCATTGAATGTTTATTGCATATTTTCAACTTCTTATGCAACATTGATATTCCGAACGAAAAATTCAAATTTGTACGATACCCATGCCTTCTTTTTTCATTTTTTTAAAATTTTCTAAAAAGTATAAAAATTTTAACTTTTAACTCTGACTTTGGGTCTGTTTGTAAGTACTATTGTTCTTTTGCTTAATTTTGAAAGCATTATAGAAGTGTCCGGCATTCCACGAAGCCGCCACACTTAAATCCTAATCATAACCTAAGTTATGGACTTTGTTTCTGCCAGTATGGGCGCTTAAAAATTCGAAGCTTTAATTTTTCTGCTATGTATTTTTATCAAGTTTTCTTTGTTTCTTGGTTGTGTGGATTGATATCAAGGGTCCAAGTGATTGATTGACTCTGTTGTTCTAGTTGGTATGCTTTGGACTGGGGAAACACCAGAAGCTAAAGCAATTGAGGAGAACATGGCAGAGTACTTTAATATGCTGCAGGGCTTCGTATTACTTTCTCATGGAAGTACAGTTGGTGCTGGGCCTACTCTCTCATTAAGTATTCACACATCAGTGAAACAAGTCGTTGATTCTAGCTTTAAGTTGATGATGGAATCCATCACTTTATACGGTAACCCACACCCATCCTCTATCTAAATCCCTCTTGTATACACCTGAAGATAGTTATATCCACTCCATCAGTATATGCTAAATTAAGTGACAGCTTTATTTTTCACTTGAAACTGGTTTCTTCATGCAATGCTACAGCCTTCAAAGTATCTTTTATTTTTTTCATTTCTGACTGGAAGCATGATGCATTTATAAGATAGTGGGGCCACATTTGAAAAGCTGCTTTGCTCATGGTAGTTACAAGTGACATCTGAGCTTATTTCCCTGACTGATAGATACCTCACCATGGTAATAGAGTAAGAAGAGATGTTTGCTATTTATTTTATCCATCACACTAAGAGTAATTGTAATGAGTGTGAAAGCAATTTTTATGTTTGAAAACTGCAAAAGGATTGCATTTCTAGGTATGCTGCATGATAGTGGAAAGTCATAAGAAATGAATGATCTCCATGTTGAATAATGACACGAATGTGTATTCAATACTATGTGTCAGTGTGCTAACATGGGCAAAGAGGACAATTTAAGTTAATTTTCAGTGCAGTGGCTGCTAAAAGTTTAGTTACCTTTGTGGTTGGTAAGAGTTCAGGGGAATTGTTATTCCATCATAACCCTACTGGTTTTCATCTGCTTGTATTTATTAGTTTGTTATTTATTCAAGGACAAATGATTTTGATCATCCCTGATATGTATTACAACTGGTTTTTGGAATTGCATAACTTCCTTCAGAAGGGGATACATTAGATTAGATACTTGAGGGAGTAAATTTATGAATTGAATCATGTAAAATTTTCAATTCAGACTGATACTTTTTTAAGAGTTAGGGAAACCACTCTGTTGTCGAAATATATAGGCTGGTTGTGCATAAATCCATTTGATTGTGTTTTCTATAATCAGTGCAATGTACAAACCATTTAAACAAACTAATTTTTTATGCTTTTATTAATATTATTATTATTTTTCATTTGCTCTTTCATCAAACCCAACACAAACTAGACTTCATAAATAATTTTACAAGCAGGATCCAACAATAAAGATAAAGAACACTTGATGCCACAGTATGTTGGTGCTGTATGGGAAGCATGTTCTGCCCTTAAGAAGACCCCTGCCACCAATATCACAGCAATTGGACGGGCTATGACACAAGTTGCAGTTTCCATGAAGGATGTTCTTCGTGAGATGAAGGAACTCAAGCCTAGTTCCTATGACCAGAGCAATGAAGCTTCTCATGATGACTCTGCTAAAGCTGACATTGAGCATCAAGAGGATGATAATTCCAGTTTGGATGAGTTAGGCAACGACTTGTCATCAGAAGAGATGAAAGTAGCTCAATTAGCAATTGGGATTGTATCTAATATGCTTATAGTCATAAAGGAATTAATCCGCACAATCACAGGTTTGCTTAAACATGAAAATCCAGACGACGGTGGTACATTTGTGGATACTTTCGAAAGATTATTGAAGTTGTGTCAAGGAATTGGAGTACAGATTGATGAACTCGGAGCCTCTCTTTACCCCCCGCAGGAGCTTTCTGTAATTAAGGCTGCATCAGTGAAAATATTAAGCATGACTGATGAACTACAGAAGGAAGTAGAGAGTTTTAATAGCTCTTCAGAAGCATTCATTCAGGCATGTAATGGTTTGAGGAGTTCGTTGAAACAAATGGACTCTGAAGTTGATTGTTTCAATACAACTGATCTGGAGGCCAAAATTCAGAATGTTGCCATAAGCAATTAGAGAGAAATGATTGCAGTGTGTAATGTAAAATCAATCACCTGTTGCAGTGTCGTGTTATTTCTTGTTGCAACATTTTATGCTGTCAAATCTAGCAAGGAAACAATACAAGGTTTCTGTTCTGCCTTCTGGAGTTGATACATACTTGTTGGATGTCCTTTGGTCATGGTTTATCTTAGGACATCAAAGGAAAAAACGAGATTCATCAATAAACTGCCAGAGGGGATCGCTAGTATAAAGATCAGGTTTCAAGTTTTGTGTTAAGAGTTTTCAAGTTAAGTGCTTGTTCGGTATGATTTACTTAATGGTTATAAGTGTTTATTTAATCCTATAAACTCTTATTATAACTTTTGTTGTTGTTTGATTGTTTTTTTAATAGATCTTTTAAAACTTAAATAAGTTATTTTGTCTGTACCAGTAAAAACTTAAATTTGGGACTTTTGATAATAGAGTTTGAAAAGATTTTTTTAAATGTTAAAATATTTAAAATATTTTTTATTTTTTAATTATTTTATTTTATTCTTTTCATAATATAATTTTAAAAATTTTATCTATTAAAATAATTTCATAAATTTTTAATAAAAACTCTTGGTGATAACCAAACAATTAAATTTTTTTTAGTAAAAATTTTATTTATAAAATCTCTATTTAAATAAACTTCACTTGAAAAACTGTATCAAATAGATTTAACCGGTGTTAAGAGTTTTCAAGATTTCAACTTCCAAATTGGAGTTGGGTTTGTGAGCTCACGTGTATATGATCCAATCCCACCTAGGAAAGTGATGAGTAGCCTCTGAAGGGAGTAGTTTGTGGCTTGTAATAAACTGCAGCAGAGTTTCGGTCTTACATGTTGCTGAATTTGACAAGGCGAAATCTAGTAATTAAAGACTGTCGATGGACATGATTCAAATACTCCATGGTCTTTCTTGTATCCTGCTTTGTTTAGCGGAAAATAAATAGGTATACAGAACAATTAAATTTCAATCACATCACTGTCATTGCATCTATGGATAAAACACATACAATTATGGTACAAATCAAATAGATGATTGATGTAGACGATGCTCCTTCCCTTTGTTAAGTTGTTACTTCTATGTTACATCTTCTCATAATATACAAGAGTCCTGCGTACCTTTTAAATGTGCGGGCCGCTGCAAACAAATTGGTTGAACTACAGCAGTGGAAAAATCACTTAACGTCCCGTAAGCTTAACCATCCATGCACCACCAAAATAAAGACCGATAAGCGGCCCTGCTAGAAGCATCTGAGTAAGAGGATCAGTTGACGGTGTAAGTACAGCAGCTGCGACGACCGCCCCAACCACAACATATCGCCAGATTGATAACATTTGGTCACTTGTCACTAACCCAACTTGTCCCAACAGAAGTTGTATAACTGGAACCTGTAGAGTCAAATGATATGTTAAATCATATTTCCTATGGACAGTCTGAAATGGACAAAGACTAAGAAATAAGATGATCACGGGCAAAATAATGCAGGAAGCTTATATTGAACAGTTCTTCAACTTCCAAGGTCATCCCAGGGCTGAGATTCATTATAACAAACTTGAAAATAAATTTCAACTGGAATTTAAAGGGTATGAACTATAGTCACAAAATCTGACTGGGAGTTCAGTATATAAATATGATTTGCTACTGGTATAATTGCTAATTAATAGGAAAACTTGACATCCTTTATTTTTAGAAGAAATGAGCTCGCAAAGAGATTCTTCACCTGGAAAGACAAGCCTGTGCTGAACATGAGCACAAGTACAAACTCAAAGTATTGATCAATGGACCACAAAGACTCCACAACCCCTTCAGCATAATTAACAAAGAAATTTAAGGCCGCTGGAGTTAGAACCCAGTAAGAGAAGGTAATTCCAGCATAGAAAAGTACTGAAGAGCCTAAAACGATTGGCCCCAAGAACCTTCTCTCTGCTCTCGTAAGACCTGGGAGAACAAAGGCTATTATCTCATAGAGAATTACCGGGCTTCCCAAAAGAAGACCACAATATCCTGACACCTGCAGAACGCCACGAGATATTGTGTTTAACAGCCAATTAATTTGTTTCCAAAAGGAAGTCAAATAGTTTAATATTACAGGCACATTATAATGTATTAAATTAAAATGCTACATTAATTACATAGGTATATTGTATTGTGACTAAAGCATGCAATATGGAAGATGTTGAAGAAAGAGATATATCATTCAGATTTACCTTTAAAGTTGTAAAGAAAAATTCTCCAGGAGCTAGCTGCAGAAATCGTACACCCTCTGATTTAACAGGAGCTTCAAGAAACATTATCAGCTCCTTGGAATATGCAAAGCATCCCAAGATAGAGGCTCCAACTGCTAAAACTGACACGAATATTCTCTGGCGCAGCTCTTCTAGATGATCAAATATACTCATTTCTTTATCATCTGGGAGTAGCTCTTTATCAGGATACAGAAAATTATAAAGAGGACTTTCCACACCATCTTGGTTTAGATTTGCCAGTGTTTCATCTCTTGGAATATTAGTCACATCTAAGTTTTCAATCATAAAAGTGATGTCAGAATCTGACCTAGTTCACATAGCAATATATTTCCTGAAATAAAAATAATGAAAACTACATAAGAAAATTACTTGTATGTCAGAATAACACAACTAGCAGTTAAGATTTTACACTAGCATGTAAGAAGGAACAAAGTGTTTCATATTTAAAATTCCAACTATGGTAAACACCCAAAATAATTCGGTATCAACAATAATTTCTAAAGGAAAAATTAGTTGTCACAGACATTCCCAGAGCATAAAGAATGTCAGTACACTTAGTTCTAACAAACGAAACCCCTACTGCTCTATGTTCACATAAATGCTGGATGATATGGATCACATATTAAGAGGTTTGGAGAAATTGAAATATAATTGCTGTATTCGGTCCAACAAATACAACGATTCTAAGAACTCAAACACCTCTCATGTTCGCACAACCATTACTTTTCAAGTAACTAGCAAAATAATGTGAATTGTCATATGTGCCCAACCAAGCTCAAAAGCCATCCCTGAGAAAACAAAGTGATTTCTATCATATGTGCTGGGAGCACACTTTTCGTATTGCTTACTCTAGTGGTTCCAAGAGGCATAAAAAGAGAAAAAACTTATATATTTATATATATTTTCCACAATCTCTTTCCAGCTACCCATAATCATGCCCCTTCAAGAAGCCATAAGCAATATATAAAGGAACTAACCGTAATAAATGATCCTCTCCATCTTGCTTCCAAACTTTTGCTGCCACCTATTTTATATCAACCTAAATGGCCCACATTTTTCAGTTCATGCTCACTTTAGCACTTTAGCCTCGGTTAAACTAAGCTCTTTCATGGCTATATCGGCATGTTGTTTTGAAGTTCGAAAGATCTACAAATTAAAACAGTCTGACATTCTTTAAGATGATTGGAAAATGACTCAAGCACACTTCGTGGTCCTACCTTGGTCAGTCAAGTAACTCTTCTTTTAAAAAACTCTCAACTTGGACGCACCAATAGATCCACCTAACTTCACCGCTCAAAGGAAAGTTGCATCTATCTCGTCCTCATAGTCACTGGACATATTATCACTGAAAATGTTGCCATGGCTTTGTACCTTGATGCAGAAAAGGAAATAAGGATTTAGGACTACCATGTCTTCACCCGTAGCAAGTGGATACCACACCTGCCCAAGTCAAGCATGCCCTGAATCTTGTTCCCACCTTCTTCCATGCTCAAGTCAAATCATTCAACAACACTGCTATATCTTGTCAGAAATCTCAATTAACTATGGAATTCAATTGACATTGGGAGTTGATTTTTCTTTTCTTAATAGTCAACCCCACATTCAGCTAACATGCTAATTCCTGGTTCAAACTTATCACTATCTATTTAAAAGCAACCAAGTTCATATTCCCATTGTTATATGAAAAAGAAGGGGGCCTTACTTTACCAATACTAGTTCATAAAGCATATGTGATGGACATTGCACGTGAAGTACATGATCAATTCACCCAGAAGGACCAATTCTTCTCTATCCCGCAACAAAAGATCTCCACTGCACATCTTTGGGAGGCATTTACTCAACCCTCATTTCAAATAGCTAATCAACCTTTTTTTTCATTTGATAGTACTAAACCAACCAATACGATTCCAATGGCACTGGCAAGAATTATAAATCTAAATACATGCAACCTACTGTTAGTTCATGAGCAAGGCTCTCTTTGATACAACTGTTCCAAGCTATTCAAAACTTTTATTCGTAAGAGCTTTTACACATGAGTACCTACTTGAGAAGGTTATTATGTCTTTCAGCACTTTTATCTATTTGAAAATTTTCACCACAAGCTGATATTTGAGCTACTCAAAATAAAACTAAATAAAACTACCAACAATAAAACAGAAACTGAAAGCTAAATTTCCAACAAACAAATAAATAAGTAAATAAGAGCCAAGCTTACTAAAAACAGCTACATACTATCTAAGATTCGAGATCATAAAATAAAAAAATAATAGTGATAATAGAGCAAATTTTTTTTAAAAAAAATAAAATGGTTTTTAATCTTACCAGGTCTATCTTCAACAGCAGAGCCGACACCACCACTAGAATCTGATTCAGGCTGATTATCCCTCGCATCATCACCGTCAAACGCAGCAAAACAAATGAGTGCATCTTCAAACCTCCTCCTGCTCCGCGAAACGCCGAATCTCAGCTTCGAACTACTGTTAACTTTCATACTTTTCATTCGGTTTCTGATTGGCTCGTGTCGTTTAGAGAAGCAGCCGTAGCTTAGCCGCAAGTGAGCCATGAGTGCCGTGCTCGTGCTTCCCATTTTCTCGTCTAGTTTTCTTTTTCTGTTGTTTTTCTGAAAATTGAACTAAACAACGTCTGAAAGTTGGTTCGTTCGAACCAAAATCTAAAGCGCTATTATATCAGTATCACTGAATGAACGGTTGGCTGCTATCGCATTTTTGCGATATTTGCAAATTGGAACTGAAGGGGGGGGGGGGGGGGGGGGGCTTCATTTTAGCTGGATACGCGGCGCTTTTCTATTGGAGGCCGATCGCACATTGGGTTTTGTCTTTTTCGATTTTGATTGAATGTTTTATTTTAAAATGTACTTAAGACTAAAGATGAACTAAGTCGACATTCCACCAATTGGAAGAGACAGGATACTCATAGATTAGAGAAAAAAAAAAAACTAACTTGCCCTCATGAAAATGTATTTTTAATTAGTAGCAAATATAAAATATATGTGTTTATTGTTTTTGTGATATCAAAAAAAAAAATCTTATTTATATGACGACGACATTTCTACGAGAACACAACAGTTAATTCAAAGTCTTGCAAAAGTTGCTTCTTTAATTTGCAAATGGAAAAATCTATCTTCGTACTATTTGTAATTTTAAAAATATATTCAAACTTAAATTTTGAAAAATATCCTCTCATAGTTTGAATTTAAATTTTTTTTATTCACACTATTTTATCAAATCAACTTAAATACAATAAATAAGATTAGAGAGTGAGAGACTGAAGATGAATTTAGAAGTAAAAATATTATAATTTTTAAATTATAATTATTATAAAATAAAATAATGTAAATAAAAATTTTTAATACCA
Source organism: Citrus glauca (assembly GCA_029633175.1). Classification (NCBI taxonomy): domain Eukaryota; kingdom Viridiplantae; phylum Streptophyta; class Magnoliopsida; order Sapindales; family Rutaceae; genus Citrus; species Citrus glauca. The sequence goes on from JAQOOD010000002.1 coordinate 29,365,123, forward strand.
AACATTTTAATAATTAAATTTTAATAATTTAACTATCTTACCACACCCTTAAATAAACTATGAGCGGTGAGTAATAAACTAATAACGACATAATTTTTTTTAATAAATTAAAAGAAAGGATGAGGTTAATAATCCCACAGTCATCGTTACACATGTCATATAAGCCCTACCGTACCCTCCACTCTCTCTCTCTTAATTCCCGCCATTTCTCTAAACCGAAGTGGCTCAGCGCCCCTCTTCGCCGAACAAAAAAAAAAACACAAACGCAACTGCACAGGCTTACAAAATCAAAATGGGAAAAGAAAATCCAGCGGCAGAGAAAGCATCAAATCTGCTCCGAAGCAGGCTCTGTGACCCTAATTTTGTTGTCAAGCACCTCTCCGACTCTCCCGACAGCAATTACAGGTGCGATTTCTCGTTCACTTCATTCCATTATGAAAAAGTCAAACTTTAGAACTTAAAACATTGTTATCATTGTTGTACGATTTGATAGATGAGAAGAAGAGCATTATTTTAAAAATTAAATTTGCAGTAAGTTGAAGTTTTTAGTATCCAGTTCGGTGACCGAGGCTTGCAACAACTCCATTTTGCTTCTTGGTCCTCGCGGCTCTGGCAAGATTGCGGTAATAATTTAATTTTGTAAAATTATTATTTCAGCTTTATGTGGATTTTTTTAAATAGATTACTGGTTTTACTTTTCATTTTTACATCATCATCATCATTATGGCATCTATTTTGATTATAGGTTTTGGAGCTCATTCTCACAGATTTGTTGTTAGAATATCCTGATACAATATCTGTGGTATGCTTTTTCTTTACTTTCGGTTTCCTTTTTTTCGTAATATTTGATTTTTGTGTAGAATTATTTTTATTTATGGCATATGGAACAAAATAGTTGTTGATAATGATTCTTGAAATTGTCCATTTTGATCTTATTTTTCGTTGGTCATGATGTTGCAGATCAAATTGAATGGGCTTTTGCACGGTGATGATTGTTGTGCATTCAAGGTAAGATATCCAAATGGTCCTTTTCATTTTTCACTCAATGAGTTGTATTTTGCATTCCCAAATGGTGCTGGTTATACCCTGCTTGCTATGCTACTGTTTCGCTTATTCCTTTTCATGGTTATTGCTTATTCAGGAAATTGCTAGACAGTTATGCATGGAGCATCAATTGTTGTTCTCTAAAATGGTAGCACGATTAATTAATTTGAGGTCATTCTCATGCATCTTTGACCGAAAATCTCAAATTTCTTGATGTTTTGAGATGATTTTTGCAGGCATCATTTGATGATAACTCTCAGTTCATGATAGAAATGTTACGGTGAGTGTATTAATTTTTTTAATGTTCTCTTCTACCCCTTTCAAGTATAGTTTAATTCATGCCCAATCTTTTCAAAATGTTAATGAATTGTGTTCTCTGCCTGTCAGGGAGTGTGGGTTAGCACATAAAACAATTATATTTGTACTTGATGAGTTTGACCTTTTTGCTCAGGTTTGAATCTATGATCCTTTTTTCAATCCCTTTCTAATTGGTGGTTGTATGTCATGATCAATCGTTGGGTTCTTAGTAAAATTGATGATGAACCATATAGTTCACCTTCTATTAAAATAGTACTCATGTAGAACATTTCAAATTATTATAGTAATAGTTTGATCTTGAAATCTCAGATTATGACATTTCACAATCTTTTACTTTGCAGGGAAAACAACGATTACTTTATAGCCTGCTAGATGCGATGCAATCAGTAACATCTCAAGCTGTTGTCATCGGTGTGAGTTGCAGACTGGTATGACCGTTTAAAGTTTCTTCTATTTTGTCTTCATTACCAACTAGACGCTTTTGTATTATAGTTCTTCATGTTATGAATTCAAAGTTTGTAATGGCAAATGGAAGCCCATTTCTGAATTCTTACCATTGGACTGGACCAATTATCACTTAATAAGTCATAGAACTACTGGCTGACCTGTCAGTTTGGATCTAATGTATGCCAGAGCCATATGTGATATTATGACTAATTATTAGTGAAGAATCATGTATAATGAGGAACATATCATGCAGGATGCTGACCAGCTTTTGGAAAAAAGAGTAAGGTCACGCTTTTCACATAGAAAGCTGTTATTTCTTCCTCCATCCAAGGAAGATATGCAAAGGTATATTATCAATTTTCTGACACAGCCTCTCTAGCTTCTGATTATGGTTACTTACCATTAGTTTTGTTGTGTCACAGATTGTTGGAGCACATTTTGTCTTTGCCAGTCGACTCAAGCCTTCCTCATGCCTATGCTGTTGAATTCAACAAAAAGATTAAAGTATCCTGCTTTCAAAACTCTCTTAAGAAAGTACAGCATAATGCAGTCATTTAGGAAGTTCAATTTGTTTTCACCAGCGTAGATGTAACTCACATGTGAACATATTTAACACACGGAAAGCCGTTACATGACTTATGGACAAAGGAATTCCATTTTTAAAGAGGTTGAATTCCTCAAATCACTAATTTTCATTACTGTCAAATGGGTGAAATTTTGATTAACATTCTATTTCTTTGCTAGGTTGGTTATTTATGCATCAAAAGTTTAGATAATAGATTATTTTCATGCATGTCAAAGAATTGGTTCTGTCAGAAGCCCTTCACATTTTACAGAATATTTTAGCAGATGGGAGATTCAAAGAAATTGTTAATACTCTAGTGAATTTAGATTCCACAATCAACCACTTATTGAGATTTCTGTAAGTTCCTCTTCTTGCATCTGGAAGCATATAATGTTGTATGAATGGAGAGTGATTTTCATTTTTGGTTTTCTGATGAACTTACTGTTTGACATTAGATTTCTTGCTGTTTCATACATGGATTTGGAATCTGGCTTCCTGTCATTTGAGAACTTCAAGACTGCACTATCAAATTCTCACAGACAGCCAAAATTGGAATGTATAAAAGGTCCAAGGATCTATGTACCATTTCTCTATTATTTGTGTAAATGTGTTCACAATAGTTACTCTGGTTGTTTGAAGTTGGACATACTAAAGTTACATTAATGCACATTTCAACTGTTCAAGCAGATTGCTCCATATTAGAGCTCTATATTTTGGTATGCATGAAGAGACTGGAAATCAAAGAGCCAAACTCATACAACTTCAATTCTGTGATGAAAGGTAACACTCAGATTTTGTTGTGTTAGTTTTGTATTACCTTTATCGAAGTTTGTTATGAGTTAGAAGTCTTGCATCTGTTGCAGAGTACAAAAGCATCCATGATTCCTTCCAGACATCTGATTATTATTCACGAAATGTATGCTTGCGGGTGTGTATTGCTTTCCCTTAAAATGATCATTGTATTTAATATTATACTGAATCTATACCCAAATTTTCCAACAGCATGGTTTGACTATTTATTGCTCCAACTGATGCAGGCATTTGAACACCTCCTACAGCGTGAATTAATTTGTTTCACAGACAATAGAGGATACAGTCAGTCTGTTGAATTTCGTCCAGTGAAACTTCTAATATCTTCTATTGAACTATATCAGGGACTGAAATCATATTGTTCGTGTCCTGTAAGTTATTCTCACAGCAACGTATGTCTGTTGGTACACAAGTTCAGATGATTTCATACTTATTCTAGTAACTTGCATTTTCTTTATAGCTAAACTAATAATCCATTGATTGATCCACAAAATGATTTTAGACCTCGCAAAAACTATATTTGCTTCCATTTCTCGCAAATTTTTTTTTTTCTGTGCTTCTTGATGGTACATTGGCCCTCCAGCACTTGCGTTAAAGGTATCTGTTAAAGTTGGTGATCCAGGGCATCATTTTAATCGTTAACTGGCAGGTTATTCTTCTTAAACTAGTGGAGCGTTGAAATCAAATATGCTGAGGAGCATCCTTCAGAGCCAAGTTGCTGTTTCATATGTATGAAAAGAGGAAATCTGTATTGTACCTCTGCTGTTTTCTTTCAGTGCAAGTCTAGCAAATTTCCCGGAGGAGATTTTCATTTCCATCCACTTTCTGTTGCGAATAAGATTTGCCCTTACATAGTGGTTTTTGTTTCTCCCTCTTGTTGTTTAATGTTTGTTGTTCCTATAAATGCATCTTTGTCTATAGTCATTAAACTCTGTAGCTTATTTTCGAGTCCATTCTCCCTCTTGAGATTTTCAAAAAGTACATTTAAGTATAGTATTTGTAAACGGAACTTTTATTTCATAATTCATACCCATCCCTCTACTTTAAAAATAAAATAAAATAAAACACTTCTATTTCATAGACAGAGTTCTTAAATAAGCAACTTATCAATTTTACACAACATTCATTTTAGATTGATAAACGAGATGTTCAAAGTAGTCAAAGTGATTCCAACGAGCATTAATAATTAGATTTTTAATACTTGTTAATAAATCAAAAGAAATTCTAGATTTAAAAACCAGTTCTTTACAATTATTTTTAAAAAATTTTTATTTAATTATTCTTTAAATTTAAAAAGAAAGGTTTCCATTATAAAAAAAAAAAAAAGAAAGGTTTCCAGATCCAAGCTTGTCAAATCCGGGCAACGGAAGTAACTATCGGGTCGGGTTCCAACCCAAGGCGCTGCTTCCTGTTTGGACAAACGGTGCCTAAATGCTCACCATCTCTGAAAATAAACCTCTCTCGTTGCGGCAGCTCACTTCTAAAACCCCGACTCTCTCTCAGAGCTTCGCCGCAATGATTCAGACACTGTCTTCGAAACCCAAAACCCACGTGGCTTATCATTCTTCATATCTTGTACTATCCCTGTCAATCCTTACCTATCACTAAAACTTCAAAAAAAAAAAGATAAATAAAAAAGCTTGCTCAAAATTTTCAACAGACTTATGTATTTTCATCTACTCAATGACCCTCTGTATAAGAGCTTCAAAAGCTTTGTCCGCACATTCGTATCACTATTTTTATCTCAAGAAGGTACGTTTTTTCTTCCCCTTTTATTTCTCTGTCCATACCTATCCATCAATTAGTGAAAGCAATAACAAAGATTCAGTCTTGAACCCTGAGAGCGAGAGCTATTATAAAGAGCTGATTATTAGTACTGTTGAGGAAAAGCCCTGGGCTTTTTGCAATAACAGGTGGGTTTCAGATCATTTTCAGGCTGTAGTTTCTGATCCTGAGTTGCTTGTTAGAGTTTTGAATAGGATTAGGGAGAAACCTAGGATTGCGTTGAGATTCTTTAGATGGGTAGAGACTCAACCGGGTATTAAACATGACGAATTTGTGTTTTGCACGATTCTTGAGATTCTTATTGAGAGTGGTTTGTTGAGGTCTGCTTATTGGGTTGTAGAGACGGTTGTTTGTGTTAATATACATGGAATTCTTGATGTGTTGATTGGTGGGGGTTTAAGCTCGTGTGTTTCGATCAAGATTCTTGATCTTTTGTTGTTGATTTATACTAAGAAGTCGATGGTTGAGCAATGCTTGTTGGTTTTTAATAAGATGTTGAGAAATGGGTTGTTGCCTGATGTTAAGAATTGTAATAGGATTATAAAGGTTCTTAGAGATAATGGTTTTTCAGTTAAAGCTAGGGAAGTTTATAGGATGATGGGTGAGTTTGGGATCAAGCCAAGTATCGTCACATATAATACGATGTTGGATTCATTCTGTAAGGAAGGTGAAATGCAAGAAGCATTGGAGCTCTTATGGGAGATGCAAGGGAAAGGGTGTTCTCCAAATGGTGTTACTTATAATGTGTTGATTACTGGGTTTTCGAGAAATGGGGAATTGGAGCAGGCTCGGGGACTTATCAGGGACATGTTGAAATTGGGATTAAAAGTGTCAGCACATTCATATAACCCTATAATCTGTGGGTATTCTGAAAAAGGTCTACTTGTTGAGGCATTAAACCTTGAGGAAGAGATGGTAATTAGAGGAGTTGCTCCAACACTGGCAACTTATAACATATTAATATATGGCCTTTGCAAGTGGGGAAGAGTGAGTGATGCTAGACATCGGTTTTTCGAGATGTTGAGAAAGAATGTGATTCCAGATATTATTTCATACAACACACTTTTATATGGTTATTGTAGGTCGGGAAACATAGGGGAGGCATTTCTGCTATTTGACGAGTTAAGGTCTAGGAATCTAGTTCCTACTGTTGTTACCTACAATACACTTATAGATGGTCTTTGTCGATATGGGGACTTAGAGGTTGCTCAGCAGCTCAAAGAAAATATGATCAACCAAGGGATTCTCCCTGATGTAATTACTTATACAATTATGGTAAATGGATCTTGCAAAATGGGAAATTTATCAAGGGCAAGGGAATTTTTCAATGAGATGTTGCGTAAGGGCTTGCAGCCAGACCGCTTTGCATACACAACTCAAATAGCAGGCGAACTGAAACTTGGTGACACATCAGAGGCATACCGCTTACAAGAAGAAATGCTAGCTAAGGGCTTTCCTCCAGATCTGATCACCTATAATGTTTTGGTGCATGGGCTCTGTAAATTGGGCAGTTTGGAAGAAGCCAATGAATTGTTGCGGAAGATGGTTGGGGATGGTTTTATTCCAGATCACATAACATATACCAGCATCATCCATGCTTACCTAGAAATGGGTGATCTCAGGAGAGGCAGAGATTTATTCAACAATATGCTGAGAAAAGGCTTATCTCCAACTCTGGTGACTTACACTGTATTGATTCATGCTCATGCCGCTAGGGGAAGATTGGAACTGGCATTTATGTATTTCTCAGAGATGCAGGTGAAGGGAATTCGACCAAATGTTATCACCTATAATGCACTCATAAATGGTCTCTGTAGACTGAGGAGAATAGATCAGGCTTATGGACTTTTTATTGATATGGAAGAAGAAGGAATACTTCCTAATAAGTATACCTACACTATATTAATAAATGAGAACTGCAATGCAGGCAATTGGCAAGAGGCTTTGAGACTGTATAAAGAAATGCTAGATAGAGAAATTGAGCCAGATTACTGCACACACGGTGCACTGTTGTTGAAGCAACTAGATAAAGACTATAAAGTTCACGCAGTTGAATACCTGGAGAGTTTAACTCTAGGTGCGGAATACACAGCCAATGCAAAGACTTAAAAACACCATTGAAAAATTTTTGGTGATTCTCAGTGATTCATGAGTGGGTGCCATCCTTGTTTCTCAAGGAATCTGTCTCGTCCAATTGTAAAGTTAATCGATTGGCCACTATGTAAATTCTTACAATTCCTCAAGTAAGAATCTCTTTCTTCAATAGTTCTCCATGGAATATTTTTCTATTTATATTTCTTGATGTGATACTTGACACATGTTATTAATGGTTTACAGGGCGAAATTTTGGGGAGTTACGGGATTAAGAAGCAACACATTTTTTATTCATAGCTGGATGCTACCAAGTAATATTTTAGACCAATTGACAGATTAGTCATAGTCAACAGGTATACAGCTGAAATTCAAACCTGTATCGAATGTTCTGAATAAATTTCTGATAAATATTGTATTGATTAATTCTTTAAAATTCTTTCGAGAGAATAAAAAGGAAGGGGATGTTTACTTCTTTCCTCATGATCTCAACAGATAATAGTTTGTAATCCAAGCAAAAGTTTCAATATGAGTTCCACTTCTTCTCTGGTTTCTATATAAAACTTACAAAGAAGATTGTGCACTGATATTATAATTATAATTTTTGTTTCTGACTACTTGATTTCATGATGAACATAAAACATGCCAGTGTTTTTGTTCCTTTAGGGAATGAGTCTGTGGTGTGTTTTTTGTTATGTTGTTGGGGGAAGTATTTATTTTGTATGGTGAAATGTTATGAGCATTATACCTTTGTTAGTCCATGCATCTTATGCCTTTTCGTGTGAGTGAGTCATGTTCGTTGGTCTTTCTCTTGCCTTATGCAGCATGGCCAGTGTTCTAGGTTTCACTTGAATGTGCTTTTTGTTAACTTGTTCTCACAGTGCCGGATGTTGCTACCTCTAGCATCTTCTGTTATGTCCACAACCTGTTACATTTTTTCATCATATTCTTTGTTATCATTTCTCGGTGTTTACGTTATCAATTTTTTATACTTTTTCATTGAATATGCCAGACTATTTGGCCTTTTATGACAGTCTTTATGTCGTGGTCAGTGTATTAAGACAACTAAGCTCTCTGTCCAGTTTTTTCATTCGGAATTAATGTTACTGTCTTGTCAATTATTACTATGTGAAGTGTAAAATGCCTTTCTCTCAGGAACCTCTTGTTGTATTTATATTTAGGTTTATCTTGACAAATCGAAAAAGAATCTGACTGAGAAGTTTATTATGACTGAGAAGTTTATTATCTGTCTGTATAATGAGAAGACATCAAATTGCCGCTTCACTTTTTTATGCATAACTTGTTTTCTTCACATCAATAAGGGTGATGTCGTAAAATGCTCAAGGGTGGACTATATTAAAGGTACTTTCAGTATTTATGTTGCTAGAACGCAATTAAGGATGTTTAAGATGTAGTATGAGACAAGCTTGAAAGCAAACTTGTAGATTTTTTATCCTTCAGGATGTGGAGGCACTGGTTTTCACATTCAGAAGAATATTGGGAGATTAGGTAAGGTGTAGTAGGGTGGTCTGTATTGTATGTAGTTAGGAAGTTGATATCAGAAGCAGCAAAACATTGATGAAGTCCTCGTTGTAAATTAGAATTTGAATTCTGCCCTTGGAATATTCTGCATTTCATCTTGAAGGTGGACGCCAAGGGGGCTGTAATTGTCATTACATTGTAACCGAAGTTCTCATTACCTGGCTACTCTCTTGCAACTATACAGGGCTGTGGAAATTCTCTAAAGGAATTCTCTCTTTCTTCTATGTTTTCAATAGTATCCTTAGACTTAATTTCATATCTTGTTTTCGTCTCTCTTGTTCTTTTCATCTCATTAACACTTTTCTTTTGGTCTATGGGCACATATTAATGTCCATTAAAGCCATCATTTTAATTCAACAGATGACTTGCACACACAATGTTACATGCAGGCTTTGCACCTGCAGTATATTCGTTTCTTTGGATATACTAGTACTAGTGCTACATACCGTTACTATAACAATCATACTTATGTACATTTTCATCTTCACAAATTTTAAGCACAAGTCATAAATGGACCAAATTGATCTACTATCCACAAAGTAGTAATTTTTGTTATGTTATTACTTGCAAACTTAGTTGCAATAGTTGTTTTGCCTGCCATTTTCATTGTATTTATGGGACATTTCAATTGTTGTTATGAAATGATGTCGAGAAGGTCCTAATTGATATTGAGATATTATAATTTTTAAATTGAATAATAATTTTGATAAAATTAATAAAGATATTAAATTTTTTTTATTATATTGACTTAATTTTCAAGTTATAACAGTTAGTGTTTACTAAATATTTTTGTACATTAATTTTTAAATTATAACTATTCAATCTCAATTTCAAACAAGACTAAGTAGCCTTATTTTTGCTTTTAAAAATTTTATTTTTTATTATTTTTCTAGTACTATAGCTTCTAGTCTTGTTTTATTTTATATGCTTACCTAAATATAATAATGAGTGCATTATTATATCTAGGTGAGAAGTTTGATTTCGGCATCTCGCTGAATAACCATTGTTTAAAGCTTGAAATTCTAGTTGAAATCGACGGTGCTTAATTGCAACTTGAGGCTAAGCACACTTGGGTTGGTGAAGGCGCCTTAAAAAGCCTTCACTTACAGGTGCAACTTCCTGTTAGAAACCACCCCCATTAAATTAATGGTGTGATATTATATGTATCAAACAAATTTTCGGATTTCAATCATTTCGAGAATGTAGATATAACTTCCAAGTTAGATTACATCATTGAATACGTCATAATTTATTTTTCGAATCAACAACCAATTGTCACCCAAGTTTTTTGGCGGCATTTAATATAAGAATCCATCAGTAGAGTACATGAATAATCCCACAATATTCATTTTAAAGAAAGTAACATTCAACAGCATTTTACATAAAGTATTAAAAGAACCCACTTTTTTGACTATGGAAACGTGAATAACAATGGTTTGGTGTTCAACATAGCAAGCATCGACCTTAGGTTAGGTTACCAACTTTTAAGGATGGTAAAATCAATTCTTGTCTTTAATTACTTCCAGAAAACACCTGAAGCACGTACTCGTCCCATTTTGTTATCTTTTATTATTAACTGTCTATAAAAGTAGGGAATTGTGAAGAACCTAGTAGTGGCCCTAGTGGATCTAGTATCTCTCATATAAGCCCGTCACTTGTGCAAAGATTCAAAGCTACCTCATTCTTTTGGCTATTTAATAACTTGATAATGTTGGACATGCATGGGATGGAATCACCTGCACATATTAGATTGTTTCTCTAGTAATTTTGTTCTGAAACATAAATCATATTTCACTGTGCTTTTACGATTAAACTGTTTAGACGAGATGGGAGCAGTCATATTATAGCATAGCTCAAATGTTCACCTAAAATTTAACAATTTGCACCAAAATCATCGAGAGAGGTGAGGAAATTTAACAATTTGCACCAAAATCATCGAGAGAGGTGAGGAACCTCTCAAATCTTGTGGGAGCAAGCCGCGAGCCTTCATTTGGAATGAAAAATACCCTATATAACCTACTTTCCATTATTTTTGCATTTGTAGGGAAGAGATTGTAGTTTTTGTCTTTATATCTCTAATTACGGACGACAAGTTTAGATTCTTATATTACAAAACGCACATTGACAGTAATCATAATTTTGAGTTATTAAGTTTAAAGGACATCAGTTAAAAAATTTAAACACTTTCACCTTTATTGTTATTTCATTTTTCTCTTTCGTGTTCATTAAATACTTAGTACTCTTCGTATTTCTCTCATTCTTCACTATCAATAAAACTAGTAAAACGTTCCAATCCTTCCAATACGTATTTTACTTTAGTATCCATGTTGCTTGAGTCGAATGAATCAAATTTCTCTCTTGATTTGAATTATTATCATAACAAATAAATGAATTTTAAGTAAGTACCTTAAAATTAGGCCATTCAAATTAAGAAAGAATCCTAATTGTTATAAAAGTACGGATATTGTTATTTGTTTTTCTCTGTCTTGGAGATTTATCTAGACTTTCCTAATTCTATGCTTTCTTAAGTATACAAAACACAATAGTAGTTGTTAAGATAAAGAATCTAGATGACAAAAGGAACTCTTGAGAAAAGGGTAACTTGTTCTTGTAGCTATCACAGTAATAAATCATGTTTATTTTGTTGTTTAATGTTGCAATAAGAAATTCTCAATCTCAAATGAATAGTCTTCGAAGAGTTTGTTTGTTCCAACTAAAAAACAAAGAAGGAAAAATTATACCTATTCGAAAATATTGAGCCAGGTTCTAGGAGTATGAATGCCAATGAAACAGCCCCATCATCAAACCCTTTGATTTTTACACTCCCAAATATGACAAAAAGAAACTAACCCTTGGTCAATTCTGGCCCGACGATTTATACTAAGATACTACAATTAAAATGTGTTGCACAAAAACACCTGCTTTCTGCAACAACCAAAGACCCTCTTGATTGTATACAAAATCCTCCGAGAAGTTCCCTAAGTTCAAAAACGTTTCTTTGAGAAAACCGTCCAGTATAGCCACTATAAAACCATTTCCATTTCCTTTTATCAGTTTCAAACTTTTCAAAACTACAGAAGAAAATAAAGAGTTGTTATGGCTGCTGCTGCTGTTTTTTCTTATAGAATCTTCTGTCCCATAAGATGTTCTGCAGCTAGCAATAACCATGATCCCAATAAGCATCTGAACAATATCAGTTATAGTGGGAATTCAACTAGAAGCACTAAGGTTGATTTGCATAGCCAAACAACTGGAGTGGCAAGCACTTTTTTTGCTTCTGTTGCTGCTGAAAAAGAAGGCTGCCGCATCAATGAAGTAAAAATTCGACAAAATATCCCTACAAAGAAGCAGTCTGTCGATCCTTATCGACATGGTCTAATCATCGAGGGAGGTGTTGGCTACAGACAGACCGTTGTTGTTCGATCATATGAAGTTGGCCCTGACAAAACAGCTACACTGGAGAGCATTCTTAATCTATTTCAGGTAATAAACTCAGCCAAAACTCTACTGCTAATTCAATCCCAATATGCACAGCTTTCACCAAAAAGAGAGCTCTGAAAGCTTGGGATTATGTTCATAAACTTTTGGAGATTGTATGTGTTCTTAGGAACTGTTTCTGAGTTTGCAGGAAACTGCATTGAATCATGTATGGATGTCCGGTCTTCTCAGCAATGGTTTCGGAGCCACACATGGAATGATGAGAAACAATCTGATCTGGGTTGTCTCCAGAATGCAAGTTGAAATTGATCACTACCCAATCTGGTAAGTAAAACTTAAGTAATTTTATAGAAAAAACTGAACCTAAATTCATATTTTGGATTTATGGTTTTGTTGGTTCTTACTTAGTTCAAAGAAAATCTCTTCCAAGCACGGGCTTATTATAACCAGCTAACGAAATAACTTGCAGGGGAGAGGTTGTTGAAATTGACACATGGGTTGGAGCTTCAGGGAAGAATGGAATGCGACGAGACTGGCTGATCCGAAGCCAGGCCACAGGGCACATTTTTGCCCGTGCTACCAGGTATATCAAATATGCTTTGGAAGAGCTTTTATAAAAAGCCTTTCTCACCAAAAACCATAAACATTAATAATGGTAGCCGTTATTCAGTTAAACAATAATTTTTATACTGAAAGGCACTTGAACATGAAACAGCACATGGGTGATGATGAACCAGCAAACAAGACGCCTCTCAAAAATCCCTGCAGAAGTGAGGGCAGAGATTTCACCCTGGTTTATTGACAAGCAAGCAATCATAGAAGATGTGCCAGAGAAGATCTCCAAGTTGGATGACACAGCAAAATATGTCAACTCTGATTTGAAGGTAAATAAACATCAAACCAAACGTCTGATATGTTTGCAACTGTTGTGTTTCAGTTTTATTTATTTATTTGAACACTTATATCTGTATTGCAATGTGAAGGCTAATTGTATTTATAATAAAAAATCAACGAGGACTATCCTAGATCACAACCCAAATTTCAACCCTCATGGAGGGACATTTACTTCATCTAAGAGAAGTGGAGGAGATGTCTAACTCCGCCCCATTATAATTAGGGGAAGGAATTTTAGCGTCCCCAAGAACAGACTCGAACTGTTGCCCTCAGAAGGCCAAAGGCCGACTGATGTGTTTCAATTTAACTTTAAAAACAGAACGGCCAAATTGTTCCCCTAGCACCCATTTTTTTTGGTAGATAATACTTGCTACCTATTGACAGACTTATCATACCGAAAAGCTACTAATTCTATCTCACAAGAACCATAAATAAAAAAGCAACTTCACCAACTATAGAAGCAAATACTAAGAATGAAAATTTAAATTTGCAGCCTAAGAGGAGTGATTTGGACATGAACCACCACGTCAACAATGTCAAGTATGTCAGATGGATGCTCGAGGTACATCATACATAATATTTCCTATCTTAAACTCAACTCAGTTCAACTTTCTTTTCTATTTTTCGCGACTAAATATCACTTGTTACATCTTCAGACAATTCCGGACCGAATTTTGGAGTCTAATCAACTGTCTGGTATAACACTAGAATACAGAAGGGAATGTGGAGGTTCAGATGTAGTTCAATCACTTTGCCAACCAGATGAAGATGGAATTCTGAAAGATGGAGTGAAACAAGATACTGCCAGTATCAGGCTACTAAATGGATTTTCTCTGGCATCCGAAATCGTCGATGGCGGTGGGCTTATTGCATCCTTCGAAAAAGGGCCATTAAGATTTACACATCTCCTGCAAGCCAAAGGGGAGACTCAAAATGAAGAGATTGTTAGGGGAAGAACCACCTGGAAGAAGAAGCCGTCTTCAATGCCATTTTCAAGTTAATATTATATTAAAATAATTTTAAAAGGGATTAAGCAAAGCGGATTTTCCCGGAAAAGCAGTGAGAAATCCTAGAATCCGGTATCAAATGCCCTGGAAAAATTAAACAAGTTGCAGGGTGTGTTATTGGAATTTGCTTTATCTCCTCAGAATTTTTATGTATTTCTGCTGCCCCTGAATGGAGCTGGAAGACAAGGGTGCCGGAAACACAAGACGAGTCGTGGATGGTGCAGCCAATGAAATTAAAATAAGTGGTGTGAATATTTTGTGTGGTGATAATTGTGAGAACTGAGAAATACCCCTAAATATGAGGAAATTCCTGGTGATTACCTATGACTGATGGTTCAGTTCATTGTCTGTGTCCTCTCACTTTGTACTATAGAAATTATTTTGTGGAAATAATGAGTAATTTAGTACAATGTAATTTGATGTAATCATATTGCATTCTTAAAATTGTTGATAACGAATTTCCCCAAAAATTGGGCGTTATGGAGAGGATGTGCTATTAACCATTCGAAATCACATAGAGCTATCTTCAAAATATCAAGACTTGAAAATGGAGAATTCGGGGTTCTCTTTTTTCTGCCCCTTATGGTTAATATTTTAGTAATAGTAATAATTTGTTACGATAAATTGATAAAAGCTTAGTCAATGGGTAAATTAATTTTTAAAGCAAGGAGTAGAAAAAGCTTACTACAAACACCGTCCTTTTTCAAGAAAAAGCTCAGGGACGTTGATGTTATTACCCAAGCATAAAGTGCACTGGGATGAATCATCATATGAAAATCGGATAACAACGTTGCCACTATTCTTCTCCATCTTGACACAGAGGAAAATGAATAATTGAAGTGAACTAAATTGAACTGGAAGATAAACCAATACATAAAAAGATTCATAACCGAAAATCGCTGAAGCTCTCCCGATTTGGCAAAATGAAAAAGAGTTAAAAAAAAAAAAATTGCCAATTTAGAATTTGGTAACATTGGCATTCTATAGCTGAAAGACCTTGATATTAAGATGCATTTCCCACTACCTATCAAAAAAGAATTTAATACTCTGCTCAAAAAAACTGTGATCCGCTAACCTAAGGGAATAAGCATTTACAATTTATAAAGAGATAAGTATTTACAAACTCGATGAATACCCCCATAGGAGCTGGAGCAAGGAATCAAAGAATGATGTACCGAAATGCCAAAATCATCGTCTCTTTCTTTGCAAGCTTTTGTAAGACCAAATGATGAGGAATGCTACGAGACAGAATCCAACACACAACCAGAAAATTACCAACCATAAAGGCATAGGGTTAGGATACAGGCCTGTTAGAAAAACAAAAATCCTTTTTCAGCAACTCAGAATTACAAGTATGGTTGAAGCAACAAAAAGAAAAAATTTAGCCGACCAAGATGAAATTTTGACAACATTGGATGATAAGGAGATAAATATACCGTGTCCAAACTTGATGCAAATGAGGAGTTCAATTATGCAGATAGCAAGGGAAAGCCAACAAAATGCACCGACCTTTTTCACTGGTTTTCTGAAAAATGAGTGAACAACACTTAATCAGTACTACATTTCACATTCAAAACCATCAGTGTTGACAATCTAGCAAAGAAGTATCATTCAAACAGAAGCACGATGGGCAAGAGATTACCGATCTTGGAGGTACGAATTGTACTCACGAATTGTTGGTATTGCAATTAGCCACCACAAGATCAACCTATAAATGATCACAGGGTTTCGAGGAGGAACCCAAAGACAAAACTTTAGGAAGAATGTGTTCAGCTCGACAGTCAAGAAGATGATGCAAAGAGTGAGAACTTGGATGAACCGCCATGGGCCAAGCAATGGGTGCCACTCATCCTTGTCCCATTGTGCCGGTGTAAACTGCCCCAATGTCCGTTTAAACTGACAAGAAAACATTATATGATCAGTTACCCTCAAAAAAAAAAAAAAAAAACTGCACAAGCTAACATAACACAGCAACAATTTTTGATGATAAAATTTCTGTTTTAGCAATAAGAATACTAGTAAGAAGCAATCAAGATAAGGGGAAAAAAATAGTTCAACTATTAAGGATCGAGGGCTTCAAAATAAGTATCAAGTCATGGCTTTTATTTCATTTTATAAATCAGGTTTTTGCATCAAATAACAGACTACCTACATACAGAGTTGAGGAGCCAGATCTGTTGAATCACAATGCAAATGACACCAACAAACAGAGAGGGAAAGGAACTTCTTAAAATCAGTGAGGGAAAAAAAAAAAAAAAAACCAACACTTGGTGCCATATCAACAGTCATTAAAATTGATTTGCTATTACTCCATATATCAAGACGCAGAAATTTAACTTATTGAACATAGGTAAAACAAGCATCCGGTTCACTTATCTAGCACTAACAAGCACAGACCAAGAGGAAATTTGTTTCAATACATAATGCAGCGATAATCGTGATACTCCGATAAAACATAATGCAGTGGTACTTGGATACCAAGTTTAAAAGTTAATCGGCTATAATGAAAAGTATCTTAAAATTAAGCTCAGGGGAAAATTTCTGACGTTTCACATAGTTGGGGTCACAATTGGAAACCATAAGTTTGTGTCTACTAATAATAATGATGCTAACAAAAAAGAGTAATCTAATATTATAAGTTCAAAACGTACTTTTCCAATGATATTAGGCTGGCGGCTTATACCAACCCACTCATATGTTTTCCCATCAAAATACCTAACTGTATGCATTCCTGCCCAAATACCTGCAGAAGTATCAAATGAAATTTGATTATTGGATGCAATAACAATCCAAAATCTTCCCCAAAAAATAGTAAATAAATATAAGGATAACCTTGAATGGTAATGAACAAGAATAGATGGTCCAGGGAAAATAAGACTAGCAAACAGATACAGCATACAAGAAACACCAGGCAATTAAAGTCTCTATCCAACCAAACTTAAATGTAACTCCAAAGAGCTACCTGAAACACAGACCATTATCCAGCAAAGCCTTGTCGACCTACATGTCAGCCTAAAAGACTTCAGCCAACTAAAAGATTAAGGCTTCCATAATTTCAGGACCAGGATAATTTACAAATTTATCATAAAAGGTAGCTGAAGTTAAAACTTTTTCACAGTAGTAATTGTTAACATGAGTCCAAGGGGCAATACATGAAATAATTAAATTCTTATTCTGCAACATCCTTAATCCTTTTAAGTTATTGTCTTCACCAACCACCAAAATGATAGACCAGTCTATTCCCTATGTGACATGTAACTCCTATATTTTCCTTCAAAGAAAGTTAAACACAGCACATAAACTAGCATGCAACAACTGAACATTGAAAAGTAATATTCTTAAAACAGAATGGTGCAGCACAATCTCACCAAACCAATTGCAGATTAAAATGTCCAAAATTATACTGTCCCACCAGCACTCATTGAAGTTCGGCAACATGTGGCGGAAAGTAAGCTGAAAAATTCCAACACTAAAGTTAATTAGCAGAAACAAATGATGAGCTTAACATCATATATAATACAGCACAATATTAACAGAACAAACTATATATGGTCAACATACTACCTCCATCAACTCAAATCCAATTGATAGCAGCCACAGAAGAGGCTGATTACGGATCAATATAGCCTTGCCCCACCATCCAAAGATATGAGCTAGAACAAATTCATCAAATAATGTTTCCTAGAAGAATTAATTAAATCAGAAGTCTACAGTGAACATGGAATAGAGTAAACCAGTCCCCCCCCCCCCCCAAAAAAAGATCACAATAAAAACAATAATGAGGTAGACAGATGTGAAAGAAGAATTCATACATAAACATTCTTAAACCTGCTTGTGGGATTTTCATGCAGATATATGCGACAATCAGCACCATATGACCTCTCAGGAAGTTCTGCATTAAGTCAAGCAAAAAACGATTATAAAGCTTATAGAAGCAATAAATGAGCCTAGAAACACGAGAATCAACAGTTCCGCTGTGTCAAAGGCATTACACTTGTAATATAAAAATTAAAAAACGTAAGGGCCATTTTGGAAGTGAGTGTTACCAACTCCAAGGTCAGGATGAAGAAACTTCATAAACTGACGAGCATCATCACGCTTCTGGAAAAGAACAAAAGCTACAATCAATAATCATCCATTCCAACTTAAAAACCAGACAAGCAACATCGAAATTATTATAGTTAAAAAACAAGAAGCACAAAACTCCTTCAGTTCTCGATTATTTTATTAGTACCTTCAGTTGAATCATCTGCAAGATGGTGAGAAAGAGAGAGAGAGGGAGAGAGAGAACATCAAGAATTAAAAAAGTGTTGGTTTTATTGGCACTTAACTGTATCCCATTTATCAGAAAATGTGAGATTTTAAGTACACCAACCAAACAAACAAACAGATAGATAAATCAGAAAGTGACGGAAATAGAAACACAGCCCTCAAGAATTACACAACAGAGTTCAAGCTTACAACCAAGCATAACAGAAATATATAAAAACACACAAGCATGTGCTTGCATATACAGACACGCATGGGAAAAGACAACAAAAAATGACCATTAAAAAAAAAAGAGAAAAACCTGGAAAAGCAAAAATGTGAGAGCAACAAGATATACAACAGCCATTCCATGAACTAATCGCCAAATTGCAGGGTGTGGCCTAATAAGGACCCTGAAAGCAAATATTATTTTCAAAAGTTAGTACAAATAGATATAAGTTTCCAAGGATCAATAGAGTCGCTGCCATTACAAACTCTAGCAAGTATTGCACGTCTACTTGGTGATCGGATGCTACTCAAAAGGACACCCAAATTCACAAATCCACCAATTGACACTAATAGAGTCCACCAAGCACTAATGCACATCCACCGCCCTTTTTATGAGATGAGAAAAGCCAAATTATTAATCCACTAACGCTAGTATATATCCCAAATCCACTAACACTCCAATTTAAAAAATCATATTATTTCAAGTCTCAGAAAAACCTAAGTATAATCTCAACATATTAGAAGATGAACTGTTCAAAATATCAATTGATGGTATTCAAATATAACAACTCACGTAGAAGGTGCCTGCAAC
Organism: Citrus glauca; assembly: GCA_029633175.1. Lineage (NCBI taxonomy): Eukaryota > Viridiplantae > Streptophyta > Magnoliopsida > Sapindales > Rutaceae > Citrus > Citrus glauca. The sequence continues at coordinate 29,384,132 of JAQOOD010000002.1, forward strand.
AAGCAGTAAGTGAGGAAAACAGCAATCATCGCCCATATACCCCTACACGAAACAGTTAAAATTAGCCATTTAGTATACTACACATAGTAAAAATTGCATTTAAAAGAATTTTTTTTTTATCAAAGGACATCATAATATACAAAGAGGAACAAACCTTTTGACAGATGTAACAACATCTCCAGAATCGCTTTGAGGATCTAGGGCTCCACTTGCCCAACTGGAGATCACATCCAAAGAAAACAATAAGGATGTTGTCTAAGTAAAAGAGAGGTAAAAGATGTGAGTATAGAGCAATAATTAAAAAGACCTCTCATCCTTTAAAATTTTATATAATTATGAAAGTAATATGAATTTAAACAAAGAAACTTAATTGAAATTGCCACTTTCATCATTGTTCTTTTATTATGTGATAGTAATACAATAAGATAAAACTCAACAAACGGTATAGTAATAAAACATCTTCAAATTATAAACCATCATTAACAACTGAAAAAGGAAATGCATAATAGGTCTGGTGTATTTCATATCATTAGCACAAACTATTTATTGGGAATCACACTCACATCAGAAAGCAAGCACCAATAAGCAAGAATGAAATGGTCCGAGGCTTGTATGCCCATGCTGTCCATGGGTCTAACTCGTCACTACCACTGGATGTATCGGTATCACCATTTTCTTGAACAACATGATCCTTTCTCCTTTCTCCCCTATGGCCGTTCAGCTCATTGCCTCGCATGTTTAAGAGAAGCAAATCGATCGCTGGAAATCAGGGAAGAACATCAAATCAGGTAACTTGCACAATGAACAAAAGCAGTTCTTAAGTTGCCACCTCTCACCCCAAATGAAGCACAGACCTATTTTGGAAGATGATGGTTAACAAAATAATGAAAATGGTTACAGTTTATTAAAAAAAATTAAAAAGGAATTGCAAAAATTGTGGTGATAGCATTGATGTTTTATCTCATGGCAGTATTTGAGATAAAAGGTTTTCACTTCAAATTATATGTGGAGACAACAAATCAAAGTGTGTAAAATGCATGGGCATCCACTGTGAGATCACTTCAATCGTTAGCAACAAAACAATATCAGCGCAACCTAATGATTTCCCAATAAGGAGACAGTTACTCGATTCCAGTCCGTATGGATGCGACTCCACTTCGCATGAGCTCCCAATAAGTAATAATTACAGTGACAATCTTGCAAAATTCTTCAAATTCAGAGAACTCTTAACTACCTATCATTTAACTAAAAGCAGCTTCAATCAACATGCCCAATGTAAAGGTCTGATATTTACAACAGTTTCAAAGACAAATTATCATTACACACGTTAATACTAACTTTAGCGGCCTAACTCATGGGAAATATTCATAACAACTACCGGCAAAAACTGGAGTGCCAAGTCATTTACACTTAATTACAAATTTAGAGAATCAAAAAATAAAAACTGAAAAATTCAATGACCTACATGATTTTATTAGAACCCCACATGCTTCCTATAGCTTTACAATGACAAAATGAAACCCACACGCATAATTATCAATGTGCAAAACCAACCTTACAGCGCACGGCAACTACACACCTAATTCCACATTTTGTGGTCGAAAATGAATTCATTTTCTCTTCTGAGAGAAAATAAATTAAAACGCAATATCAACCAAACAAAGAAATAGAAAAAAGAAAAATCCCAATTCCATCAAAACAACCCATCATAGATGCATGTTTGTACACAAAGAAAGCAATTAACATCGCATGCAGTGAGGATTAAACAAGCAGTAAACTTTGATCAACGTCATCATCATGTAACTGCGGAACCGTAAACACCGTACAACAAACTTCTATGGAAACAAGAGTTACAAAACGCACCGCTTTTGGAACAACTAATATTTAATAAATATAATAAAATTTGAATTGAGACGATCTGGAGTCGAACGTACAGAAATAAATAAATAAATAAAAACCATAAAAAATAAATCTCATACCAGGCTTTAAAATAAAAAAGAATCATTGATTGCATGTAATGTAAAAGAAAGCCTGAAAAATCAGATAAAATACTGAAAAAAGAAAGCTTTTTTTTCTTTTGTCAGCAATATAAATACAAAATTTTTCGCTGGGAAAACAATTACGTACATTGAACCGAATCAGAGACGAAGACGAAAACGACGAATACGTATCTACTCAATAAGTTTATACATTTATATACGTAATTTTTAGATAATATCGAAAATTATTCAGAACAAGCGAAGAGAGAGAGAGAGAGAGAGAAATGGATGAAAAGAAAAACAGCGAAGTGTTGAGAACGTAATAATACTTACGTAGCCCTAGCCGTACGATGGAAGTGCAGGATGGGAAGAGATCGTGGCCGCCCGATCACTTTGAGTTGGAGTTGAGTCGAGTTAAATTTATAATTACATGAAGAATGAGAGAGTGAAAAAGAGGGAGAAATAACGAGAAGTTCTTAAGTTTAGGGAGTGTTTTGGGGCAGGAAAAAAAAGTGGTTTTTTAAAAAAGTCGAAAATCTGAATCAGAGAAGCATTAGTTGTAGTTATTGCAGTGATTAAAAAGTAAGATAGTTTTTTTCATTTTTCTCTTTTCCTTAATTTAAGAGCTGCTGCTGCTGAAACTGAACGCTGCAAACGGCAAAAAGGCGATGGAAAGGAAAACGAGAGAGAGACAGAGAGAGAGGAAATGTTAGGATGGTTTATGTACGACGGTCAAAGGGAGAATTGAAGATGCTTTTAGGTACGTTTCTTTGATGATGGTGGAATTTCGAAATGACGAAAATGGCCCTCGTGGCGCCTGGTATAATTTTCGGGGCAAATGCTGCGTTGGGATGAATTTACGTGGTTGTCCCTACGTGGCGGTTATTATTTATTACGTAAGCTTAATTCCGAGGGAAATTTACGGATTTGCCCCTCGGGTTTGAAAAGACGGATTTTGGTGTTCGAATGATTAGATTTAGGGGAAATTAAAAGAAGAGAAGACGAGAGATTTGGAAGGATACGTTTTCCCATCTTTTGGATTTTTTTATTAATACTTAATCAAAAGGAAGTGCTTTCAAAAGTAATCAAACTTTGAATTGAGTTTTATTATTACAAAAATGATGGAAGTGCTTTTCAAAAGTAATCAAACTTTGAAATGAGTTTCTTACAAAAAGATATTCTCTCCACCTTTTTTTCTTTGCTGTGGGATTTTAAATTGGTAGAAGGGGAAGGAATCTTGATTTGGCCTTTTTCATTTTTGTCGTTTAACATATAATTTATATATATATTTATATATCTTTAGATTGGGTAGATGGATAAATTATGATGAATCACATAATTACTAAATGGCATCAATATGTAAAGGTACTTTTTTAAGTCAAAACTATATCGTAGGGATTTTGTGTTGAATTTTTTTACGGGACTTATAATTACGTGGGTGATTAGTTTACGCTAATTAATGAAAAGAAAAAGTGAGAGATAAAATGAGATTGCGATGATGATATATTCAAACTAATTAAATCGCAACATATTAATGATGTGAATGATATATTTTTTTAATTATCAGCGAAAAAAATCAATCAACCTATTTAAATTGATCAATGAGAGATAAAATTTGATTACTTCATTTTGAAAAGTCTATGAGAGAGACAGACACAATTAATCCACCCGCCTCTACCAAAATTATCAAAAAATATCAAGAGAGAATAATCTTTCATCTATTAAACATCATCGTATCGTATAATTTCATTCGAGAAACATTGGTGATAAATAAGGAACACAATCTCATTTCTTAATCTCTTCACTGACTGATGATCCCAAAAGGAAGCACCGCTATAGTAATTCATAATAATACACGAGAAAAATTACATTCTAACTGTCTTTCGAAAGGGTAGCTCAATAAATATTTGTGAAGAAAGAGACGTGCATTTAATGCCAAACAAATATACTTTGGTGTACTAGCTGCAGCTAGGGAGATGGCAAAGTCAAAAATACAGGTCAGGTCAAGGGAAGCAAAAGCGAGAGTGACGACATTGAACATGAGAAATCGAAATTGGTGCGTTCCAATTTACAAAATCAAAAGGCTAAAAGGGACAAGTCGAAAGGGATAGTGGGCGACAGAAGAGAAACAGGGCGAGAATAAAGAGATTTTTTTTTTTACTACCCTTAAGTTTTAGAAAAAAAAATAACAATAATTGTTTATTTCAAGTCCGAGATGATGAGGTGGAAGGGACCACGGACAGGCAGTCAAGCATCAAACGTTTCTCCTTTTATCCATTTACTTTTTTGTTGGAATAAGTTTGTAAACTTTATTTTGTTTTGGTCAATATATATCTTCAATAAGGAATCAAATAATGGATCTTTTAATTTGGTGGGGAACTTGAGTAGGGAATCGAATAACGGATCTTTTGATTGGGTGGGAAAAATTATACGAATATGTATGCATCAATTCAAATACATAACAACAAGAGTCGGGTTGATCATTGATGTATAATAATGGATTTAGATGTATCAAATGAAATTTTATTCATAAATAAGTTTGAATTCAATCAATAATTTCGAATATGCTAATCTTTTATATAATACATTTGCATACAATTGAATGAAGACGTTAGAATAATTTTGTCGTTACATATTTAAAAGCTTCCTTCCAACTTTTTAAACGATTACTTTTATTACAATTTTATAAATATAATTGTTCGCATTAAAAAAATTACTCTAAAATACATGAAATTATTATAGTTTTCATATAATTTAACCTAATGAATCGAATTTCGGAATCAAATTTTCCTCTTTAATGAAAAAGAATAGCATAAATGCTTTATAGCACTATACATTCACAAAACAAAAGTGTATAAATGCTTTATAGTCCTATAAATTCACAAAAGTTCCGGATGCAATTGTTGATAAAAATATGCGAAAGGAATCAAATGACAAGTAGGGCAACCAACGTTGGGATTTTAAGGGCACCAGCAGGAAAATACAAATAGCTCAAAAGCCACCCTCAACATGAATTGCCAACAAAGGGACAGCAGTCATCGACCCATGAAATCTCAGCCTCAATTAGTGTTATGTGTGTTGCTCATAAATAAATATTTACAACTCCTTTTTTATTAAACAGGAATATTGTTTTCATGATTCCAAAATACAATTAAATTTTTAGGGAATTTTTTCTTATATTCTTAATTAATTATTATTTTTGGTTGGTACATTTTCTTATTTTAATCTCTCTCTCTCTCTTTCTTTATCTCTATAGGGAACAATACCCACGTGGAGTTCTGATTAATGTTTATTTGTAGGGTTACCAAGTGAAAAAACGGATGAAAATAAGTTATTTTTTTTATAAAAAAAATGGCAATTCAGAAACTCGACCGAAGTGTTTTTGGTCCAGCTAGAAGAATGAAAATATTGAGTTGGTTTGATGATGTCCGATGTGAGCTGCTAATAATTATGAGCCGGCGGCTCCACCCTGAGTCAGAGTCCTTTGTGTACAGTACAAATACGGTGATGGAGATTTATCCCTTCAACCACTGAAAGCTTTTTGAATTAAATCTAATTGATTGATGATCACATCAATCATTTGTGGGTTACTTTTTAATCGATAATACACACCAGAAAAAAGAAAAAGGTTTAATGATTATTTATTTATGTCTTCCGAGAGTCTCATCTCCAAGGCATGTTGAAAATTATTATTGCGTAAGGTTTTTGTGTTGTGCTCCTTTTAAGTGGCTTTTACTGTTTTAGTTTGAAAAGTCAATAATTTAATTTGATTTAATTTTTTTTCCCAATAATTGAATGGGTAAATCATTCCTCTTTTCACGTGAGGTAAAAGTTCAAGTCGAATCAAACTTTGTGTACACGTTGGTAAGAGATAATCAATTATACAGAATGGAAGCTAAACTACTTTAAATCACTTCATTAAATAGGAAGTAACTACTTGGGCAATGTAGAATTTGATGTGGTAAAGCTTGACTGACTCGAACCCACTCCCAAAAACTTCCCCACCGTAATCAAAAGTACCACATCAATTTAATGGAAGTGACCGAGCCATTCAATCAATTACTTCATCTCAAGGACAATCTTCCCCACATGCCCCAAGTCCTCAAAAAATAAAAATTAGGAACCCAACAAAACATGGCTCTCCCAACTTTAGTTTTTTTTGGCCTATTAACTTGGCCTCAGACTCAGAAACTAACACATAACACACCATGTGGTCCAATGAGGGCCTTCCCCCCACCTTTGGCAAAAATTGCAAATATTCCACACATTGAACCTAAACAAAAATTAACGGAGGCCCCCCCTAATATTAGTGCCAATTTCAAGCGAACGTATCAACTTATGTCAATTCAAACTGCACACGGTGGTCCGACACGCCAGCAACAGTACAATGGGACGACGAGGACTTAATCGTCGTGACACGGTTGGTCTCACATTGTGTCATTTTTTTAGGGCATTGATGCTGAGTCTCAATCTTGGTCCAACATTAATAGGGTCGGTTGTTGCAACAAAGTACAATATTTTGTGAAGATGATAAAATTCCAGACAATAACACATAATGGGCATTTGATTTCTGACTTCAAATTTCTGTCTGATACCCAACAGGAGAGTATTTTATATTTAGTTTAATTTAACGAAGGTTCAAAAGCCTTTTACAAAGATTTATTTTTCTAAATTAAGAACGCAATCTGGGCATGAAAGGAGCATACTTGCACAGCCTGTCTCGTATCTACATGGCGAGATTCCACTCTTTTCAATATTAATTTTACCTATAAAAATTGGACTGAACCCCAACACCAGAATCGATGTCGCATCGTATTTGAATTATAAAAGTAGGAAAATTGGTCACATGACTTGAAATTTATGGTCACGATACTTGGTGATATAATAATATATGGTCAATAGGGGAACAATTCTGTGATTAGATGCAGAGATTTTGTTTATTTTTTTTTATTAAATGGGTTCTTATAGTATAGGACAAAATTTGCCCTTGGCAAAGGAGAGACGTATTAAAAGACGTTAAAATAAAAGGTGTTTTGATCTACAAATTTAATTAGTAGCCATTCACATGTACAAAGTCAACTTAAGTCACGGATATGAACAAACCCCTTATCTTTTCGTTTAAAAAAAAAAATTTCAGTCGGTTCAGAATTATAATTAAAAGTACATACTGATCTTGCATGTTCTTAGTTTCTTGACAATGACTTCCCCAATTTTATTAATTTTACTGTTTCAGGAGATCATTAGCAACTTATTAAATAAATAGAGCACCCAGGTATTTAAAATAGCTCTCAATTTTCTTTATCAAGGTGTGAAATTTAGAGGCAATGAGTTTGTTGAACCCAAGTTAACCAAATCTGTAGTCTTGAGCCCATGCCCAAGAAATATGCAGATGCTTCGTCTGTTCAAGGCCCACATAGATTCAGCGCTTGATGCTCTGTCTAACACAAGAAACATGGACAAACATTGGCTCAAGAGAAATGTTTCAAGTTATAATTACTGATGAACTAGAACTACTACGAACTCTTGTAAGTTGTAACGAGTGATGTTCTACTTATTTGGATCGAAGATATGCCTTCTCTGGTCTTCTCAACAGAGATGGCAAAAAGGCACTTGGAACGATTGACCCGACAATAATTTTTAGGGTTTTCGTCCGAATTTGAGGGATCAAGGGTTCGGCTACGACTTAAGAAATTAAGTCCGATTACATCACATAAGAGTTAAGACCTTATTAAAAAAGCCTTGACCTGACCCTTGACCCACAAATTAATTTTTAAAATTAGAAAATATAACACTTACAAAATAAAACACACACCATACATGCGGTCACAACTCGCTCCACTAAAATTTGTCTTTATTTTATATTAATTTATCATTTTACATTTGATTTATTTACTTATTAATTTGGCTAGATTGTTACATATTGTATTGTTGTTAAAGCTAAATAAAAAGTAATTTATTAAATTTCTTATAACAAAATTCAACATAAAAATGGAATGATAATAATATAAAATTTATTAATAAAGAAAGAAGAATTAGAGTTTAAATGTAATTTGTCATTCAACACGTGAGTCCAAGGAAAGTTTGTTTTTCATTCCATCATAAATTTCTGTTGTGCGCGGAATGTATAATCAAACGTACCAAACAATCACAGAAAAATAAAAGACACAAAAATTTTACGTTATTCGGCAATTTTGCCTACGTTCACTAGAGCAAAAGAAAATAATTGTATTACTAAGAATTATTAAAGTGCAATGTTTGAGTAAAGAAACCTCACTTCCCAAAACTCAAATACACATAATACTCTTACACACACTTGAAAGGAAAACCTCTCAATTGCTCACACTCTCCAATTACTCACTCTTAACAATTCTTCACTTGAATTGTTTCTCTCAAATGTTTAGGATGCTATATAAATGGAAAAAATCCCTCTATTTATAGGAAGCTTTTTGCACTATTACATATTCGGTGCCCACCTAAAATTTGGCCAATTTTATCAAATTGTCAAAGTTGTTTGGAATTGTCAAATTATCAGCTTCAATTTTCACAGTTCTAACCACATGCTTCATCAAAATTTCTAATATTTCAGCTAGAAGATCATGTGTGTTGACTTTTCAATAATTTTCCACCTCGGTGAAAATTTGCCCAAATTCTAAGCCAATTACCAATGAATTATCATCCCAAAGTGGCAGCATTTCTGTGACTGCCTATATACCCATAATCTGTGATCAAGCCAACTATAGTTCAAAATTCTCCAAACTCAATGCATTCGAAGAATTTGAATTAGTTTTAAAGCAATATTGAAACTTAATTCCAAAAATTACTTTTGTCAACATATTTGATGGATTATCTTTGGTATCGATATTTCTCAACAACACAACACCGCTCTCGATAACTTACCTCACATAATGATATTTCACATCTATGTGTTTTGTCTAAGCATGATATGTTTGATTTTTTGTTAGGAATATCGCGCTTTGGTTATCACAGAAGACCTTAATATTTACTTGGATTACTCTCAAATCATCTAACAAGCCTTTTAACTATATAGCTTCCTTTACAGCTTCAGTTGTTGCCATATACTCTGCTTCCGTAAGGAAAAGAACAATTATCGATTGTAGAATTGGCCTCCAACTAATCGGACCTCCACCCAATGTGAACACGTAACCTATTGTTGATCTTCACTTGTCCAGGTCTTCAGTGAAACAAGAATCACAATACCCAATGCATTGTTGACCACAATCCTTCTTGAACAATAGCCCAGCATCAATTGTTCCGTACAGATATCAGAGAATTCACTTCACTGCAAGCCAATGATTTTTACTCAATTTTAAAATACCTTTGATTTTCTTATTTTTAGAGATTTTATAAGTGGTTGTTGTTGGTTGTGTTTGATTTGTCTTGTTCATGAGTTGGTGGTGGAAAAATTGATTAAAAGGAGAATGTGTTCAGCTATATATGGTCATGGGTTGAAAAAAATTAATTATTGGTTATTTTATATTTGTAATTTACACCATACATAGTGTAATAAGGCATATAAAGCCAATAATTTGTTATTCTAATGCAAATTAGTGTGTAAAATAGAAGTAGTCTTACCTGTAATTTTTATTTTTCTCGCCAAAATTTGCTAAAATTGATATGTTTATAAATTTGCAATGTATTTGTGCGCCTGTTTCACAAATACGGTTCCTGCGATTGTGGGCAACAAGATTTTTCTCTCGTGCCATAAGCTCTCATCGTACGAATACAGTTTCTGTGTTTGTGGGTGACATTGTTGTCATACACGCGACAAACTTATGACACCTGAATTCAGCTTCTAATTGTTTTTAGGCGATAAAATTTGTCACACGGGTGATGCCCTATGTCGCCCAAAAATACTATTTTTGTGTTTTAGGCGGTGACATGCTCTTGTCACACTTACAAACATTCTGTGCAGATTATGCATGTATCAACTAACCATACTCACAACTTGAGATATATCGGACCTTGTGCACACCATTGCATACGTAAGACTACCCATAACACTAGCATATTGAACACGAGCCATGTAATTGCGCTCCTCTTAAGATGTAGGACATGAAGAAGAACTTAATTTAAAATGAGGAGCCAGATGAGTAGAAGCGGGTTTGGTTATGTCATTTATACTAAACATTTCTATCATTTTCCTCAAATAAAATTTTTGAGTTAATTATATGTTTCTATCCTTTTTGTCTCTACGAATTTCCATCTAAAGTATTATTTGTACATCATCCAAATCTTTTACATCAAACTCAGAAGCCAACTGTTTCTTTAATATTTTCTCACATTTGTTCTTCGAAGCTATAAGTATATCATCGACATAGGATAACAAATAGATGAAACCTCCATCTTGTAGTCTTTTAAAGTAAACATAGTGACCATGTTCACTTCTGGTGAATTTATGCTCTTATATGAATTGATCAAATCTTTTGTACCACTGCCTTGGTGATTGTTTCAGTTCGTACAAAAATTTAATCAATTTGCACACATGAATCTCCTTTCCAGCAACTTTAAAACTATAAAGCTGAGTCATATAGATTTCCTCCACCAAATCTCCATGCAAGAATGTTGTCTTGACATCCAATTGAGACAACTCTGACTCGTATTCAGCTACCAAGGCAAGTATAATACGAATGAAAGTATGCTTTACAATTAGAGAAAATACTTCATTATAATCAATATCTTCCTTCTGAGCAAAGCCTTTTACTACGAGCATTATCTTATATCGAGAAGTTATTTGATTTCGAGAACCTTATTTTTTGGTATAAATTCATTTATTGCCAATAGCCATTTTCCTTTTAAGTAACTTCACAAGTTCTCAACTTTGATTTTAATTAAGAGACTTTATTTATTCCATGACTAACTTTTATTGATCACATTCAGTATTGCATAATGTTCACTGAAAATGTATAGGCTATCACCATATCTTTAGTAAGCCATCGGAGTTTCTTTATTACTCTTTTTGTTTTCTTGTTGATATATTGTCTTGCTCATCTTCTACATCTTCAGTTGTTTCTTTCCCTTGTGGGACATCAATAGAAATAACTTTTTCTTCAACTCTTGGGGTCACCTTCAAAGTTAAACTCCTTTATGATGTAGAACTAACTGGTACATATAGAGTTGCATCAAACTTTACTCGCTACAATATCTCATTAGTCTTGTTCTTCACATGCTGAGAATTTGAAGCTTTCAATGCAGAAGTTTCATCAGAAGTGACATCTTTGTTATGCACAAATTTTTTATCTTCGAGATCTCAAAGCTTGAAACCTTAAACACCACATTTAAATCCCACAAAGATAGCTTTTCTTGCATGAAGATCGAGCTTAATATTCTTTGTATGATAATCAGCTGGACACCCAAACAAACAAATGGAGTCATAGTCTTGTGCATCATTTCTAGACCACATTTTTATAGGATTTTTATCTCTAATTTCAGCAAAAGGTGACTGGTTTATTAAGTGACTTGTATAGCTCACAGCTTTAGCCCAATTATTTTTTATCTAAACCAGCATTAGATAACATACATCGTACTTTCTTCAGCAAAGTACGATTCATACTCTTAACTACACCATTCTGTTGCAAAGTATGTTTCACCGTAAAGTGTCTTTTTATACCCTCATTTTGGCATACTTGCAAGAATGGATAAGAAGTATATTCACCCATATTATCATAACATAATACTTTGATTTTTCTGCCAGTTTAAGTCTCCGCTAGTTTCTTCCATTTTACGAAAATCTTTAGAACTTCATCTTTTACTTGTATGGTGTACACCCATACACGACTAGATAAATCATCAATAAATGTAACAAAATAATGGCTTCCACCAATTGATATAGTCTTAGTTAGTCTTTATACATCATTGTAAACATATTCAAAGATTTCACGAGTATCGTGATTAGCCATACCAAATTTGACCATTGTTTTCTTACATACTATACAATGCTCACAGAACTTTAATTTATAGGTTTTGATACTTTTTTAAGAGTCAATGCCTCATCAGAGGTTGTAAAGACTTCTCTGTAACATGTCTCAGTCGTACATGTCATAACTTGGTGGTGTCATTGTGCGCCTCAGCAACATTTGCTTCATCAGTTATACCTCCCTTCAAATAATACAAATTGCGACGTTGAACTCCTTGTAAAATCACCATAACCCTATGTGTAAACTTCATTGTGCCATATTCAATGGTAACCTTATAACCTTTAGCTTCTAAAGCACCCACAAAAATTAGATTTTTCTTTAAAACTAGAGCATATCAACTTCTTTTAGTTCTCTGACTATTCCATCAAATATTTTGAGTCAAATTTTTCTTATCCCCATTGTGCAACTAGGTTGATCATTCCTCATCACAACTGCACCGGATTCTAAATTACGAAAACCATTCCTTAATAAGACACAAATGATAGGTTGTTATAATATCAAGTATCCACTCGCTCGAACTAGCCACATACGCTGCAAGTGTAATACTTAGTGAATAATCAAAGTCTTCAAATTTACGTGCCATATTTGCTGCTTGATAACTCTATAAAATGAGAGTTATAATGGTATTTTTTAGGCTTAAATCAATACTACTAAGAGAGTAATTTATGTGTTTTATGTGCATTTTAGTGATAGTTTATATTACATCTATCTTAGTTTAAATTTTATGAAGTTTGTGTGATTTTTGGACAATTGTATACCTAAAACATGTGTGTAATTATAAGTAATTGGAATTTTATGGAAAGAATGTTGTTGCAATGGACTTATGAAAAGTACAAACGAAAATAAATGCAGGAGACTTGAAGTAAGGCTGAAACAATGTGGATGCTGTAGTAAGCCTTGAGCAGTGACAGAAGAATTTGGACAAGATACTTAGCATATTGTAATATACAATTTCCAAATCTGATGACACACAACCTAAAGTTTCTAATTGCCCTAATTTGCGAATATAAAAAGGAGGTGTCCATGACAAGTAGGGGGGACCGTCAATTAAGGTTAAAAACAGAGAAAAAATAATAAAGAGACAGAATTCCCACGAAGGATTCAAGACTGCATCAATCGAAGATAGTTACAGAATCAATTTGAACTCGTTCTTTTTTGTTCTTTTCTTGTTTATGTGTTATTCATTAGTTATAGAGATGTATTTGACGGCTAAAACTTGGTTGTTTGTTTACTTTTCACAAATTATGAACTAAATTTATTTGTGATTGAGTGTTAAACTATCTTAATGATTAATTGATTGAATATAAATGTTGCTGCATATTTGCTAGAGCATGTTGCTTTAATAATAATTATTTACATTCATTATTTCGGTTGCCCAACTATTTAATAATACAAGTTAAGAAAGAGCTGCAAAAGAACCTATCTTAGTGGAACATATTAAAGTAATAATTGGTCTCAGATTGAATTTCTTAAATTGAGTTTTATTTGAGTCCTAAAAGAGTCGTGTTTAATCTAAGATTAGTGTTGAATTAGATGAAAAAATTTACCTTATAGGGTAAAGAGAACTTATTCATTACATGAAGGCGACTTTTAAGACTTTTCAGTAGGTATTCCTCCTCCAATGTACACCATAAAATCATCGCACACTCCTCATCTTTCACCAAGTATTTTACCTTCTTGGTCAAATAAGATCTAATTTGACCGCATGCTTTTTCGTTCATATGATCATAAGTTTCTTCGTCATACAAGGGTCTTTTATTTTTCAAGATAATATCGAGATTGATTTGAATAAGGACATCTATAACTTCGCGCCTCCACATGCCGAAGTTGATTTTCCCATCAAAATTTTCAACAACGATTTTTTGGCCTCCTATAACAAGTAATGAATGACAATTTGACTAATCCCGCCTCCCACCTGAAGTGTCTCCCGAAATAATCTGGGTAGATCTCTCCCCAATTTTAGAAGTTTCACCTACTACTATTTTCTCAACAAATTATTTTCACTTGAAAAACAATCTCTAGAATATTTATTTCGGGTGAATAAATGAACTAATAAAGTTTTCAGGAGAATAGAGGAGTCATAACGATCCCACTTAAAACCCAGACTTCTTAGGCTCTTATCGCCTTGTTGATAAAACTTTTCTAAACATGCATAAATACACACTACTTATAATATATTATCTCATAAGTACAAATGATTATCTCCACCATATTCGTGAATAGTATCGTATATGTGAACAATGTTATATCCTCCAAGTACGAACTATCAGCTCTGATACCACTTGTTGTGCGCGAAATACAGAATCAAGTGTACCAAATAATCATAGAAAAATAAAAAAATTATGTGGTTTGGCAATTTTGCCTATGTATATAGGAGTAACAGAAAATAATTGTATTACTGATAATTATTAAAATATAACATTTAAGTAAAGAAACCTCATTTTTTAAAATTCAAATACACCCGATACTCTTACACACACTTAAAAAGAAAATCTCTTAATTACTCACACTCTTCAATTACTCATTTTCAACAATTCTTCACTTTGAATTATTTCTCTTAAATGTTTGGAATGCTACAAAAATGAAAAAAAAAAAAAAACTCCCTCTATTCGGTGCCCACCTAAAATTTGGCCAATTTTATCAAATTATGAAAGTTGTCTTAAAATTGTCAAATTATCACGTGCTTCACCAACTTATTTGGCTTCAATTTCCACGGTTCCAGCCACATGCTTCATCGAAATTTATAATATTTCAGCAAGAAGATCACGCGTGTTGAATTTTCAGCAATCTCTTCCACAGAATTCGAAGGAGTTGCTTGAAAGTAATAATCATCTCAATGGCCCATCCATTGCCCCTTCCACCTGGAGCTTTACCACCACCTAAATCATCTGCAACATCAGCCGTTATGTCACATAACGGAAAAGGCAAGTGCATCCTCTAAGAAAAGTCAATGGCAGAAAGGTGAACTTATTGGACGTGGTACATTTGTGAGTGTTTATAATGGAACAAACCGGTATGCAAGTATATGCTGAAATTTGCTAGTTGTTTCTTGTAATTTTTCAGTGAACATTTTCTTGTAATTTTTCAGTGAGCATTATTATTATTATTGGTCTTTTTTTATTTTTTTGGGGTGTTAACAGGGAGACTGGAGCTTCAAGTGCAATAAAGGAAGTTGATATTATCCTTGATGACCCCAAATCTGCCGAATGCATAAAGCAATTGGAGCAGGTTATTATTATCTGCATCCTGTCAATCAGTTGATTACAGCATAGTTCTGTTATTTCACCTAATGAGGAAACCTGCAAATTTGACCCAGATGATTATATTGAAATTGATTTGTTAGGGCATTTAATTTCAGGAATATGGGGTTGGAACTTGCGACTTTCTTTTACAAGTTATGGTCCCAATGGTTGATTGTTTGAAAACTTTTCGCTTTTGCTTCCAACGATAAAAGATAAAGCCAGAACATGGAATAATGGCATATCATAGCAAAAAGTTGGAACCTCCTAGTTCAGCCTCCCTTTTTCCTACCAGTTATGAAGATACCTTTTCACTGCCATCTGCAAAAATACCTATAATCATGCTGATATATTGTTTCATTTGAAGTTTCAATTGTTGTTCCTTACTACTTCAATTTTTTGCATTAAGAATACACAAGATGCCATGTGTCCTTAGATTGCTTAGACATTCTATTATAGATTCAGAAAATTTCTATTGCTTTCAAAATTTACTGCTATAATGACTCATTCTTGCTTGCAGGAAATTAAAGTTGTCCATCATTTGAAGCATGAAAATATAGTGCAGTATTATGGAAGCGAAGTGGTATATGCCTTTCCATGGTATAGCTAGATGTGACCGCATTTGCTTTTGTGCATATTTGTGTAACTAAGAGACTGTTGATTCCATTTAAGGTTGATGATCACCTCTATATATATCTGGAATATGTCCATCCTGGCTCAATTAATAGATACGTCCGTGAACATTGCGGAGATATTACAGAAAGTATAGTTCGCAATTTCACCTGTCAAATTCTCAATGGGTTGGCCTACCTGCATAGCACCAACACCATTCACAGGTGACAATTTTACTTGAGATGGAGTAGAGAGTTATATTGTGATTCCACTTCTTTATTAATGTCAATTATTGTAATTTGTAAGTGCTGTGAAATTTTTACACAGAATCTTGTAAAAAGGAACCCTAGAATTGTCAGTGGTCCTGTATTCAGAAAAACTAAAATGATTGTATACGTAACCATTATACGTACCTGCTGGTTGAATTTTAAACATTGTTGAAGAAGTGGCACTTTTTTCATTCACAAAGATTATTATTATTATTATTATTATTATTATTATTATTATTATTATTATTATTATTATTATTATTATTATTATTATTATTATTATTATTATTATTATTATTATTATTTTTTATTCCTATACAAATGATAACTAATATAGGAAATTCTGATCTATAGGGATATTAAAGGTGCAAATTTGCTAGTTGATGCATCTGGTGTTGTTAAGCTTGCAGATTTTGGGATAGGAAAACATGTGAGTTTTCAGATCCTTTAAATACTTGCATGCATAATTTGAGTATGCTTCTCCAATTTCTTCTTGTGGATGGTGCATGTTGTTATATTTCCATAGTGCAACAGTGCTTGTAAAAGAGCTCCTTCTTTTAGCGTGCGAATTCAGTTCATCCAAAACTTTTCCATTCTTTGGCCAGATTCTCTCGACTAATTGACCAGTAACTTCTAATGTGTATGTATTAAAATAAATGAATAATGTCTTTTGAGAAAATTAGTTGACAGGTGCTTCTAGGAGGATGGATCTGAAATGAATTTTGTTCCTATTTTAAGAAATCTTCTTTCCTTCAAGTAATTGTTGACAATGGTTCTTCATCAAGCATCCCTTAAACAAATCCCCTAAAAAAAAAAAAGGAAAATTTTCTGTGCTGACATTGGATTGGTAAGCACGAACCAAGTCTTACATGGTTTATCATGGTTATTATTAGCATCTAGAAATTTGATTATACCAAAAACTAAGATTTTTGAATTTTGATCCAGTGCCTCGGTGTTTTACAGTATGTGCTATACCGTGCAACTATAGTTTTTTTTTTTTTTGTTTGGCTCTAGTAATGTCACCTGTATGGTTCTATTCACTTCAGAACCTCAGTAATTTATTTATTTTCAAGTTACTTGTTGTATTAAGCTTACAGGACTCTCCTATGAATTGTCACTGAAGGGCAGCCCATATTGGATGGCTCCAGAGGTACATCCACTGCACCAATTTGTAATTTAAAAAAACCCTTTTTTTAATTTTTACTCACACTTGTCACTATTGCAGGTCATGCAGGCTGATATTCAAAAGGATGGAAATCATAGGGTTGCTTTACTTGCTGATATATGGAGCTTAGGTTGTACTGTCATTGAGATGCTTACTGGTAAACCTCCTTGGAGTGAGTTTGAAGGGGTGAGTCCCTGATTAAACGTAAAATTCTTCTCTATTTAAGCTATTTTAAAATACTCACCATTTTTGTGGTTCAATATAAACTTAAAACACTTTAATATTTACCAGCCAAGTTTTGATGCTTGTAGTAGCAAATTTCTTGAAGTTACTTTTCATGTTTGTACCATTGTTTGCCATTATTTCTTGAAGAAAGAATTAGGCATCATAACGTAACTTTTCAACTCTTCGCTTGTTTTCTTTGTAAGGTTTGCACATTCATTTTCTCTATTAATCTCTTTATCTGTCTCATCTTCAATTTTCCAGCCTCAAGCTATGTTCAAGGTCTTGAACAGCACCCCATCTATACCTTATCTTCCGAGGAGAAGGATTTTCTTCGACATTGCCTTCGCAGAAATCCTGTAGAGCGGCCATCAGCTTTTATGCTACTGGAGCATCCTTTTATACGAAATGCAAATTATCAAAATTATTAGAAGTTCAAGTGAATCAAACTTTGTATGTACGTACGTTAGTAAGCGCTAATCAATTACAGTATATTGAATGGAAGCTAAACTACTTTATTTTAAATCTCTTCATTAAATAGGAAGAACTACTTGGCAATGTAGAATTTGATGTGGCGAGCTTGACTCGAACCCACTCAAAGACTTGCAACCGTAATCAAAGTACCATATCAGTTTAATGAAGTGACCGAGACATTCAATCAATTACTTCATCTCAAGGACAATCTTCCCCACATGCCCCAACTCCTAAAAAAATTAAAAAAAAAAAGAAATCCAACAAAAACATGACTCTCCCTCCCAACTTTAATTTTGTGGCCTATTAGCTTGGCCTGAGACAGACAATCTAACATATAAACACACTGTGTGGTCCAATGAGGGCCTCCATGGCGAAATGAGCATACTTACACGGCCTAGCTCGTATCTACATGGCGAGATCCCACTCTTTTCAATATTAATTTTACCTATAAAAATTGGACTAGACCCCAACACCAGGATCGATGTTGCATCATATTTGAATTACAAAAGTATGAAAATTGGTCACGAGACTTGAAATTTATGGCCAGGATATTTGGTGATGTAATAATATAGGTCAATAAGGGAACAATTCTGTGGTTAGATTCAGAGATTTTGTTTATTTTTTATTAAATGGGTTCTTATGGTATATGACAAAATTGCCCTTGGCAAAGAAGAAACATATTAAAAGACGTTAAAATAAAAGGCGTTTTGATCTACAAATTTAATAGTTGCCATTCACATGTACAAAGTCAGCTTAAGTCATGGATATGAACAAACCCCTCATCCTTTCGGTTTTTTTTTTTTTTTAGTTTTTTGAGTCGGTTGAGATTTCTAATTAAAAGTACATACTGATCTTGCATGTTCTTAGTTTCTTGACAAAGATTTTCCCAATTTTTATGAATTTTACTGTTTCAGGCAAATAATAATAAAGGTTTCACATGAGATCATTATCAACTTATAAAATAAATTGAGCACCCAGGCATTTAAAATAACTCTCAATTTACTTTATCAATGTGTGAAATTTGGAGGCAATGGGTTAGGTGAACCCAAGTCAAGTCCAATTTGAGGTGAAGCCCAAGTGAACCAAATCTGTAGTCTTGAGCCCATGCCCAAGACATCTGCACATGCTCCGTCTGTTCAAGGCCCACATAGATTCATCGCTTCATGCTCTGTCTAACACAGGAAACATTGACAAACATTGGCTCAAGAGAAATGTTTCAAGTTATAATTACTCATGAACTAGAACTGCTACGAACTCCTGTAACGAGTGATGTTCTACTTCTATGACTATGGATCGAAGATACGCATTCTCTCGGTCTTCTCATCAGAGATGGCAAAAAGGCACTTGGAACGATTGATCCATCTGTAATTTTTAGGGTTTTAGTCCAAATTTAAGGGATCAAGGGTTCGGCTACGGCTTAAGAAATTAAGTTTGATTACATTTGCATTAGAGTTAAGACCTTATCAAAAAGTCTTGACCCCTAAATTAATTTTTAAAATTAAAAAATATAACCCTTAAAAATTAAAACACACACCATATACGTCATCACGACTCACTCCACTAAAATTTATCTTTATTTTATATTAATTTATCATTTTGTATTTGATTTTTATACTTGTTAATTTGGCTAGATTGTTACATATTATGTTGTTGTTAAAGCTAAATAAAAAGTAATTTATTAAATTCCTTATAACAAAATTCAACATATAAATGGAATGTTAATAATATAATATTTATTAATAAAGAATGAAGAATTAGAGTCCTATTTTTAAAAGTATTTACAAATTGGGGAAAAAAAATTATGTTCGAGCTAATCGTTTAAGGGTTAAACCCTTCGTTTTAATCATAGAGTCGAATTAAGACTTAGCCGAGCTTGACCTGACCCATCATAATGATTATAATTTTGTACCTTGTAATTTCCTTTCTTTGTCTCCTACTATGGTAGTATATGAATCCATAATCTGAATACAAATGATGCCCTACTTTTCCATTTTAGTTATAAACGAAGATAGAGGCCGAGATTGTAACAGCTTATACCTCTCTTTTACTCATTGCATATTTGGCCACCTTATGATTTTTTTTTAAAAAAAAAGTTTGAAGCCAAAGTTATCATTTTTTTTTTGAATTCTGCTATACATAGATTGTTATTGATATTAAATCAGATATTACAATTGCAATATTTATAATTGTACTAAATAATTAGGACCACTGTTATATATTAACCCACTGAAATATTTGTCCAAATACTTTAAACCCTCTCTAATATTCGAAGAGTGCCTACTCCACTCACATTTCGTAAGGGAGAGACTGTCTCCACTCAATTAGTTAATAATTGAGGAAGAACTTAACCTAACCTGCATAATACTCTTATAGAGGTTCGAATTCTTACACTCAATATTGTAAGTACAAAACTTCTCTCATTAGACCAAATATCCATTGGTGCCAAGTTTTCATCTTTGATAAAAGAAACAAAACTGAAACACCAGAAGACTTCCAAATTTCCACTGCGAAATTATTGACTTTGATTTGATATATAATTTCCTGAACCGTGCTTCATACACGATACATGATTATGGTCTCAATGATTCGTCTCCAACACAACCTGCTTCCTCTCCAATATGTTAAATAGTTTTTGAGATTTTCTATGACATAGCAATACGACCAACCCCACAATATGTAGGAGTGGGCAAAAAAACCGAACCGAATCGACGATTTTTTTTAATTCGGTTCGATTTTTATTTTTTAAAAAAACTAAAAATACTGTTTGTAAAAAAAAATCGAAATGTCGGTTTGGTATTCGGTTTACTTAGCTGAACCGAAAAACTGAATTGTTTTTTTATTTTATTCAAATCAAACATGTGTTAATAATTTTATTCAAATCAAACATGTGTTATTTCTCTTTATAACATTATGATTATGTTTAGATAGATGAAATATTAGAGTTTGATTATGTATTTTGAAATTTTAATATTTCATATTTTGGGAGTATCTTATTAATAGTTAATAAGATATTAGTGATAAAATGTATTTTGAATACTTTATATTTATTGTTAATATTTGTAATAAAATTAGGATAAATTAATTAATAAAAAAAATTATTATATTCATGAGGCCCAATGGGCTAAAAATTTAAAAATTCAAAATAACCCCAATAGGCCCAGAACTGAAAAAACCGAACCGAACCGAACCGAAGCAATCTGAAAAGAACTGCTTGAGTTCGATTCTTATTGAGTTCGGTTCTTATTCGGTTTTTTTTATAAAATAACCGATTTAAATCGATTCTACTTAATTTCGAATCGAACCGTGTCCAACCCTAACAATACGTATGTTTTACACAACCTGTTTCATCTCCAATATATTCTACTTCTGATACATCTATCAGCACTCAGCTTGAATATTCAATCACTGTTTTAATGAAGCTTTGATGTACTCAATTACAGCAAAGACTCAAAATTTATTCTTGTTGATGAGGTAAGATAACACATTCCTAAGAAGTACAGTAATTGCTATCATATGCTAGAAGAAGAAATTCTACCACAACTATGTACAGGCCTGCGGATGATTCAAGTAACAAATACACAGTAATCAAAATGACATGCAATCTCAAAATAAGGTAAAAATTCCTGTGTCCAAGCAGCAACT
The DNA here is from genome assembly GCA_029633175.1 of Citrus glauca. Lineage (NCBI taxonomy): Eukaryota > Viridiplantae > Streptophyta > Magnoliopsida > Sapindales > Rutaceae > Citrus > Citrus glauca. The sequence continues at coordinate 29,405,669 of JAQOOD010000002.1, forward strand.
ACATCAACTGTCAATACACATACAGCTACTTGCTAGCAAATCATCCACCCCATAAGCAAAAGCATGGAGAGACAAAAGTAGATCAATCCTCGCTTCACCAAGTCCCAAGTCTTGAGGCACACATAGCTGAAGGCAAGCCCTTCGACATTGAGCATTTGCTTATGGACACGAGAATATGTTGATAGGAGATTCAGTTCCTCCAAAGCAAATGCTGCCCAACCATCTCTTTTTCCCTTTATAAAGAGAGAGTTAGACACCTGAGGCTGCGGGATCACAATCAGGTGTCCACTCAACTTCCGGCTAATCAGCTGTTCTCATTGCTTTCTCAAGGAGCCCTCCATTACAGACTTGAGCATGCTAAATTAGGAATGATCCTTCTTACTTCTCTTTAGCAATATCGACATGTGATTTATACATTCCTCGCTTGTTTTGATCCCACCCATTATCCACTGCAAAGCCTCAGCCGCTGCATCTTTTTCTGCATTCTTCTTGTTGTTGCAAGGTTGCCCCATAATTTCCATTCCATTAAACTCCACAGTGGATCTGAACTGGCCATTCTTCAATTGTTTTGTTCTGTAGCTAGGTGCAGCATATCCTGCTCTTGTGAGCAGTGTTTGGAGCTGACTCTTAGAATTATCACCCCCAGGTCCGCTTTCAGTCCTTGAAATGAAAGCAGGCTGTGCCCCCACAACTGAGGGCTTGGAGGGCTTAAACACCTGGTGACCAAATACAAATCTGCCCTCACACTGATCCTCGGCAACTAGCAATCGCACTGCAGCCAGGAGGTCTTCCTGGGTATGTATGTTCAATCTGGGATTCAGCAACTGGCCATCACCAGCGTCATTTAAAACAGTTGCAAAGGATAGAAATTACCCAGACACAAGCAGAGAAGTTCACGTGCAAGTAAGCAGATATCACTTGCAATTAGTCCACAAGAAGCAATGAATATGCAGCTAATATAAACAAAACAAAAGCATCCAATCCAACCAGTTCAGTAGCAACTAGATTCCATTCTCGGTTCACTTACTTTGTTATGTATCAGCTCATCAAGTTCTCTCCTTATGCATTGATACATGTCAGCAACCGAGGGGTTCATGAAGAATTCCAAATATCCTCCCATCATTTTCAAGTGCCCATCCTATCAAGACGTGGTAAGAGTTCACATATACATTGAAACTAAAATATAATAAGCACAGACAAGTAGCAACTATATGACAAAATCAGGGATTAACCAACTAGACAGAAGAGAAGAACTTACGATTTCTCCTTGCGATATGCTTCCACCAAATAGGAGCAGTACTGAATCAGAGACAGCTGTGGAATCCTTAAGGAAAACAGAGTTCACTTTCATCTTCTCGTTGAAAACCAGCCATGGATAGGGGATTTCAGATTCCCGAGCATTGACTGAATTCTGCAAACATGAAATGAAAATGCAATTGAATCAAGAGAAAACAAAGCCGAAAACCTAACAAATACATCAATATACTTGATTTGCAAGTCAAGATTGCAAGCAAATAAAATTATTACTTGAGCAAATAGACTTACAAAATATAGAAACACTTGACCATCCTCCATGGTTTTCAGTGAACTTGACTTTCCATTTTGCTGCATTAGCAATTATCTTAGTACTCGTGAAATTACAAAGCTAAACTACTGATATCATACTTCTCAGCCGATTAGAGCCAAAAGAACAGCAAATTAAGTGGTGCCTGGAGCAACCACATGGTCAAAACTGTCTTTCATTCCTTTTATCCGGCTATCTTAAATCAACTTTTCATTTTGAATATAACATGTGGGCATATACAATATAAAACGAAATTTCTCCTTGATAAGAAAATAGCAATTGGATCGTGAATTAGCAGATTCAAAGAAATCTAAAGTAGAAAACATGCATATTTGAAAGCAACTGACTCACCACAATAGAGGAAATCCCAGGATATAAACCATAACAAATAACTGCTCGAATGAGGCGTTCATCACGACCCCAGGCATTGCAGATAGATGTGTCACAATCAACGAGCCCAGTATCCTTGAGCAAAGAGAGGAACTCTTTTCGAAGAGAATCAATAACTTTCATCGACGGTGCTGATAAAAAGTTTTTCCAACAGTATTCGTATCCAGCCAGGCCTCTTTCAGCATCTTTCCATCCTTCAAAGGCCCGAACAAGTGCAAGATGGTCACTGTAATCATGTGAAAACTGAGATTTTGCAGCCTCTGCAAGCTGCAAAGAAGGAAAAAAAAAAGAAATTTTAAATGTGATTATAGCCAGAGAATATTTCCACCAGGGGAGTTGTGGTTATGATTCCACTCGATAGGCAAAAAATGCTTTAAGAATTTTGATCAATATTCACATTGCTTGTTAACCCCAAGCAAGTAGTAACTGTATAGATCTTTTAGTTATCTTTTGGGGGGTTCTTACTCCGAGCATACTCATTCCTTGGTCACATAATTAAGCAGACAACTATAGATATTATCCATAACATTAAGAAAGTAACATGACCCATCTACTCTGATTATCCAAAAACAACGTGGAACAGCAAACTTGGAAGGCTATCACTCATCACTCATTATACATAGGCCTCGAGCATTTAGATGGAGTATATGCTATGATATTGTGCTAAACATTTAACAGCAAAGTCTTAGCTTAAGCAAACTTCCAAAAACTCTTAACCTCAATTCAATTTTCTGAAAGCTCTCCTTTAGTTATGAACAAACGCCCCTTAAAATCTCTCTGTTTAGTCTTGTGGAGAAACACATGCAACCTTGATCCAAAACCAAACGTATAAAATGAGATGATCACTTACATCCTTCTTGTCCATTGGTGCTAAGAAAGGATCTCTGACACTAAGCCCAGCAACGATGGTTAAAACTGGTTCCAGGCAATTGAAGATAGCACCCAATATGAGCATCTTTCCAAGTTTAGGCTCCATTGGAAGCATAGCCAAGTATTGTCCTGTCACATTACATGGTCAATATGATACAACATACTCAAGAAACATAATGCACTTTTATGAGTTACCAACATAAAATTTTCATGAAGACAAAACCATTAGCCTACCCAGAACAGTCAACACTTCATTCTGGTCCAGTGCCCCAATGATTTTTAAATATTCAATAGCATTTTGAACCTACAGGAAAATTTTAATTAAAAATATTGTAAAATGGGGTAGAAGTGCAAAATTTTCAGAAGCAAGGTCAAAGAGAGTGAAACAAACATATGCATTATATATTTTCACCAACGAAAACAAAATTAGCCAAGTATAGCACACACAAGCATGCAAAAGAAATATGGGTCAAATTGACCCTTACTGCTAGTAATTCAGGTGACTGAAGAGCCCTGGATAGGAACTCAGCGATAGTCCCAAGTCTTAAACTTTTAATTTGCAAACAAAGAGACTGCAAAGGTGTCCTCAAAATTTCTGGAAGCTGATATTCAGCAAAAGCATCGTATACACATCTAGGGTAGAGACGGTAACATTCTCCAGGTTGCACACGGCCAGCCCTTCCTCTTCTCTGCATAATACAGAAACATAAACAAATCTATCATTGAACTTAATGGAGCCAAATAGGAAGCAGCAAGTAGTCAAAACCATAGAAAAGGACCATCTATGAAGCTGACTACTAAATACTTAGAAAACCACACTATAAAACCATTAGCCAGCTGCAATAACTTTCCTTCCTCATACTCCAGAATTACCTTTTGGCTTAATGCATATAGGCAATCAAAAAAGGTTAATACAACTCCAGAACCTCATGTCTGCCATTTCAGACTATCATCTAGCAGAGTTCCTCCTAAAATAGTGGAATTTTACAGTCTGGTTACTTTAAAACATAAACTGCCATTCTAAAACCTTACCTTAATAAAAAATTATCTATTCCATAAGCCTGAGAAAAAAAAATTCAACAGAAGAGATACTAGGCAAAACATAGACAAAGGAATAGCAATAAACCATATATACCCAAAGCACATGAAAATAAACCTTACAAGATGGAGACAAAAAAGTTTGACTAGAAATATAGAATAAAGACCTTACTTGTTGAGCAGAAACCTTAGAAATCCAGGAAGGAAGCAGACAAGAAGTGTTATTCAGTGCATCGTAGGATGTCTCCTTTGCTTTCCCACAGTCGATGACGAAAACAACATCGTTAATGGTGATACTTGTCTCTGCTATGTTAGTAGCAAGGACTATTTTCCTCACTCCACTTTCAGGTTCATCAAATATTAACCTCTGCAACAATTCCAGATATATCTTCTTAAAAGGAGTTCTTTTAAGTAGGAGAGCAAAAGGCCAAAATAGGGCAATGAACTAGACAATTAATTGATGAAAAAAATGTTTACCTGCTCTGAACTAGCCATGGAACCATGGCAAGTAAGCAACAAAACTCGGGTTGGATCTCCTAAGATACGATTAGCTTGTAGCTTATCATTCAGTGAATTTATGTCATCCCAACCAGTCATAAAAACTAGAACAGCACCAGGCCTTTCTTTCTCGCATATATAGCATAAAAGATATTCTATCAGATTAAAACCAATGCAATCAGGATTCCAACATGACAAAGACTCCCGTGTCTGAGAGCTATACTCATTGAAGTTAGCTGCTTTCAGCGTATCCTGATTGCATAATAATAAAAGGAAAAAGAAACAAAAATAAATAAATAAATAAAATGAGGAAATCATAAAACATTGAATGCATAAATGGCAGCCATACAAATCTTTCCATACCTCAACAGCAGAGGCAATTTGGCTCTTCCTCTTTCTCGGTGCTTGTTTGCTCATTTTCCACATTTTTTCTTGACCGTAATCATCTATTTGATTGTATGGGGTCAATCTGTAACCAGTCATGTCCAAAATGTCTTCCAGAAAATGAGTTCTGACTGGGTATGTGAAACCCTAAATTAGACCAAAAAAGAATTGTTATTGCATCAGGTTTTACATTCTGACAGAAAATTGAACAACTATCATTCCATTTACCCAATAGGCTACACTTATGTTATATTCATACTCAATATCTATAATTGTATCACATGTATGCAATGGAAACAAAAAAAACAAAAATCCATCCATAAAATGTTCAATGAACAAAACAACTTGCACTAGAACATAAAGTTGTTTTCCTTACTTCCAAAGGAAACCAACCAGATTCATCACAGATTGAGTTGATATTATGAATAAATCTATGATTGTCATTTCATGTTGAGAAAAAATTTCTTCTGTAGTCAATGCCAGATAGTCCACCACAGAAGATGCCTGAAAAGCAGCTGAATAGCTGAACAGCTCATAAATTTCTTTTCTAGATTCCACTTGGATACTGCAAGGACCAGGCCTCAGCCACCTGACCTACTGATTATAGTCAATGGGTTCTCTACGGTAACAAAAGCAAGTAATCTTATGGGTGCCAAAAAGAAGAAACTAAGCACAATTCCCGGGATGAGCCACTAATATTTAGACAGCTGAGATAAATAGCGAAAATAGCAGCTACAAAAACAATCCTGTCAACACTGCTATTCAGACTCCATAAAACCATCCCTTAACATCATCACATTCAGTCATTTTTTTATGAAACCAACCAAAATGAAAACAAAGAGCCAGGTAAAGGGACAATCACAAGGAGTAGACGGTATAACACAACGGTGACAAAACCAAATATTTAGAACTGACATGCTAAAGAGAACAGCAAATGAGATGAACAATTACCATATATCACATCAGTCACTGAAAGGCATCAATGGCAAGCATCAAGCCACCAGAACATCAGTTCCTTCCATCAGGACCAATAGTTATTTTACAAGTACTAGCTGACTGAAATTCAACCTTATGCGTATCAAGAATGCCACCATGAATCATAGGGTCAATAATATGAACCCAGAGATGCACAAGAAGAACAATAAAGTAATTTTCACTTGTATATGTCAACACATATGCTGCTCATGGACAAAGCGATTAAATTAAAAAAAAAATACCACTCGGCCATTTTAACTTTACCGGAATGTTTATTACTGTAGCCCCACCAAAGTAGGATGAGAAAAGCTCTGCATCTAGTGTTGCACTCATCAGAACCAACCTTAGCTCTGGGCGATGAGAGAGAAGATCTTTAAGGACAATGAGCAGAAAATCTGGCATCAAATGTGCATTTCTGTCAGAAATCACAATCCTTCATCCCCAAAATAAAACCTCAAGTTAGTCAACACTTTACCCTCATTCATTCCCCGTTCATGAACCTCATCGACAATAACATGAGTTACACCTTTCAAATTTCTGTCAACCAGCAACCTTCTCAACAGTATGCCTGTGGTGCAAAAGAGAAGGCGAGTATCCCTTCCTTTCATACCTTCTAACCGAACTTTATACCCAACCTTTGAACAACAGACGAACTCAATTTACTTCAAATATGCCACAAAACTTTGCTAACAAAGACAAAAATTTGATCAAGTATGTTAGGAAATGTATTTGAGACAAGAACTCACAGATTCACCCAGTTTCTCGCCTCTCTCTGAAGCAACTCTCTCAGAAACAGACATAGCAGAAATACGTCTTGGTTGTGTACATATGATACCACAAACAGCACCCCGTACAGACGTAATTTCAGATTCTAGAATGAATTGAGGAACTTGTGTGGTCTTGCCACAGCCAGTTTCACCAGATATAATAACAACCTGTAAAATACATATTTCATAACTCATTTGACATACAAAGAAGAAAAAAGCGAGCCGTACTTGTTTCAAATATAAGGTTTCAAGAATTTGGATTGTGGATATGAAACAACTATGAAAAACAGCAAAATTCTCACACACCTGATTTTGTGAAATGGCTGTCAATAGTCTGTTCTTCTCTTTATAAGCAGGGAGATTCCTACGAAATTCAAGCATCTTTCTACCATCCGGTGACTCCTATAATAAATGAAAAGATAGTAATAATTCTTTCGAGCCAGTATACAACCACACAAGACAAAAAATAATCACTTGGAATGGTTTAGGAACTAATAACAATATCCAAACAGAGTCATACTTTTGGTTAATCTTTTATGAATCCAAAAACAACCTGGTAAGTCAGACACCAAACCTGACTGAATAACTTGATGAACTTGGGTCTAAATATGATATGGACAGCACAAAATTATGAATAAATTTGAGGACAGTTAATTTTGATTATCCCATTCATCTACAAATCTATCAACTAAACCCATAACTTGCATATTGCCAACAAAACCGATATGGCTAGAACACCAATTGCTCTAGAAACTGTACAAAAAGTCAACTTTTGCAATGGAGAACAACCATTTAAATAGGTTCTCTGAGAAAGCATAAGTCTCATTAGGATTATGTAAAGCAAACCAAGGTGCAACCGAAGATCTTAAAAAACTTTACACGCTCAATCCATTAGAAAACAAAATACATCGAAAACAATGAATATTATGCATGGACCTACCAAGTCAGAAAGTACCATAAACGAGGGGCCTTGTTTTATAAATTAAAATAATATTTTGACATACATATTATGGTTTATTACTGTGGCAAGAGGCCCAAGATTAAGGGCACCTAATCAACTAGATTTCTTTCTTTTTTCCTGCTGTCAGATAGAAAGAATCTCTAGAAAATGCTTACCTTTGAATTATGAAACCAAAACATCAATATCAATATTAATAAAGACACTAAATAAATAAATGCAATTAGAAACAGAGGGGACAGGCAAAAGTTCCAGATTTGTATGAGTAACCTGCCAAGAGTGCTGCTGATCATGCAGTTGCAAACTTCTACGCCACAGAATTTTATCCATGACAGACTTACTGGATGCAAGTGGCTCTGGTTGTTCAAAAAGACCCTCCTCAGTAGCAAGGCTACTACTACTGCTTGACCTCGAGACAGAAAAGTCTGAAAGGCTTTTTTTGGTCTTCGACTTTTGAGAGAGGTACTTCCTAAGATAGGAATCAACCCGTCTAAGCAAACCCATAGGTACAATCACCTGTCAAAGCATGAAAGCTTCAATATTGCCTTGGCAAAATGCATGTAAAGGAACTCAAAATCTTGAATCAGACAGACAATGGTGAATAATAATAATCATAAAAGTGAAACAAATAAGGGGGAAAAAGAAAGGAAAACTACTTGCAACCCGGATTAGTCAAACTGCAAAATATTGTCCAGTGGAAACATGGACCAGTAAGAAACAGTAACATTCAGGTGGCAGAAAGGAGGATAAAAGTTTTTTTTTTTAAAAAAAAAAATCCATTCAAGTTAAATCAAAGCTCAACAGTGGATTGCAAACTAAAACTATATATGAGGAAAAAAAGACGGAAATTAAGTGAAAATTTACATGAAAGTACCTCTCTCTGCGGACGTCTATCATCCAAGTCAAATCTGTAGTTTGGCAAAGGGACCTTACTAAAGACAACAGCTTTTGCATAAAGATGGCTGCCAAAAGTAATAATTTTGGATAAAGATCCCAATTCAAACAAATGATTATACATTGATCAAAAGGCCAACAGCAATGGAGCAGAAAATACCTGTACAAACCCATGCTGCTAGCCAAAGCTGAGATTTGCTCAAAGTCACGTCTATCTTTTTTCTCCCTTGAAATCAATTCTTGCTTCTCCTTGTCATATAAAAGCAGGGTTAACTTCTGTTTCCAATCCTCCACATTATCATAAGGAGATGAACCCTGAAAAACAAAGTAAAAAGGAGACACTAACTATAAATTAATCACAAAAACACATAAGAACATTTGTGTTTTTTAATGTGCACACAAGCACAACCAATAGATAGAAAAAGCACTCAAGCTAGTAAAGATTATGGAAATGACCAAAATAACAAGATTCAAGGAGCAACTTGCAACTGAGAATAAACTCCACTGGATGATAGAAATAAAAAAATAAGATTGGGAAATTGTGAATAGCTGTGATGATGAATTAAGGGGGCAATAAAAACAGAAAACAACAAAGATTAGAAATTTGAATGTATAACATAAACTGCTGGCAGCTAAATCAAAAACAGTGTAAGTAGTCAAACAGTGGCTGGTGGTTGTGTCGTAAATGCAGCTTAGAAATCTTTCAAGGATTAAACAAAATAATGTAATTGTACTTTTAGAATTTCATTTCATTCATTATCACAATAATTGTAAATGGTTTGTGATAATATTCCAAATAAAAGGCATGTTCCCAAGAAATTCACAACGAAAGCAGTAAAATTCCAATTCTATGAGAATCAGATTGCAATAGATGTGGCACATATCATAAATTTTCCACACTCCAAAAACATATCACTAGATTATGATAACTCACTAACTCTCAGTTTTGTAAAATAACAAAGAACTTCACCTTTGATCGTAATTCTACTACTACATATGGTATAGAGAAGGAACTGCATTTATGGGAATACACTACATTACAATCTTCAACAAACAAACAACAAAAATACTCTTACATGTTCACAAATAGTCAATAGCTAAAGCTATTAATCCAACGATGATAAAAAGAATGAGGTGTGGCGTCTTTTGATTTTGAGAAATGTAATCACCAGCTAAAGCATCAGTGGGCAAGTGATTGTTAAACATTAGCTTGCAATTAAAAATCTTAGCTGCCGTCATTTAAAAATTAAGCATTTTTGGGTTCAAGAGCAACGTCTTGCTTTGAAAATAAAACAAACTACTCCAAACAGAAAGAGAAATTAAAAGCTAGTTAAACTTAATCAACCTGACACAAACGGGAATTTCTTTTTACAAAACTAGCACTTCATAAATTTTCCTAGAACTCGGTAAAATTTTAATCAACTCAATCTCAGTCACTGACACTCACCGGTTGCAACATCGACTCCGGCTCACGATCAGAGCCCTCCTTCGATAGAACATCGCTGTACGCTGAATTGTGTTGCAAATTTTTTTTACTATTATCATTACTGCCACAATTGTTATACTTGTTGTCGTCCTTATGATTACTCCCATAATTATTGTTATTTTTACTTTTGGTCTTACTATTCAGTTGCCGTTTTTCGGTTTGAAGGTAAGAAAGAGGAGAGGCCTTGGGGCTGATTGAGGAGCAATAAGGCGTGGCGGTGACGACGGAGCGGAAACGGTGGTGAGGAGGGACGTAAACGGCGCCGTACGAAGGCGGAGGCCTATCCTTCATGATTGTAATGAAGGAGCGTTTACGAAGTGTTGGCCTAGGTACTAGGGTTTTGGGGTGTGAATTGGAAGACAGATGGAATAGTGGTAAATGCGGAGAGAGGAGGAGAGTAAGAGAGGGAAGCGGGATCATGCACACGCGCAACGCTGTCGTTTAACTGGAAATGGAACCAGCGGAGGCCGTAACTGGCTATGCAGAAATGGAGGCCGCTTTGAGAGTTTTGAGTGTGGGCTTCGCCGCTTTGAGTTGCTGCTGTGGTGCCGTGGTTTTACGGTTGACTGTGGTTTTACGGTTAGTGTCGTGTTCATGCCCGTATCCCAGAAGGCCGAGTATCCTTCAAATGAGTACGTTATTTACTAATTTTTGAAAATCTTTTTATATTCATTTTTAATCTAAAAGTAAAAATTTTTCAGATTTGATGTTCCACGTGTTTTGAGGAACTTTTTCATTTTGCTTTATTAAACTTTATTAAAAAATTTTCACGTCATATTTGTATGGTGTTTTGGAAAAATCAAATAAAATAGTACAGTATCAATCAATCGATGTTGTGACTTATTCTATATATTTAAATATCAACTGCAGACATGAAAAAATAAAATAAAAAAGTAGAACTCATAATTTAGAGTACAGTAGCATAAAAACATAGAAATAAAATGATTCTTGTTTAACTAGTCCCCCTTTCGCTGGGCTACAGTTCATAAAATCTTTTCTTCTCTCACAGGTTTTATTCAAGCTCTCTAGTTATTCGGTGGGTAAAAGAAAATGAAAAAACTTCTAATACAAATCTTGTCCGTACTTGCCCCCAAAAAAATTTAAAAAACAAAAGGGAAGGAACCAAAACAAAAGCAAGTGCGCAATGACACAAGTGTCATGAGTTGCCTCAGGCAGGCTCAAACTGCATAGTTTATTATTGGCTTAGTAAGTGTAGCCCTTGACAAACATTCCTTTCTTGGCTTCCTCGCTTTCACCTTCTGCGGAATACTTCCCAAGCTGCGCCAAGGAATTTGCCTTTGCTCGCACCAATAGTGACTTTTGTGCAGCTTCAGTATTCTCAGGACGACCTTGCCATGTCTTAAGAACAGTGTTCTGAAGTGCACGGGCATAAGAAAAGGACACATGCCAGGGGTTGGGGGCTTGATTCATCGCATTCAAGTTCAATGTTGCTTCCACTTCTGATTGTCCTCCAGACAAAAACTGCACAAAAATCGGAGCACATAATTACAAGCCACATTTTGCTATAGATCATACTCATAAATGTAAATCATATGCATGTGCCTGGTTAACAGAACGGCAACATATAGAAGCAAAAACCTAATTGCAAAAAGCATGATGTGCAGAAAATAATAGCTGCGGTAACTCCCGTGAGACAGATTTGATTCAGTCAAATAATCAATTCATATAAAATCACAAGTTTTGCTGCTCAAATTCATCGTTGCCGGAAGAGGAAATCATAAGTTATCATATTAACTTGGTTTAAAACAGTTGCAGGAGTTCATACCATGATTCCTGGGACTGCAGGGGGTACTCTCCTCTTGAGCATTGTAAGTGTATATTTAGCAATGGTCTCTGGAGAGGCCTTCTCCTTGTGTTCAGCACCTGGCGTGACCATGCTGGGTTTAAGTAGAATTCCCTCAAGAACGACATTGTTTTCTGCCAAGTAGAAAAAGACTTCTGACCAGACCTTTTCTGCCACTTCAAGGGACCTCTCAATTGGGTGGTCCCCATCAAGAAGGATCTCGGGTTCCACTATAGGCACAAGTCCATTATCCTGCACAAAATCATATTAGAAATTATAAAATGAACTGTTACACTAAATGTCAAAACAAGACAAATAACTGAATAAGATTCTTAGAAGAAAGTCCATCCAAAATTAGTCTCTACTAAAAATGCCACAAGAATCATAAATTATCACTGCTAAAGTTTCCAACAAACCTAATTGACAGCAATAGCAGGGGACAAGGAGCTTGTATTTAAATTCCATATCAGACATAAACTATATTTTCCGACAAAACAACAATGAATAGCCTAAAGAATTTGGGGGGGGGGGGGGGGGGGGAAGGGTCTAACAATCATCTCAACTGGGAAAAGTTACCAAATTGTAATTTTTTAATCACAAAATAAGAACTTAACTTGATCCAGCACTCTTAGAGGCACCATAGGGTTATATATGAAGTGAAGGCAATGTATTTATCTATAATATCGACAGCACAACTTGAGCATAAAATCTTAAATTCATTGCTGGTCAACTTATATCGAGGTACATAGCAGTGAAAAGTACAGAGAAACAGAAAAGCAGTGCTAGAATCTCTTACTCCATTAAATAAACCAATTAAGAAGAAACAAATCAAATGTATACCTGAGAAATAGCAGCATATCGTGCCAGGCCCCATGCAGCTTCCTTCACAGCCAGAGCAGAAGGACCACATGGAATGCTAACAACTGTCCTCCTATATAGTTCCACAAAATTACATGACAAAATACATTAATCCATAGACTAATTTGATTAATTAAATCACTAACCAACAACAAATATTCAGACAATTTTCATTAAGACTCCAAATGACTTACCACTTAGCAAATCGAGCACCTTGCTTGTAGTATTCAGTGGATCTTGATGCCAATCCATCCAAGCCTTGGCACCATGATTCATTGTTTGATCCTGGTAAAGGAACCAAACCCTGAAACACAAAAAAAAAAAAAAGAGAAATTAATGACCAGAAGCATTACCAACAAACACAAATCCCAAATAGTTAAAAAAAAAAAGATACACTTTCTCGTCAATTAACAGGAACTTCTTTATTTTTTTGACATTATACCTTGTCAACTTTAATGCCAGGCACGATGTTTTCCTCACGCAAGCAGTCCACAAACTTTTTTCCATCTGTAGTTGATTGGTACAGTGTCTCCTCGAAAAGAATGGCACCAGAAATATAATCACCAAGGCCTGGAGTGGTCAGCAAAAGTTGCCTGTAAGCCTGTCGATTGGTCTCTGTATTGTCCAATCCAATCGATGCCAACCTCTTCCCACAGGTTGCATTTGATTCATCGATTGCTAGAATACCACGACCAGGTGATGCAATTGTTTTCTACACCCATCAACAAAGAACGCCACAAACAATTCAGCACATTCGTTGCGTCCAATGGAAGCTTTCAACAAATAATATATAGTCTTGAACATAAATTACGCATCCCAGAAATCACCCATCTAAAATAAGAATTACTAAACATGCAAACATAAGCAAGCTATCGTGGACACTGCTCGCCACCATACAATACGTGACTTCATACATAATGCAAGTAGATAACCATGCAATTGCATCTCAATTACTGTGTCAATAGTAGCACTCTTACTTGAACTCAATTTTACATGAGAGTATGCCAACAGCATAATGTATAAAATATATCATGCGTTGTAGTGTGATTGCACAATGTCCCAGCATGTCAACCAACGCAAAAAATACCACAAATATGAAGTCCTAAAAGAAAATTTATTACACAATTTGTATCCTAAATGACAGAAACTTGGTAACTCTCGCGAATTAAGTGGTTAATGACTTTGAATAAAAAGTATTACTTCAGTTATATAAACTGTAACTTATTAATATTAATCGTCCAAATGTCACATGCATGTAAGAATCACTAAAGAATCATGACATCAAACGAAAAGCAGTTTTAAGATCTCAAATTTTTAATAGCAACAATAAAACGTCAACTAATAACACGATAAGCACAATAACTTCAAATAATCACAAAACGATCGGATATAAAAGAATAAATAAATAAATCGACGAAAAAACAGTAAAAGTTGTTATCAAGATCTCGAGAACTAACAGCTGTTTTGACGAGTTCCTCAGTGTAAGCGCCGGCTCGGATCGGGACGGAGACGCGGCGGGTCGCGAATCGAGTCGAAGAAGAAGATCCGGTGCGTTGAGTGAAGGACTGTTGACCCATCCACTGAGACGACGCAGCATTTAGCTTCGCAAAACTTGCACAGGCCATTGTTGCTTGTGATTATTTCGAGGATCCGACTTTTCGTGGCCTTCTAAGAGCAGTTGCACTTTTTCTTCGGAGGTCGAGTCAGAGTTTTTCCTTGGTTTTGGCTTTTAGTATATCAAAAGTGAAAGCCACGCTCGGCGAAATAACAAGACAGTGTTCTTCTCGGGTTCTCCGCATAGGAGTTGAAATGATAGTGCGACGAGAAACGTGCGGAACTACCAAACAATTCCTAGTTGTCATTTATGTGATTACCAAATTGCTCTGCCGTATTTACCGTTTTGTCCTTTTACGGGTGCTGCTTGTTTATTTCTATATTTCTTTTCTAATTCAGACAAAACCCAATTATTGATCCCTATTACATAATAATGTGAATAATACTAGATTTTCATTACTTTTATACATAATATCTAAATCTTTTCATATCAAATGTGGCACTTGATTATTGGGTTATCAAATTTAATAATTTAAAAAATTACTAATAATACAAGTTTAATATTTCCCTAATAATATTATTTGATGAGGACATAAGAACTAATTATCTTCGTCATTTTTAGTGAGATTGTTATAATTGAAAATCAAACTCCTAAACAAAATATTGTACTAAAAAGTAAAAGTCATGTCTCGAATTGTAAACATATAAAAATAACAAGTGCATCCAATTGTTAAGACATTTTTTAATCCAATAACATTATCAGGCTTATTAATTATTGAGATCCCCGTATTATGGTCAAAAATGCAACGTGTTGGGTTGGTGGCGTGGTGGTTGGTGGCCAAGTGCCCATGAAGGGAAAAGAGTTGTTTTAAGCGATTGAATTTGAAGACGCCATTGAAAAGGCAAAGAGTGGGGGAGTACATTTTGTTTTTGGTCTGCAATTGAGACGGGAACTGGAGGCCTGGATCTGGGGGTCCATGCAATGAAATATGTCAATCGAATGTGGCGTCTTGTGTAGAGCAGCAAATGGCATCATGCCATCATCATCAATTGGATCAATCTTCTATCCCATTCGGCATTTGCTAGCTCTATATATCCCATTTGGCATTGGCTCTTAAACCTCAACAAGAAATCTAATCAATCGAAGATGGGGATTTCGGATTTGATCAGAAGAATCTGAAAAATCTTTTATACATCAACAAGAAATGTGCTCGCTAAATTCCATTAACTTTTGCATGCGAATTTTTTAGTTTTTTAAGAGAGTTTTGGATACTCCATTATCAATTGTTGGATGCATGTGTGCGCATAACTACCCATTATTTTTCTCTTATCACTTGCAGTTTCTTTCTCCGCTAACTCTTTTTTTTTTTCTAAAATAAATTGCAATGATCAAGCAACGTTTAAATGATTATAATTTTATCATCAAACTGTCAAAAATCCAACACACATTTTAATTAAGCAAAACAGAAACCAACCAAGGACAAGAAGTCTGACTCTGTGAGCTTCAAAGCTTTTGGTCAATAATGAAGGGCCAAGACAGATTAGGTCGAGAGATACCTTCTTAATCTTGTCCTCTCTTGAAAATGGTTTCCTGCGAGTTAAACAGTAAAATTCATTTTTCACATCGACAATTTCGCAAGGGTGACATGAAAAAGATTCCATCCCGTAAAGATGTCTAGAGTCACGGTTACTTACGATAATAGATTAATTACAGACCCATTGTTATATAATTTTAAGATTTAAGGTCTATCAAACATAATTCAAATATATATTACAGCAATTATTAGGAAGTTACTAATTATATTTTACATTGCATGAAAGAAATGATAAAAAGCTCCTGGCTAAGCTGCCCCAGCTCACCACTAGGTTACAAGCTCTATGCCTACCTAACACAAAAGTTAAGGAATCAAAAGATTACAATATTTCATGAAAAATATAATAAAGACCATAAGATTTTTCTTAAGACATAAACAGATAAGATTGCATATTCATTTAAAAAGAAAATAGATAAATAGAATTTAGTTTGTTTCGTAAGGATAAGTGGTTAAGAGTCTTCTCACATTGTGGCAGACAGTGGGCTTGCCAGTTGCAATTTGCGAAATCGTGGTCGGCCTGTGGGATTGTGAAGCATAAAACCTCAGTTATATCATTTGCGATTCAAATTTATAATTTTATCATTATT
Organism: Citrus glauca; assembly: GCA_029633175.1. Taxonomy (NCBI): domain Eukaryota; kingdom Viridiplantae; phylum Streptophyta; class Magnoliopsida; order Sapindales; family Rutaceae; genus Citrus; species Citrus glauca. The sequence continues at coordinate 29,421,891 of JAQOOD010000002.1, forward strand.
CAAAAAGTATTTATTTATCAATAAATTTATACAATGATTAAAAAATTTATTAGTAGAACTGGTTTTGTTACATATATTAATAATAAAAAAAGCCGTCTATTTTGACTTTAAATATTTAAGTTTAACTAAAAACTTTATCAAGAAAATATTAAGTAGATATATAATACAATTCATTAAAAAAAGAGAGATTTATAATACAATTAAAAAATAACTACCAATAATCTATACACGCCGAATCACTTAGGGTGCGTTTGACACACTGTATTGTATTATGCTGTATTATATTATTTTAATACTGGTGTATTATATTATACTGTATTGCATTAGCACTGTATTATAATAATGTTGTATAATGCTTGGTGCTACATTATACTGTATTATTTTTTTAATTAATTTAATTTAAATTTTATATTATATTAATGTTTTATATTATATTAATATATTAAAATTACATTAATATTTTTATGTTATTATTTATATTATTATTAATTTTAAATTAATAATATTTAAATTAATTTCATATTTTAAAATATTTTTATTAATTATAATAAGTTATAAATTTATTAATAAATTATAATGTAAAAATAAAAAATATACTATTATTAAATGATAAATTATTTATTTATTAATTTATATTAATAATTATAATATAAAAATAAATAAAATAAAAATATTAAATTAAATTAAAAACTATATTTATTTATTATTTTAATATTATAATAATAATAAAGCAAAAAACAAAAGAAAAAAAAACAAAGCTAATGCATCAGTTGATGCATTAACCCCCACCCCAATTCCTTATAAAAATTTATCAAACATAATATTTGTATTAAGTTAATATAAATAATATTTTAATACACCTTTTAATATTATGACTAAACATACGGTTAGGCCGCTTCTTAATACCATGCAAATTTCGAGATAAGCCCAACCCCCCTTTAGTTCGCAAACCCAACACATCCCATTCATGCGCAATCAATATGCCATACTGGCCTGACTCGGAGAAATACACCCCCCAAAAACCGAAAGGTGCCAAAAAATATTAAAATACGAAAATAAACCCCAATGTTTAATGATTTGTCAACAAAAAAGAAAAACAAGTTCGTTTGATCTTTTCTCGACAAAACCATATTAATTATTATTCCTGGTATAAACTTATCATCATTACAAATTTCTTTTTGCTCTCGCTGCACTGTTCCAATTCCATTGTGCTATATTTTATATATATCATCCAATGAACAACAAATCTAAATTTCAAAATGCATT